>CM040119.1:178126729-178593859 GCA_022559845.1 Amorphophallus konjac
ATCAGGTAAAGAGTTTTGGAACCCAAAACTGTTTGGGCTCCGAAGCAGAAATAGAGCAATTCCAGCAATTCTTTAGGAATCCACATTTGACTAAACATGGTTGGCTTAGTGGAATTCTTAACATTCTCTTTATCACCTTTCCTTTTCTCAACACCAACTGAGTAATCCTTCTTCTTCTAGTGCTTTGATTTTTGTTGAGATCTGTGTCCATCATTATTAGCAACATGATTGTTTTTATGCCAGTGCCCAGCCCAATAGGTCCTCAGATAATTGCGGCCCGCTGTAGTCCTAGGCTGACCAACCCAGCTATCAAATTGAGGTCTATGCCAATGAGTGGGAAATGGTTGATATCTAGGCCTCCATTGGACCTGATTCCATCTAGACCTATAGAATGGTTGTACCTTGGGTTGGTGAGTATGGCTGTACTGGCCCCAAGCAGCATTAGGTCTCCCTGCATTGTTGACCCAATGGACTTTTGTACAGGTTTATGTTGGGTCTTCTTTTGGACAGATGATGGTGGTGGAGACATGATGGCTTTGCCTGGGGCTTAGATTTGCTTGGAGGCTGACCCCAAACCTGAGACTTACTTTTGGGTGAAGGGCATGATCTGCTAGGCTCACCAACCTTCTGTTTGCCTTTGTCCTTGGCACTGGACATATTAGAATTAGCTTTATCAGAAACATAGTTTTCACTCACCATTTTTATGAGAGGTCCCTTATTTTTCTCTGCCACAAATGATATGGTTTTCACAGCAAAGCTCTTTGTGACATTTGAGTTAAATCCGAGACATTCTTTTCTAAATTCACCTTTGACCCTAACAATGCATTGAGATTATCTGAACCTTGGGTCATGTTTTCAATAATTTTCTGTTTATCCTTATTTTCTCTCTCTAGGTGATCAATTGAATTTTTTAGTTCATGGTTGACACCTAGAACAGCTTCATATTTCTCATTCACAACCTTCATTTCATTTTCATAATTCTGCAATTTCAATTTTAATTCGTAGCCACATTTTTCAGATCATCATTTTCTTTTCTAGAGTTTATTAATGCATGCTTAACATTATCAAATTCAGCACATGAAATTTTTAACATGTCATTTTCAGATTGCAGGCAGGCAAGTTCATCAGACATGGTTTTGTCATTCGTGAGAGAGTTTACTTTCTTCTTCAATTGTCTGTTCTATTTTCTGATATCATCTACCTTATCTAGCAATTCTTCATAAGCATCTTCCCAATCTGAAATGGTATAATGATCAAAAGGAGATGATACCTCGTTAGATTCTTCTACTTCCTTTTCATCGTTCCTCGCCATCAGGCAGATGGGCTTTTCTTCATCTTCACTTTCTGATGTACTGCTCAAATTGCCCTCGTCCTCATCGCTCCATGTGCTCACCATTGCTTTTCCTTTGGGAGCTCTCTTCTTGGCCTTTTCTTTTAGCTTCTAGAGCTCTGGACATTCAGCCTTCATGTGACCGGCCTTCCTACAGTGGTAACAGACATTAGTATCTGATTTCTTGGAAGAGTTAGATTTGTACCTATTGTGTCTTCTCCCACCATATTGTCTTCGGCTGAAATTTCTTCCTTCTTTTCTAAGAAATCTTCTAAATTCTCTAGTCAGCATCGCTATTTGATCTCCTTCAATTTCTGATCCAGAGAGACTCTCATCACTGGACGATCCATTGTGGCTGGATCGACTGGAACGACTCGCACTCGCCTTCAGAGCAATAGGCTGCCTCTTTTTCTCAAGCTCCTCTGTCTTTGGCAGATTCATTTCATATGTCATCAATGAGCCTATTAGCTCGTCCACCTTAGTGTTTGGAAGATCCCTCGACTCCTCAATAACTGTAGCTTTTGTATGCCATACAAGAGCCAGGGATCGCAGAATCTTCCTCACGATCTCATAGTGAGAGTAGTTTTTCCCCAGATTTCTGAGACCGTTGGTTATGAGGGTAAGACGAGCATACATCTCGGTGATGGTCTCGCTGGGCTTCATCCTGAAGGCTTCATACTCTGAAACTAGTAAATTAGCCTTTGTCTCCCTCACCTGAGAGGTTCCTTCATAGATGACATCCAGCTTATCCCACATCTCTTTCGCTGTGGCACACGAAGAGACTCTTGCAAATTCAGTGGGATGTAGAGCGCACTGTATGGCGTTGATGGCGCTCCAGTTGAGAGTAGATTTCCTGATCTCCTCTCTTGTCCATATATCCTCATTAGGATGTAGCTCAAATGGTCCTTTACTTATCACCTTCCAGATTTCATAGTCTTTCGCCCTCAGAAACACTTGCATGCGATTCTTCCAGTAAGCGTAGTTCGTCCCATCAAAGTATGGGGGCTTCGTGGTGGAGTGTCCTTCAGCTGTCATTCCTCTTGCATCCATGGCCATTTCTCTTCAGGGCGTTGATCCCTGCGGAAGAGTTAGGCTCTGATACCAAGTGATGGGATGCAATATACGATCTAGAGGGGGGTGAATAGATCAATCACCCAATAAAAAATGAATGCAGCAGTTTCAATTGTGGAAATAAAACAAGCTACTGCAGGACAGCTGAAATATAAGCGAAAGCAATCTCAGAAAGCCAACTCTAGCAGATCTGAACTTAGACGATCCTGCACATGCATCTACAGCGGATGGAAGAGATAACCAAGATGCACAATACTTCGCAAGACAAACACACAGTAGATAGGAAATTTTAAGGTGGTTCGATCTCAAACCCGAGATCTACGTCCACCCCACACTCCAAACATGAATGTGGCTTCAACCGCTGATTCACAGCTTCAACTGCTAGGCCTTACAGCTTGCCTACAACCGCTGGGGACTTACAGCTTCACCCGTCCAGAGGAATCCTCCTCTGCCCGCTGAGCAATACAGCTTAGCTCTGTCAACTAACAGCTTGAAAAAACGGTTTCAGAAAACAAAATAGAACCAAACGAAAACCAAGAAATCCCAGAGAGAATATAGCTCACAATGAGCAATCTCAGTTCTGGTAACTTAACCAAGAAACTGATGAACAGATATTCAAGGAAAAATCTCTCAGACTCCTCTCACTCAACTCTCTCCTTCTCTTCTTCTATCTTTCTTCTCTTTTTCTTTTCTCTGGATCGAGCAGGCCCTGTCTGCTTCTGGACTTCTGGTAAGTTCCCAATCTCGATCACTCTTCTCCTCAGGAAGAAGCCTTCTTTTTATAGCAGCAGATAGGTGGGCGTGCGGTCATCACGATTCCCGCCCAAATGCCTGGATTACAGTGGCAGTCATCCCAACATACTACTGTATACGTGTCATGATCCAAACACCTCCTCTGATCTTGGATCTCGTGCCCTTCTTAAGTTCCTCGACCAGCAGTCCTGTCAGACAGGACTTGTTATCAGTTTGACTTAGTCTGAAAGGAAACATAGAAAGATGTACTGAGTTAGTTCGAGAGATGAACTAAGCATGTACAAACTTGATGGCGTGTAATGCAGTATGCATATAGGAAGGTATGCACATTGAAAGTGAATGCACGGACATGCCATCAACGAGTGTACAGACTTTGTTTTGAACGATGCACAAATGCATATAGGAAAGTATGCACATTGAGAGTGAATGCATGGACATTCCATCAACGAGTGTACATACTTTGGTTGGGCGTGCGACAAGATGATGTACAGACTTGCTGTGTCTGCCATAAGATGATGTACAGACTTGTGAAGTGATGCACGGACATATCAACAGAGAGTGTGCAAACTTTGTGTACACATGACACAAACGAATGTACTGACTATGTATATGCATTAAGCAAACGAATGCACTGACTATGTGTATGCATGAGGCAAAGCGATGCACTGACTATGTTCATGAATGTATATACTTGCTAAGTCATCAAGGCAACCGTGTGCAGACTTAGTGTACGCATGAAGCAAACGAGTGCACTGACCATGGCTAACACATGCACACACGCATCGAACGAGTGCACTGACTATGTTTATGCATGAGATGGTCACTGCACCGACTATATGGTGTCCAACTATATTTAATGCACCGAATATGCATGTGTTTCTATGTAGTTGATGCTAGACTGAGTCGACGCACTCTATATCCTAGAACCCATGTGACTCTACATGCATGACGCACAGACTATGTATGCAGAAGTATGAAGAAGGGTGAAACATGCAGAACATTTATTTATTCTAATCTTACATTATTCATTAGTGTTTGCTATCATCAAAACATGTATAACATCCTCAAGGCATAGGGGGCACAACAATACATCCTCAAGGCATAGGGGGCACAACAATAGACAGGTGGCAGAGTCTTATCCATGGAGATCGGTCCATCTCCGAGTACATCGCCAAGTCCGATGAATACTATTTGCGATGTGATGCCACAGAGGAGAGCTCCCTTACTGTTTCCCGATTTCAGCATGGTTTACAAGCGCACCTACGGTATGAGCTTCTCCGCCGCAAGGTGGACAAGTTGGAGGTTGTTGTGACGCATAAGGTGATCTAGAGGGGGGTGAATAGATCAGTCACCCGATAAAAATGACTGCAACAGATTCAAGTGCGGAATATAAGAACTTCTGCTAAACAGATAGAGGGCACAAAGCAAAGACCAGCCAGAACTTCTAAAGAACCGTCCTAAATAGTCATCTACTGCGCAAAGTACAAGAATAAAGAAGCGATGCAAACCACAAAGCAATCACATAGTAGACAGGAGTTTTTAGGTGGTTCGGTCCTCCAGACCTACGTCCACCCCACACTCAAACCCGAGTGTGGATTCCGCTGACTTACAGCTTGAACCGTTGGGCCTCACAGCTTGCCTACAACCACTGAGCATCACAGCTTGCTTCCGCTGGGCAATACACCTTAGCCATCCGCTGGGGACTACAGCTTAACCCGTCTAGTGGAATCCTCCACTGCAAACGCTGAGCAATACAGCTTGCTCCGCTGGGTAATACAACTTAGCCGTCTGAGGTATCCACCTCGCCCGCTGAGCATCACAGCTTGCTCTGCTGACACACAGCTTGAAGAAAGGTTTAAAAGAAAAACACAAATGGGAAACAAAACAGCAACTGAAAGCTGTATAAGATAAAGCACAAAATATATCCCTGCAGGGAATAAAGCTCAAATAATTGAGCAACCTCAGATCTGGTTTTGAACCAAAGATCTAAGGAACGAACTCTGATGAAACTCTTCAGACTCTCTTGTCTTCTTCTCTTCTTCTTTCTTTTCTCACTCTCTGATTCTTTCTTTTCTCTTCTACTTTCTTTTATCTTCTTCTGGATCGTGGAGGCTATCTCTCTGCTTCTGCTCCTTCTATCACGATCTCCTTCTCCTGATGGAGAAGTCATCATTTTATAATAGCACCAGCAGGAGCAACACTGGGCGTGTGATTCCCACGCCTTCCCGTCCAGAAGGTTCCTCCATGTGTCATCATCATGTCAGCCCTTCCAGTCTCGGATCACGTGCCAGGCACCAACCTCGGATCACGTGTGAAGAGGCAAAATCTCGCGCTGAGTCCTGAGCGGGCTGTGGATCACCGGAAGATGAACTGCAAGACAGGGAAACGTATCAGAGGGCCCAGGGGATTTCCCTGGGGCAAAACCCTCCGATGGCTAAGTCAGTAGAGCTGTGGTGGAAGCAATAATGGGGAGGAGAAAAGCTAGAGCGTGAGATTCCTCTCCACCAGAGGGTGAAGCGGATTGCTCAGGAGTTTGGGTATATGAGTACCTTTCTTCCCTTTCCATCAGAGGGTATCCCTGGTTTAAATAGTGTGCCGCCTTCAGGAGTCCTGCCAGCTGAGGGGTCTCCGGCGGGAGTTACGTCCTCAACGTGGGCTTTCATGGCCTTATCGTGGGAACGTTATCGCCTTGAAGTCCGACGGCTTCTTGATTCCCCTGTCCGTTGGGGACTCTTAACGGCAGCACGAACGGATAATGTCTGGTCTGGCTGAGCTCCTGAGATGCCAGCCCTGTCCGGGCGATGAGCATAGCTCGGTAAGAGAGGGGTCGGATAGGTCGACTGATGCCTGTCTCTCCCGGGCGGGGAAGCAGCTTAGGTCGGACCTTCCTTATGACCTGACCATCACTCGGGCCCTCCGAGCCTAGAGGCCGCCGGGGAGAGTTGGTTCCTCGAGTGTTTATTATTGGGCTTTTCTTTCCTGAGTGGGCCCTGTGGGCTGTCACTCAGGTGGGCTTGCCTCGTTGGACCCTGTTGGGTCTTGTTGGGCTGCTCTTTGGGTGGGCTACAGAAATCCCCCTCTCCACTTATCCCCCTCCTACTCCCGAGCCATGGTGGCTCGGTCGAGTAGTTTCTGAGGCTTTGGACCGGCGTGGCTCAGGTGGGTGGAATTCTGTTGGCGTGATGGAGCCACGTGTAGTGGTCGCCTGGGCCTGTAATGATGATCCTGACGGATTTGAACTGAAGGGGCCCCCCTTTTCTCAGAGCACGGAACGACGCGCCGCCTTCATCTAGGGTTTTATAGGCGTTGGGCGCTGTTCGTCGTTCTAGGATTCTTAGGGTTTTGGGCTTTCCTTAGTTTCTTTGCTTATGGGGCTCCTTGATGCGCCATGAGGGCACAATGGAGGCGCAAAGTCTTGCGGCGGCGTTTGAGGGGTTGGCGAGGATAACCGCGGAGGCGGTCCGGCAACTTCCTTCCCCTCCGGAGTCTTCGAGCTCGCGCGAGGGATCATCTTTCGGCTCAATGGCTGGTCTACCTTTGGAAATCGGGCAGGTGAGGCGGGAGCCCGTCCCCAACTGCAGTGAGTTGGGGGAGGCCGAGGTGAGGAAGCTGGAGCATCGCTTTCGCTTGCCTCTCAGGTACAGCTTCGATGCCGCCGCCCCGTACGAGACGAGTCTGGACAGCCGTACGGGGCACATTTGCACTTTCCTTCTGGCTTGGAAGAGTGGGTTCCGCCTTCCCTTCGAGCCTCTTGTACTCCAGCTTCTCGAGTTTTTCCGGTTGGCGCCTATTCAGTTGGTGGCCAACTTGTATCTCCTTCTCTCCGCCTTTCGGATTCTCTGTCGTCAGCACGACATTTTTCCTTCCTTGGACCTCTTTCATTATTTTTTCGAGTTGAAGGCGCACCCGTCGGCGGGGAAGGGCTTCTACTTTATCTAGGCGAGGAGGAATAGGAGTTGCATCTCCCTCGCTGCGAAGGACTCCTCGCACAAGGGGTGGAAGACCCAATTCTTCGGGGTGAAGGCGGAGGCGACGGACGAGTTTTGGAGATGTCCGATCTCGCCCAATTTTCATCCGAATCTTCCCCCTCGCCACGAGGAGTTCCCTCCCCACGTGGAGCGGCAAACCGCTCGTCTGTTGGGTAACCGCCAGTCGACCGAGGAGCTGGTGACGCCAGAGAACATCGAACGATGTCTACTTATGCGGTTGACGTCGACAGGTACCGCTCTCGAGGTTCTTCTCCTGTGGTGGTAGTTACTTTCTTTCTCCTGACCGGGTCTTCTTCCTTTGTGGTAGACGTTAGGCGGGAACCTCTGGAGGAAGCTACTGAGGTCATTGATCTGGGAGATGACTCGGCGGCTGATGAACCAGATGCTTCTGCGAGTCGCGCCCATGCCCGAGATAAGGGCAAGGGGGTGGCTCCCGAGGGATCTTCACGACTAGCTGGTACGAAGCGCAAGGATCCCACGGCGGGAAAGTTGCGGGAGGCCGCGAAGGCCAAAAAATGGGCCAAGAAGGCCGGTCTTTCTCCTACCGCCGGGGGCGACTCCGGCTCGGCGGTGCTCCCCTCTCGGGGGCAAGATGGGGCCGACCCCTCGGGGCCAGCTCCCCCACCTGCCAGGCGAGAGGGGGCCGAGGAGACCGGGGGCCCTTCAGAGGGCAGAGATAGGTCGGCTCTCCCCCCCACGGGGGTAGAGGGGGCCGATGTGGAAGTAGCTGATGCCGAGGCCGAGGGATCGGCCGGAGGCGGTGGTGTCCCGATTGGCGAGGTGCGGGCCGAGACAGGCAGGGTTGGGGGTTCGCCCGCTAGGGCGTTGCAGCCCCAGGTGCTTGGAGCTCTTGGTGCGGTCGGTCCCGCGGCGCCGGTCGAGGTTGGGGGTTAGCCCGGGGAGGCGTCGCTACCCCAACCGACCGTGGCGCGCGAGGCGGCCGGTTCCGTTACTCGAGCAGAGCCTTCTGGCGGGGTGCCCCGGGCGGAGCGGTCCCCTCTGCCGGAGCCCTTGGAAAGGCTCAGCATAACGGGCGACCTGTATCGGGTCTGCCGGTCGATTGCCGCAAGGACGAAGGGGGGAGAAAGGTGCAATACCCCCCCGGGATCCTCGACGTTCTGATGGAGGGCGGCCTGGTCATAGCTCGGTCGGCGGCTTTGATGGCGGAGGCGCATGCTCGGACGGAGGCGGAGCGATCGAACCTTGCCTGGACCCTTGGGGGATACGAGAGGAAACTAGCCTGACTCAAGGGGGAGCATGAGGGGCTCCGGCAGGAGTTCTCCGCGTTCCGGGAGGTGGCGTGGGCGAGCCGACTGGAAGCCGGGGTGCTGACCGAACAGCTCGCCAAGACTCGAGAGTCTCTAGAGAGGACAAGCCGATCCCTGGAGGAGGAGCGTCTGCGTCGCCTCGAGCTAGACAATCGCTGGGAGCTCAAACACGCCGAGCTGCTAGATCGGGCGGAGATGGCGGAGCGTCTCCGAGCTGAGGCTGACGTGGGCCGGGCCCGGGCAGAGGAGCGTGCGGCCGAGGCGGAGCGGGCTCGGGTTGAGCTCGTCGGAAGGGCGGGGCAGATCGAGGCGGAGGCAATCGAGCGTTACATGAGCTCGGATGCTTACTCGGCCGACCTGGTGGAAGCCGCCCTACCCTTGATGCGGGACGGACACGGGAGACGACACTATTAGGTGCCACCCTCGGACTCTAGATGAAGACGCGACCAGCAGCACACACTAGGGAGACACTAAGCCCGACACTACGAGCTCCTAGTGGCAAAACGTCGCTAATAGAAGTGGAAGCTCACTCGTCGTCTCAAGCGAGGGAAAGCGCGGACAGTGCGCGGTTAAGGAACCGGCGGAGGTCAAGGGTAGTCCGACTCAACTTCCAGACTCGGATCGAGTCACGGGATGGGTCACACTCACTCTCACAGCGGTGACATGGACACACGGGCTAGTACCTACGCTCTCGACAGCGGCAAAAGACCGTATACTAGCTAAGCAAATGAACGCCAAGAGGTTCGGACCATTACCTCCATGCACCCGACGTGGCGAAGACAACCCCGGCCGAATCACGGACTCCCGGTTAAATAATATCATGGCAATACAAAGATTTGACCCACTCCACGCAGGGAGGTAAAAGGTCACATGTGGAGCCCGGGAATCACGCAACTCGGGTTGACGGGCAGCATCTTGATATCGCCCGGCGGTGCCGAACTCCGCGTTTTCGTGCTTTCCGAACGGCGGGTTCTGCGGGCCCGCGGGGCCCACGGGTGGCGCGGTCCTCCGGATCTGTGGGGGTGGGACCCACTGTGATGGGTACCCCTGGTGGCGCGCCTCCACGGACGGCGGTCGGCCGGGAACACCGATCGGGGGTCGATCGGTCCCGATCTCCAAGCTTTGAAGTTGCTGTCCACGGATTTTTAGTTGCTATTTTCAGGCGCGTGCTCCGGCGAAAATGGCCGCTGCGATCCGCCCCGTCGTTGCAATGCGATGAAACCAGCGCCGTTGGAAAGACGATTCAAAATCCTTCAACCCAGGGCTAGTGGAATCTTCTGAACCTCTGCGGACCTGGGCTTTAACTATTTTTCAATCCTGTGTTGCACAGCTCCCGAAATATCAGATCAGCATATAAGTTTCCTATATATGGCCATTGACCGCCTGCTTGCTGTTGGAATCAGGCTTCGAGCTCTTCTTCAAAGTTGTAGGGAATCAAACCACGAAACTGGGACAATTTTGGGAATTGGATTTGGAGGTGGTGGCGATTTGATATGATTTTTGGAGTGACTGGTGGTCGGATCTGGGAACAGGTGGACAGAACTGTAGATGGGACTGAGAACGATTTTTAGAAAATATGAAATTGGCGAACAAGAAATTTAGAAAACTTATGAATGAAGGGGTGGATGGAAGGAAACTCTAGTAAAATTTATGGGACTAACAGAAATCAAAAGACGGACCTAAGACATGAAACATTGGGCGGGGATGAATCTGGACAGAACTGTGGCAGAACCAAAATGGAAGAGTGGACGAAAATCAAAAAATATGAAACGAAATCCTAATGGCAATCCAAAATTTGTGGGATGTCCTTGACACCTCTGGAAGACCCAATAAAATCCCCAGATCTATCTGAGCTCGGGGCTGAGACAGGAAATTCGTGGAAGCTCCTGTGGTACTGCACAGGCAGAACTTCGTTGATGGCGGTGGCGGTGCGGTGGCGGCTCGTGGCGGCGGCGGCGGCGACCAGAACTGATAGGGTGGAGTCTCACCACCAAGAAGCAACCTTCACAGCTGCAAGGGGAGAGGGAGGGGCGCACCAAGCTGGAGCTCCAATGTTTTTTCTTCCAAATGAATGCATTAATTCCTCCAAAATGGAAAATACAAGTTTAAATATGTTACATCTCACATCCATTCACAACCATTGGATCTAAGGGATAGGAATGAAGGGCTGGGATGGCATGTGACACACACACAAAAAATAATAAAAAAACTAAGGGGAGGGGGGCGGCCCTTGGACCAAGGAGAGAGGGTGGACTAGGTGGTGGGGGTAGGTGGCCTCCCATGTGGACTTTTCTAGTCCATTGTCTCCCATGTGTCCATTTAGCATTCAAACTTCTAGATGCCCCCATGTGGCATGTTGACTGACCCCACGTGGGACCCTAGGCTGAGGTGGCCCAATGGGGTGGGGCCTGGGGGGCCCGTGTGGCCCACGGGGTCCGAATTACACATAAGCCCCTATTACAATCAAAATGGCAAACCGAATGCAACGAAATAAATACAAATTAAACACACATAAAGTCTAACTAAATATAATAAATGGGAGACTCAGGGCGCTGTCTCCAGGTTGTCTCCGAGCCAGATAGACGCCGAGGTGGCTCGTGTCGTACTCCGCGTGCGGTACCGGTGGCTCGGCGTATCGTGCCGATCAACTGCTCGAGTGTCCGCACCAATTCTCCCCGGGTGGGAGAAACTCGACCCTGTCGAGTAAGGGTCTGCATCGCTCCTGTATCGCTCCAAAAGGTCTGGATCAATCCGCTGCAACTCGCCATGTGTGATCCATGTGTCCTCAGTAGCGGGTCGTCCTCTCCATCGCACTAGGTAGCGCGGGTAAGATCAACTCCTGGTAACTGTCACTTGCTCGTCCAGTATACGATCTATATGCTCACGCTGCCGTGAAAATGGGGCTGGAGGAGGAAGTGGACACTCAGGGGTGGGATCACTCTCAAGGGGAGGAGATGGCTCAAAAGGCTCACTAGGGATCACCGCTGGGTCCCTATATGCAACAAGATCCGATACATTGAAGGTAGAGCTTATACCACATTCCTCGGGCAGGTCCACAACATACGCATTTGATCCAACGCGTTTCAACACTCTAAAGGGACCGGCTCCGCGAGCTTGCATCTTCTTAACAGTTCCAGAGGGAAACCGTTCAGGTCTTACCCTGATCATGACGTACTCGCCCTCATGGAACTCTCGGTGGTGTCGGTGGGCATCGGCTAACTCCTTGTACTGTGCATTGCTGGCCTCAATGTGACGACGGATGTCGTCATGCAAACTCCTAACATGCCTAGCAAACGACTCGGCCGACTCCGACACTCTAGCATGGATAGGCATGGGGACAAGGTCAACGGGTTTCCTAGGCCTACGACCTGTGACAATCTCAAATGGACTCATGCCGGTAGACCTATTCACCGAATCATTGTATGCAAACTCAGCCATAGGTAAAATGAGATCCCAATCCCCAATGCGGTCCTTAACTAGACACCTCAAATGATCTCCCAGACTCCTATTGACCACCTCGGTCTGACCGTCTGTCTGGGGATGATATGCAGTGGAAAACTTGAGGTGAGTACCCATCATATGCCATAGTGTCTTCCAAAAGTAGGAAGTGAATCTAACATCACGGTCAGACACTATAGTGCGAGGCAACCCGAACTTGCACACCACATGAGTAAGGAATAGGCGGGCTACCCTAGAAGCATCCGAAGTCTTCGAGCAAGGGATAAAGAGGGCCATCTTCGAGAAACGGTCAACCACCACATAGACCGAATCATGCTTCCTGGAGGTATGTGGCAGTCCCAAAACAAAGTCCATGCTAACATCCTGCCACGGGGCATCAGGCACGGGAGGAGGCGTATAAAGGCCCGAGCTTTGCTTCTTCATCTTGGCCGTAGCACATGTACGGCACTGAGCCACGATGTTAGCAACATCGCGCTTCAAGCTCGGCCAATAAAATCGATGCTCCACTGCCTCAATAGTCTTGTTCCGACCAAAGTGGCCGGCTAGACCGCCCGCATGTAGTTCCCACACTAAGAAATCTCGAACTGAAGTTCGGGGAACACATAGCCTGCTACCACGAAAGAGATAACCCTCCTGAAGCACATACTCATCAAGGTCTCTCGAGGGCCCGGCCTGGAGGGTGGTAAAAATCTGACCGAAGTCAGGACAATCAACATAGGCCTCCTTCATCTTCTCTAACCCTATGACCTTGGCACTCATTGTGGTAAGCAAACATGCTCGCCGACTCAAGGCATCAGCCACCTTGTTTTCCACTCCAGCCTTATGTTTAAGCACAAAGGTGAACTGCTGGAGATACTCGACCCAACGACTATGACGCGAGTTAAGCTTCTTTTGCGAATGGAGGTACCTCAATGCTTCGTGGTCGGAGTATAGGACAAACTCCTGATGTAAAAGATAGTGCCTCCAATACCTAAGAGCCTGAACAACTGCGTAGAATTCTTTATCATACGTGGAATATTGCAGTTTCACGTCATTCAGCTTCTCGCTGAAATATGCGATCGGGTGGGACTCCTGACTCAAAACTCCTCCAATCCCAACACCCGATGCATCACAAGAGACCTCAAACACCTTCGAGAAATCAGGCAGTCGAAGGATAGGTGTCTGGGTCATGCACTCCTTGATGTCTTTGAAGGCGGTAGATGCGGCCTTCGTCCATACAAATGTGCCTTTACGGATGCAATCCGTGATCGGGGCGGTGACGGAGCTAAATCCGCGAATAAAGTGACGATAGAACGTCGCAAGACCATGAAAGTTGCGGACATCATGAACCGTACGGGGTTCCGGCCACTCAACAATGGCCCGGACCTTCTTCGGATTGGCGGAGACCCCAGTACTAGACACGATGAAACCCAAGAAGGTAAGCTGAGGTGTCATGAAGGCACACTTCTGTGGGTTCGCAAATAGCTGCTCTCGCCGAAGAAGTAGACAGACCTGCCGAAGGTGGTCTAAGTGGTTCCCTGTGGTGCGGCTATAGATAAGGATATCATCAAAATACACCACTACAAAGACTCCAATGAACGGTCGAAGGACCTGAGTCATGAGCCGCATGAAAGTGCTAGGGGCATTGGTCAACCCAAAAGGCATGACCAACCACTCATATAGACCGTCCTTGGTCTTAAATGCGGTATTCCACTCATCACCTGGCCTAATCCTCACCTGATGGTAGCCACTCTTAAGATCGATCTTCGAAAAGATAGTGGCACCTGCCATCATGTCTAGCATGTCATCAAGGCGGGGAATAGGGAACCTGTACTTCACGGTGATTTTGTTGATGGCACGACTATCAATGCACATTCTCCACGTGCCATCCTTCTTCGGGGCGAGTAATGCGGGTACAGCACATGGACTCATGCTGTCCCGGACAGATCCTCTCTGGACTAACTCATCGACCTGCCGTTTAAGCTCGGCATGCTCCGTGGGACTCATGCGATAATGAGGAAGGTTGGGCAAGGAAGAGCCCGGAACAAGGTCGATGGCATGCTGAATATCCCGCATGGGTGGGAGTCCCTCGGGAAGCTCATCGGGAAAGACATCAGCATACTCCTGCAGGATGGGAACAACCTCGGGTGGGAGATCACCCTCGGAGTCCCGCTCCACCTCTCGGACCGTAATGGCAAACACCAGACAGCCCTGACTAAGCTCCTGCTCCATTTCCCGGGAGCTAATCATCATCAATCTCCTCGTCGAGGGCTCTCCTGGGCCAGAGGTAACGGTCATAGCCCGAGCTGGGGATGAGGTACTAGGCCCGGGAACGGAAGGCTTCAGAGTACTAGGGCCAGTAGGACCCCTAACTGATGGGCTCCTGGGCCGAACGGGTTGGAGGGTGACCCGCTGGCCAGCGTGGTCGAAGGTACAGGTGTTCGACCGGCCATGGAGCGTGGCATCCCGGTCAAATAACCACGGCCTACCAAGAATGATACTGCCCACTTCCATGGGAAGGACATCACACCAGATCTCGTCACGATAGGAGTGGAGCTGTAGCGGGACCAAGCACCGCAGCCTGACCGAAATGGAAGTGGTATCCACCCATGATACCTGATAGGGACAAGGATGGTCTACGGGTGTGAGACCAAGACGAGCGACAGCGTTCGTGGAGATTGCGTTGATACAACTCCCGCTATCGATGACCACCTTGCAAATTTACTTTCCCAGCCTACAGAATACCTGAAGGATAGTGGTCCGACGCCAGTCATCACTGGCCTGTGGCTGGGTGAGGATACATCTGACGACCCCCATGTGGGTATCGCCCGACTGCTGGACATCCTGGGCCTCACCTCCCATCTCATAGTACTCGTCAGCTAACTCTTCATCTGCCTCATAGCTGACTAACGTGAGGCCCGTAGGGGTGGTATCCTCGGCCTGTGTGTCCCCAATGTGAAGAGATGGGCGGGTGGGACACTGGTTGGCGAAATGGCCAAACCCATTGCAGCGATAACACTGCTGCCGTGATCCACTAGGCTCCCCAATCATAGGTCATTTACCTTTATCCTCCCGACGGATAGGAGGCGTAGGCAACAAAGGACGTGCAGGAGGTGCGGGTGCCGGTGGACGGGCTATGGGCGGGGCTGTCAGATGCTGGGGACGAGGAAGGTCCCTCGGGGGTGGAGGACGAGGCCTAGGAGCAAACGGCTCGGGACGAGCGGGCTCCTGAGGTCGAGCCATGGGGGCCCTCGGATACGTGCCAGAAGAGCCACGGGGCTCGACACTACGAAGGGGAAAAGAGCTCAACCGGTGGGGTGACTCGAACTCGGCCTCGAACTGCTCCAATTCGAGAGCAATCTGATATGCCTGCTCCAAAGTGGTGGCATTGCGGCGAAAGAGTTCATATTGATAATTAGGCCGCAAACCCCTCCGAAAGCGGGATATCGTCATGGTGCTCTCTTCTGTGACCCCGCACCGCAAATAATACTCATCGAACTCGGCGGTGTACTCGGTCACGGATCGGTTCCCTAGGGAAATGCTTTGCCACTTGTCTATGAGACGTTGGCGATATGAGGCAGGAAGGTATTTCTCCCTCAATTTGGACTTCATATCATCCCAAGTACCTATTTGGGGTTGACGTCGCTGGTTGAGCAGGCTCTCCACATTGATCCAATAAGTTTGGGCCTGCCCTTGCAACTTCATCTTTGCGTATCGGACTCTTCGGTGGTCCGTCATCTCAAACCACTCGAAGTACCGGTCCATGCCGGCCTCCCAATCTAAATACACCCTAGGGTCCAAGGACCCGCTAAAAGTGGGAGGGTCCGCACGCACACCCCTAAGAATGCGGTCGTCATCCTCGTCATCACGATTCCGTCGTTGATGACGACGACCGTTACCCCCTTGATCATTATCAGATGCATAATCATCCACCACATGCACCTGTTGAACCCCAACATTCTCCACTTGAGCCCTTGGCACAGCAGGCTGCTGAACCGGCTCCTGATGGCCGTTCGTCGGCGGGGTTGCGCCACTACTGGGCCCCTCTCGAGGATGGCAATCCTCCCAACTAAGCCCTGGATGGACTGATCCGAACTCTCGGCCCGATCCTCGAGGGCTTTCATCCGCCCTTCTAGACCCGTTCCTATGCCATCCATACGCGTACTAAGACCATCCATACGCGTATCTAAACGATCCATGATGGCCCGGAACATCTCGGCCGTGGAAGACTCATCGGAACTACGGGCTCGGGACTCCGCCATAGGTGGTGGTGGCGAGTACTGGGTGCCTCGACGGGTGGGCATGCAAAGACACACGACCTAGAAGACACCGACTAATGCAAACACACACTAAATGATGCACTTAGACCTAAACCAATATCCGGTACGGGGCGGAGTTAATCGATCCGAAGATCACTCCCGCAAGTGTGCGACCTCCCGGTAGGCGTAGCCTAACGTTCGGACAACACCTTTTAAGATACCGAATAAAGGGTGCAAATGCAATTTAAAACACACTCCTTTTTTTGTTTTGAAAATAATGATGGTCCTAGACTCGACTTAGACCATGATGCATGCAAGACATATGCAAAGACTACCCTAGACTTGACTGCTCTGATACCAAACCGATGCGGGACGGACACGGGAGACGACACTATTAGGTGCCACCCTCGGACTCTAGATGAAGACGCGACCAGCAGCACACACTAGGGAGACACTAAGCCCGACACTACGAGCTCCTAGTGGCAAAACGTCGCTAATAGAAGTGGAAGCTCACTCGTCGTCTCAAGCGAGGGAAAGCGCGGACCGTGCGCGGTTAAGGAACCGGCGGAGGTCAAGGGTAGTCCGACTCAACTTCCGGACTCGGATCGAGTCACGGGATGGGTCACACTCACTCTCACAGCGGTGACATGGACACACGGGCTAGTACCTACGCTCTCGGCAGCGGCAAAAGACCGTATACTAGCTAAGCAAATGAACGCCAAGAGGTTCGGACCATTACCTCCATGCACCCGACGTGGCGAAGACAACCCCGGCCGAATCACGGACTCCCGGTTAAACAATATCATGGCAATACAAAGATTTGACCCACTCCACGCAGGGAGGTAAAAGGTCACATGTGGAGCCCGGGAATCACGCAACTCGGGTTGACGGGCAGCATCTTGATATCGCCCGGCGGTGCCGAACTCCGCGTTTTCGTGCTTTCCGAACGGCGGGTTCTGCGGGCCCGCGGGGCCCACGAGTGGCGCGGTCCTCCGGATCTGTGGGGGTGGGACCCACTGTGATGGGTACCCCTGGTGGCGCGCCTCCACGGACGGCGGTCGGCCGGGAACACCGATCGGGGGTCGATCGGTCCCGATCTCCAAGCTTTGAAGTTGCTGTCCACAGATTTTTAGTTGCTGTTTTCAGGCGCGCGCTCTGGTGAAAACGGCCGCTGCGATCAGCCCCGTCGTCGGAATGCGATGAAACCAGCGCCGTTGGAAAGAGGATTCAAAATCCTTCAACCCAGAGTCATTGGAATCCTCTGAACCTCTGCGGACCTGGGCTTTAACTATTTTTCAATCCTCTATTGCACAGCTCCCAAAATATCAGATCAGCATATAAGTTTCCTTTAAATAGCCGTTGACCGCCTGCGTGCCGTTGGAATCAGGCTTCGAGCTCTTCTTTAAAGTTGTAGGGAATCAAACCACGAAACTGTGACAAGTTTTGGAATGGGATTTGGAGGTGGTGGCGATTTGATATGATTTTTGAAGTGACTAGTGGTCGGATCTAGGAACAGGTTGACAGAACTGTAGATGGGACTGAGAACGATTTTTAGAAAATATGAAATGGGTGAACAAGAAATTTAGAAAAATTATGAAATGAAGGGGTGGATGGAAGGAAACTCCAGTAACATTTTTGGACTAACAGAAATCAAAAGACAGACCTAAGATATGAAACACAGGGCGGGGATGAATCTGGACAGAACTCTGGCAGAACTAAAATGGAAGAGTGGACGAAAATCAAAAAATATGAAACGAGATCTTAATGGCAAACCAAAATTTGTGGGATGTCCTTGACACCTCTGGAACACCCAATAAAATCTCCAGATCTATCTGAGCTCGGGGCTGAGACAAGAAATTCGTGGAAGCTCCTGTGGTATTGTGCAGGCAGAACTTCATTGATGGCGGTGGCGGTGCGGTGGCGGCTCGTGGCGGCGGTGGCGGCGACCGGAACTGATAGGGTGGAGTCTCACCACCAAGAAGAAACCTTCACAGCTGCAAGGGGAGAGGGAGGGGCGCACCAAGCTGGAGCTCCAATGTTTTTTCTTCCAAATGAATGCATTAATTCCTCCAAAATGGAAACTACAAGTTTAAATATGTTACATCTCACATCCATCCACAACCATTGGATCTAGGGGATAGGAATGAAGGGCTGGGATGGCATGTGACACACACACAAAAAATAATAAAAAAACTAAGGGGAGGGGGGCGGCCCTTGGACCAAGGAGAGAGGGTGGACTAGGTGGTGGGGGTAGGTGGCCTCCCATGTGGACTTTTCTAGTCCATTGTCTCCCATATGTCCATTTAGCATTCAAACTTCTAGATGCCCCCATGTGGCATGTTGACTGACCCCACGTGGGACCCTAGGCTGAGGTGGCCCAATGGGGTGGGGCCTGGGGGGCCCGTGGGGCCCACGGGGTCCGAATTACACATAAGCCCCTATTACAATCAAAATGGCAAACCGAATGCAACGAAATAAATACAAATTAAACACACATAAAGTCTAACTAAATATAATAAATGGGAGACTCAGGGCGGTGTCTCCAGGCTATCTTCGAGCCAGATGGACGCCGAGGTGGCTCGTGTCGTACTCCGCGTGCGGTACCGGTGGCTCGGCGTATCGTGCCGATCAACTGCTCGGGTGTCCGCACCAACCCTACTACGAGGTAGCACTACGCCGGGGTGCTCGAAAGGGGTTCAAGCAGGGCTATCGTCGGGTAGTAGATTACGCCAATGAGCAAAACTCTGCGATCGAGTTCCCCTTTGGCCAGTGTTATGACTCGGATGAGTCGGTTTCTAGCTCTTCCTCGTCGGTCGGGGAAGATTCGGAGGGGTCGCCTCCATCGGGGTCACCGGCTCCGGGCGTCTCGGGAGGGCTCACCACCGAGACAGTTCTCGCACAGGAGAGGTCAGTGTCAGAGCCGGCCATCACCGAAGGCACCGGGGGTGACGCGTCTCCTTCCGCCGTTCTCGAACGTCAAAGTGGGCCCAAGGCCTGATGTATTTTGCCTCTTTCCCTTTTTGTCTCTCTTTCCTCTTTTTAGAGGGTTTCCTTTCGGTGTGGTAATAAATGACTTGCTCTGTTTGAGTACCATCCTTACCGTGATTTGGTTGGCAGATCTTGAGTAGTTGGGAGGTGCCGATATGTCCTGCGTGGTTTTCGCACGCTGTTTTGGTAGGCTCCTGACGGGGCGTCTTTCCGTTCCCTCATGCTTTGAATGTCAGGCCGCTTCGTGAATCCCACTAGGGCGGGAAACGAGGAATTGGAGGTGACTGTTCAGGGGAGAAACCCTTTGGCGTGTTTCCGAGGGGGGGGCCATTTAAGGTGTGTATCCTCCTTTGGCCTATAAGAAGGACCGAAAGGCGCCCTTTCCTCTTTACTACTCAGAATTTTCTCTAACAGTCTTTCCTCACTCCTTCCTCTTCACTCTGCGTTGTGCCCTTGCATTCGGAGCATGGAGGATCCTTCGGAGGGCGACGCCGCCGACGACGGGGAGCGGCGAGCTCCCGCTGTCCTGTAATGTTGAATTGATCCCACGGTCGCCGCGCGTGTACGAGACGGGTCCGACGGTCGCCGCGTGGATCTGTGGAGGACTTCGGTGTGTGGAAGCACGCCGTTGGCCACTTCTTAGCTCCGGTGAGGCTTCCGGGTGGACGCCAAGGCGGAGGACGGATGGGGGCATCAGGGGAGCCTGCCGTCACTTCCCTCCGTGTGAGGGGAGGAGGCGTATCAAGCTCTCTCCTCACCGAGGCCTTCCTCCGTCTGCAGCCTCTTTCTCCCTCTTCTGCTCTTCATTTCTTTCACTCTTTGGAGGCTGCTTGCTCTCTCCTTCCTTCCAAGGAGTTGGCAGATTGGAAGAGGGGAGGCCTTCACGGCGCTCCTTTTTCCTGCTTGTTGCCAACTTGGGAGGTAGCCTTCCTCAACGTTTAAAGGTGGCCTTCCTTCTGCAGTCCCTCTGTCACCTTTGTCACGGGCCACCCGAGCCAACTGGCTCGACCACCTTTTGTCCGAGCCAGTTTTTGCACGAGGCAGAGTCAGTGGCTGGACGCGAGGAGATCAAGACCGAGTCAGTCGAGCGATGACCCCTTGAAGCGGTGTTAGACAGATTTTTGTTTTTTTTTTTGCTATGTGATGTACTGGCATTTGCCTATCTGATGTGCCAATGGTTTGGAATGAAAAGAAAAGGGATTTATTCCGTCCATCTTGTTGTATAATTTCAAAAATAGAATTTGTGTAGTGCGGCTGCGTTCCATGTCCGAGGAATAGGTTCCCCTTCCATTATCGCTAACCTGTACTCACCTTTTCCGAACGTCTCGACCACTTGGTAGGGACCTTCCCAGTTAGGGGACAGCTTGCCCGCCGCCTCTAGTGGTCGAGAGGCTTCGGCCTTCTTGAGGACGAAGTCCCCCGGTTGGAAACGTCTGTCTCGGACCTTGGCGTTGTACTATCGAGTGAGGCGGCGCTGGTACTACGTTGCCCGGACATTCGCGATCTCTCGGAGTTCGTCTGCTAGGTCGAGGTTCTCGAGTAATTTTTGCCTGTTTGCCTCGAGTGAGAAGCTGATCACTCGGAGAGATGGATTGGCGATCTCCAATGGAACGACGGCTTCGGTGCCATATACCAACTGAAAAGGGGTTTCACCGGTTGCCGTCCTAGGGGTTGTTCGGTGTGACCACAGTACGCTAGGCAATTCCTCGAGCCAGCTACCCTTAGCCTTACCGAGTCTGGTTTTTATGCCTTTCAAGATAGTCTTGTTGGTATTTTCAACCAGCCCGTTGGCCTGAGGGTGGGCGACCGAAGTGAAGTGGTTGCAGATATTTAGGTCGGCGCATTTGTCTCGGAAGTACCGAGAGTCGAATTGCCAACCGTTATCGCTTACTATCACTCGGGGGATGCCAAAGCGACAAATGATCGATTTCCAAACAAAGCCCCAAACGACTGTCTCGGTGATCCTTGCCGTAGCCTCGGCCTCGATCCACTTGGTGAAGTAGTCGATGGCGACGATGATGAACTTCTTCTGGGACTGGGCCGTTGGGAATGGCCCAAGGATATCGATTCCCCACCGAGCGGAAGGGTAAGGCTCGGCTAGGGTGACAAGTTCCGTAGCCGGCTGATGGACCAAGTGGTCGAACCGCTGGCATCGGTCGCACTGTTGAACATAGGCCGAGCAGTCGCGCTGCAGGGTGGGCCACCAGTACCCCTGTCGTAATAGGATTCTGGCCAGCGACCTTGCCCCTGAGTGCGCTCCGCACAGGCCTTCATGAATCTCTTGGATGGCTCGGCCTGCCTCGTCGGGACCGAGGCACTTTAGGAGGGGACCGGAGAACGATCTTCGGTAGAGAGTGTTGTCGAGGATGACGAAGCGCCGAGCTTGATACTTCATTCGGCGGGCTTCTCGAGGGTCGGAGGGCTCTTGGGAGTCTTGTAGCCAGGACAGGTAGGGGGAGCACCAGTCACTTGGAGTGGCCGAGTCAACAGCGAGGAGCTCCATGTCAATGCTCGGGCGCTCTAGCTCTTCTAGGAGGACCGATCGTGTACCTTCCGGGTCTAGGGAGGAGGCCAATCGAGAGAGGGCGTCCGCCCGAGAGTTTTGCTCCCGAGCTATCTGGACTACCCCAAATTCCTCGAATTGTTGGGCCAGGCTCCGGACCAACTGAAGGTATTTGATCATGGGTGCCTCCCGAGCTTCATACTCACCGTTGACCTGACCTGCGACTAGTTGAGAGTCGGTGTGGATCCTGACTCGCTCGACCCCTAGCCGTCGGGCCATGCGTGCTCCCGAGATAAGGGCCTCGTATTCGGAAGCATTGTTGGATGCTTGAAAGTTGAATTTCAAGGCGTACTGTAGATCTATCCCTTCGGGGGACCTCAGGAGGATCCTCGCACCGCTACCTGCCGAATTAGACGATCCATCGACGAACAGTTCCCAGGTTGGCCCGGTCGTGGTCGGAGGCCTGTCCTCGGCGGGGATGGTGCTTTCGGCAATGAAGTCGGCGAGCGCTTGGCCTTTGATTGCTGATCGCGGCCGGTACGAGATGTCGTAGGACCCGAGCATAATGGCCCATTTGACGAGTCGCCCTGAGGCCTCGGGGTGGGCCAGAATCTTCTTCAGCGGCTCGTCGGTTAGCACGGTGACGGGGTGCCCCTGGAAGTAGGGGCGGAGGCGCCTTGCAGAGGTAACCAACGCTAGCAAGAGTTTCTCGGTTGCGGGGTACCTCCGTTCGGCCTCATTGAGCACCTTGCTGGTGTAGTAGACCGGTCTTTCGATTCCCGAGTCATTTCTGACTAGGACCGAGCTGACCGTGGATGGCGTCGCCGAGAGGTAGAGCAGCAAGACTTCGCCTGGGACGGGCTTGGAGAGCACCGGTGGCGAAGCCAGGAACTCCTTAAGCTCGGCGAATGCTGTCTGGCACTCCTCATCCCATGCGAACGTAGCAGATGCTAGCTTGGGTCCCCTCATCAGTTTGAAGAAGGACAAGCATCGTTCGGCCGCACGGGACTGGAAACGGCTGAGAGCGGTGACATGCCCTGTCAGACGCTGGACGTCTTTAATGCACGCGGGTGGGCGCATGTCCAGGATGGCCTGGACTTTGTCGGGGTTGGCTTCGATCCCGCGCTGAGTGACCAGGAAACCCAGGAACTTCCCGGATTTTACTCCAAAGGCGCACTTGGCGGGGTTGCGCTTCATGCTGTACTCCAGGAGGGTGCCGAAGGTTTCGGCGAGGTCGGTGAAGTGGTCTTGGGCCTTGGGGGTCTTGACGAGCATGTCGTCAATGTAAGCCTCGACGTTTCGACCCAGCTGTCTCTCGAACATGTGATTTACCAGTCGCTGATATGTGGCTCCGGCGTTCTTCAACCCGAAAGGCATCCGAGAGTAGCAGTACACGCCGCAGTCAGTGATGAAGGCAGTCTTCTCGACGTCTTCTGGATTCATTCTGATCTGGTGATAACCTGAATAGGCATCCAGGAAATTGAGTATCTCGTTGCCCGAAGTTGAATCAACCAATTGGTCGATGCTCGGTAGCGGATAGCAGTCCTTGGGGGTAGCCTTATTCAGATCGGTGAAGTCCACGCACATTCGCCACTTGCCTGTGGTTTTTGGCACCAGGACGACATTGGCTAGCCACGTAGGGTATAGGACTGGTCTGAAGAGGCCTGTCTCTTGTCCCTTGGTGACCTGCGCCTTGATGATCGCCTGCTTCTCGGGCGCATGCTTCCTTCTCCGTTGCTGTACGGGCCTGACGGTGGGGTCGAGGCTTAGCTTGTGCATCACGGTCTTCTCTGGTATGCCAGGGAGTTGATCATCGGACCAAGCAAAGACCCGGACGTACCCAGAAAGAAATTTCTTGTATTGCTGATGTTTCTTGGGTGGAAGGTCGGCTCCGATCCTTACTCCGAGGGCCGGGTCATCGTTTAGGAATACCGTTAGCAATTCGCCACCGGGCTCGGCGGTTACGGTCTTCCCTTCGATTCCCTTGGGGCCCTTATCCCCCCCGTCCGGCCTTGAGGCTTCCACCGAGATGTTGTAGCACCTTCTAGCCGTGGCCTGGTTACCTCAGACTTCCCCCAACCCATTTTTGGTGGGAAACTTCATTTTCTGGTGATAGGTAGATGGTACGGCCTTTATTCGGCTGAGAATTCTCCGGCCGAAAATGGCGTTGTACGCTATCATACCCTTGATCACTATGAAGTCCGCCATGACCGTAACGATTTTGGGTGGGGTGCCGATGGTGACCGGCAGGCTTAGGGCTCCCTCGGGGTAGGTGGCCAGGCCGTTAAACCTGCAAAGGTGTGTTCGGATCGGGCGGAGCTTGGATGGGTCTTCCCCCATCTTGAGGAAACAGTCATAAAATAATACATCGGGGGTGCTCCCATTGTCAACCAGAATTCTATCTACGTTACAATGGTTTATTGTGGCCGAGATAACGAGGGCATCATCATGCGGGGTGTTCAGCCCTTCCAGGTCTTGGTCGGAGAAGACTATGACCTGGGGCTCACTCGGCGGGCCCCCTCTTCCTCGGCTGGTGTCGCCGCCCGATGTCGTTCCTCCGGAGATGACGTTGATGTGGACCCCTCGGGGGGCATTGTCGATCTCCTTGGCAGCGTCTCGGTCTTCTTTGCGCCCGGCTGCAAACCGGGCCAGGTGCCCCTAACGGATGAGACGTTCGATCTCGTCCTGGAGCTGGTGACAGTCGCCGGTGTGGTGCCCGTGGTCGCCGTGGAACAGGCAATGCCTGTCGCGCTTGCGGTTCTTCGATCTCATTGGTTCGGGCAGGCAGAGGAGTCCCGAGTCTTTGATGTCTTCATAGATCTCATAGACTAGCGCGGTCAACGGGGTGTACCGCTCATACTTCCGCTTGTGCTCTCCTTCCCGATCGTGATTCTTGCCTGAGCCAAGGTTTGGCTCGGAGGCCCGCTTCTTGTCCCCCTCCCGACCCGAGCCGGTTGTGTCTCGGCAGGCGCTGAGTACTTCTTCGCACTCGGCGTGGCGCAGTGCTAGAGTCACTAGCTCGGCAAGGGTCGAGGGAGGGTGGAGGACCAGTTCGCGGTGGAGATTCTCGTCTCGGGTGCCCCCGGTCAGAGCGGTCGTGGCCGAGGCCACATCCAGGCGGGGAATTCTGAGGGCTTCTGATTTAAATCGGTGGACATAAGCCCGTAGCCTTTCCCCTTGTGCCTGTTTGAGGGCCAGGAGCCCCGCTACTGACCTTGGGGGGGCGCTTCCAGCGAAGCTCTCCTTGAAGACTCGCCCGAATTGCCTGAAGTCCAGGATGGACCCAGGGGCGAGGGCCCGGAACCATGCCTGCGCGCCTTGGACCAGGGTGGCCGCAAAGGCTCGGCATTTAATAGGATCCGGTGTTCCATGTAGAGTCACCAGGGCGTTGAAGCTGTCGTAGTGGTCGGCTGGGTCGCCCTGGCCATCATAGAGCTTGAAGGTCAGAATGGAGGTTCTGGGAGACACCTCTGCCTTCAAGATGTATTCGGAGAAAGGGGATTTCTCCTCATCCTCCGGGAAAGAGGTCTTCTGCAGGGCGCGAAGGGCGCGCTCTTGCTCTACAAAACGTCTTTCGAAATCCCTCAGTCGGAGGGATAGTTCCAGCTGCGGTCTTGCCGTGGGACTGGGGGGAGCGTCGTGGCGATCCTCAGGACCGCCGACGCTCGGGCGTGGAGGCCTCGCCCCCTGTTTCCCTTTTCTGGGCGTGGAGGAAGCCTCTTGCTCCGGGGGCGGAGCTTGCGAGGGTCCTCCCACGTTGTTGCGGATGAGCTGTTGACCGCGGAGGGTGAAGCGGCCCCCAGCGGTATGCTGGGACGCACTTCGACGGGGGGGGCTCCCGGACGGGGCGCGGGACCTGCATCCCTCGCCGCCTGGGCCCTCATGAGCTCCACGAGGACGTCGAGCTTCTTATTGAGGGCCTGGAGGGCCTCGTCGCCACCGTTGGGGGGTACCCCTATCGCCGTCGGAGGGGGCGGCGGCCCGTTGGTGGGGACGCTGGCGTTGGAGGGAGGGTTCTGTGAGGCCCTAGAGGGGCCATCTCCTGCCGCCACCACGGCCTTACCCTTCTCGATGGTGGATCTCCTCCCTGAGCTTCTTCTCACCATCTTGGCTCTTCGTGCGTTTCCCACAGACGGCGCTAGATGAAGAGGCGAAATCTCGCGCTGAGTCCTGAGCGGATGTGGATCACCGGAAGATGAACTGCAAGACAAGGAAACGTATCAGAGGGCCCAGGGGGTTTCCCTGGGCAAAACCCTCCGATGGCTAAGTCAGTAGAGCTGTGGTGGAAGCAATAATGGGGAGGAGAAAAGCTAGAGCGCGAGATTCCTCTCCACCAGAGGGTGAAGCGGATTGCTCAGGAGTTTGGGTATATGAGTGCCTTTCTTCCCTTTCCATCGGAGGGTATCCCTGGTTTAAATAGTGTGCCGCCTTCAAGAGTCCTGCCAGCTGAGGGTCTCCGGCGGGAGTTACATCCTCAACGTGGGCTTTCATGGCCTTATCGTGGGAACGTTATCGCCTTGAAGTCCGGCGGCTTCTTGATTCCCTTGTCCGTTGGGGACTCTTAACGACAGCACGAACGGATAATGTCTGGTCTGGCCGAGCTCCTGAGACGCCAGCCCTGTCTGGGCGATGAGCATAGCTCGGTAAGAGAAGGTTCGGATAGGTCGGCTGATGCCTGTCTCTCCTGGGCGGGGAAGCGGCTTGGGCCGGACCTTCCTTATGACCTGACCATCACTCGGGCCCTCCGAGCCTAGAGGCCACCGGGGAGAGTTGGTTCCTCGAGTGTTTGTTTATTGGGCTTTTCTTTCCTGAGTGGGCCCTGTGGGCTGTCACTCAGGTGGGCTTGCCTCGTTGGACCCTGTTAGGTCTTGTTGGGTTGCTCTTTGGGTGGGCTACAGAAATCCCCCTCTCCAACATGCTCAGTCATCTGCCAGTTTAATGATAGAGTTACTTCAGTCGATCAAGCAGAGATAAAACATTATGTACTGACTTTATGTATGTATAAAACAACCGATGTATAGACATGTCACAAGGGAGTGTATAGGCTTAGTGTGCACGCGAGAACGATGTACAGACTTGACGTTTACGTGCATGAGAAAACAATGTACATACTTGCTGTGCCTAGAGTTTAAGCATGGATGCACAATGCACAAGCTAAGTGTGTGCATGTGTGGACTTTGAGTGCATGTGACAGTAATGTATAGACTTTGAACACGTGCAATGCAACAAGGCAATGTATAGACTTTAAATCAAAGGATGCACTGGCTGTACAAACTTTGCATATGCACATGAGACCCTGAGTGAGACGCAGGATGCACTGGCTGTACAGACTTTGATTTATGCACGTAGACACTGAGTGAGACGGTGCATGCGATGCGATGTACAGACTTAACATGAGGCGCTAAGTGAGACGGTGCATGCGATGCGATATACAGACCTAGCATGAGACGCTAAGTGAGACGGAGCAATGTATAGACTTAGCCAAGACATCATGAGCAATTGGACGATGTACAGACTTGAGTTCGTGCATGCTACAGGGCAATGTATGGACTTTGAATGTGTTCATGCTAAAACAGTGAATGTAGGTAAAGATAGGAATGTATAGACTTGTGTGTGTGTGCATGCTGCAATGAAATGTATAGACTTGTGTGTGCACGCGTCAAAGCTATCAGCAGAGAATGTGCAGACTTGCTGTAATGATGCATGAATGTTACAGCAAAGAATGTATAGACTATATGGCGTGCAATTGATGAATGCACCGATGCAGTGTATGCATATAGTAGTGAACAAATGCAATGTATGCTAAACACAATGACTGGCTCACAGTGGTACTCTCACTATGTTGCTATCATCAAAATAAAATAGCATATGCTTGTGCCTAAGGGGCACAACATTCTCCCCCTTTTTGATGATGGCAACAAAGTGACAGTGAGTCACCAACCAAATTTTCTCCCCCTTTGACATAATCAAAAAGAAAGAAGAACATGAGTGCAAAATGTAGTATACATTGCAGATTTCCCTTAGAACAACTCATTTTCCCCTTGAATGTATAACTCCCCCTGAATTATTTCTCCCCCTTTGAGAAGGAATATGGACGGATGAAACATGAATTAAGGTAAGGGGTCACTAGACAACAGCTAAATCATTGATTCAAAAGGTGAGCATGATTATAAACAACTGTTAAAGCATAAGAGTCAGCAATATACAGTCTTGAAAGAATTCAAGTTTAACAGTGATAAAGATAGAGTAAAGCAGCTGACCACTGAAAAAGAGTTATATACCCCATTTATAGCAATGAATCTAAGGCACATGGTTTTAATAGATAAGTTAGAAACAATACCCTTTGTGATTAAACATGGAAGTTCAAGAAAGGTAACTTGAATATGTATTGAGAAAAATAATTTACACTCAATGACTTTTGATTTCAAAGGGTTACAGTAGTTTGTTTTTCACCTTTTAATTTTCAGAAACTGAGCTAAGTGAATAGACCAGTGGCATTTATGCTGTTGACATTAGGTGTACACCTTGATTAGAGGCAGGTACCTCCAGTTACTAGGCATAAACTACTAGATCTATTTCAGATCAAGACCTACAAGGAACAATTTTCACCTTTGACATTAAGGGTACACCTTGATCAGAGGCCAGTACCCCCAGTTACTTGGTGAAGACTCCCCCTATAGATTTGACCTTATGAACAGAGATAGCCTGAAGCACTTCATGACTTATGAATTCTCCTGCTTCTTTGGAGGACATCACAGTTTCTCAGTGCAATTCAGCCATTGCTCTATCACTGTGTTCAGCTCATTACATTGATGATCTTATTTACTGTTGCCCTGATTTCTTTTAGAGTGATTGTTTAAAAACAGTACACACTCTTATTCACATTTTCTAGACATTTCTAGTTTAACACATTCAGGCATTAAAAAAAACTTTTTCTATTCTAACCATGAGACAGAGATTAAGAGCTATAAAAGTTTTCTTTTATCTCAAGTTCTGAAGTGCAGACACTTGACTCTTCAATTTATAAAGGTTAAACCTTTAGTTCCTTTCAATTTGCAAGTGTGATTCTTATAAATGAAAAATTGCAATAACCACAGCTCAATGTACTAAACCAGAAGCAATATTGTTGTTCAGTGAAGGTGATAGGGAAATGATAGCAATAGGCATTAAGGTCCAAGAGCATCTAATGTCAAAGAATATGAATGAATTGAATGGGGACTATGAGGAGTGAAAAAGATTCAATGTACTGAACTTAGCTCTCATCTCCCCCTGACACCAAGATGCAACAATATGTTATGCAATGCTTTCAACTAACTAAATACAGACTATGCAACAATGATACATAAAGCAAGTATGCAATCATTTCAAGTTTATGCACCCAAGTCATGAACATTTTATCCTTTTTTCAGAGAGTTTATTTCATGAAAGTCAGGTGTATATAATCTAGAGAATTGAGAATCAACTACAACTTAATGCCCTGAGTCAACATGACTTTCTCAATTCTGAAGGTGATTCACTTACCTGCTTTACCTGACTGATTTTTTTTTTTTTACCCTTGGTGTTGCATCAGAATGTTGACAAGGCCCCCAATCTCCTTCAGCTTTTAGAATTTTTGGCCCTGCCTCTTGTCATATGCCTGGAGTAGCTATTCCTGTTTCATCATTTTGTTCCCGACTATCAGGCATACATGCAAACACACTTAGGGAGCATATTTTGGAACACAAGATAGTTTGGGCCCCAAGATAGAAACAGACATGTGAGAGTGAAAACATGACAAAAGCTGTTTAGGGATCCACATTTGTGTGAAAGTGGATGGTTTGGTAGATTCTACAGCTTGAGAATTCTTTTTGTTATTTTTCTTTTTCTCAGCACCAATAGGTTTAGCTTTCTTTTTCTGGTGCTGTGATGGTTTTTGTGTAGTCTTGGCATTCATTTTATTAGAAAAATTGTTGTTTTTCTGCCAGTGCCTTGGCCAATGAGTGTATTGGAAGTTGTGGCCCAAATTGGTCCTAGGCTGACCATAGAACACCTGTTGACTAGGACTCCATGTCCTAAAGTGACCATCCCATCTCCTAGCTGGCTGAGATCTATAGGGCTGAGTGGGGAAATTCTGATACCTAGACCTCATGTACATAGGATTCCACCCAAACCTATTAAGTGGTTGTGAGTGAATGTGATGATAGACTTGGGCTCGAGGGAAATAGGGATGTGCAAACTGGTTCCTAGCGACACTTGGTCTCCCTGCCACCTTTGACCCTCTAGGATTCTGCACTGACTTATATTTGGTCTTTTTCTGAGTAGTTGATGGTGGTGGAGACTTAGCAGCCTTGGACTGGGGTTTTGATGTGCTAGCTGGCTGACCCCTAACCTTGGACTTACCCTTGGGAGAAGAGCATGCAGCACTAGGCTCTACAACTTTCTGCTTTCCCTTGTCCTTAGCACTGGACACTTTTGATTTTACATTTTTGGAAGCAGATTTTTCGCTGACCATTTTTATGAGTGATTCTTTGTTCTTTTCTTCCACGAGTGAAATGGTCTTCTTCAGTTCAGCATTCACTAACAAGACATCTTCATATTTTTCATTTGAAATCTTTATTTCATTTTCAAGCTTCTGAATTGTCAATTTTAACTTATCAATGACATTTTTTAGCAATTCATTTTCTTTCCTACAGTCAATCAAAACATGCTTTAACTCATCAAAATCAGATCATGCACTTTTCAATCTGTCATTCTCTAATTGTAAACATGCAACCTTATCAGAAAGTGTTTTATCATTAACCAGAGAATTTACTTTCTTCTTCAAGTGTCTGTTCTCCTTCCTAATAGCATCCACTTTATCTAACAGTTCTCCATAAGCATTTTCCCAATCAGAAATAGTATAGTGTTCGAAAGGGGATGATACCTCATCGGATTCTTCTTCTTCTCTTCCATTCCTGGCCATCAAGCAGGTGTCCTTTTCTTCTTTCTCACTATCTGAGGAAGTGCTCAGCATGCCTTCTTCCCCATCACTCCATGTACTGACCATGGACTTTCCCTTTGGCGCTTTCTTCCGTGGTCTTTCTTTCATTTTCTGGAACTCTGGACAATCAGCCTTAATATGACAAGTCTTCCTGCAATGATAACAATTATTAGCGTCAGATTTTTCAGCAGGGTTGAATTTATACCTGTTTTGCTTCCTGCTGTGGTGTCTTCTGTAGACATTCTTCCCTTCTCTTCTAAGAAATCTTCTGAACTTTTTTGTGATCATAGCTATTTCATCCTTTTGAAGGTCCGATCCAGATAGACTCCGAACACTGGATGATCCAGTGCTGCTGGACTATTTTGAACAACTATGCTTGGCCTTCAGAGCAATAGGCTTCTTGTATTCGAGCTCTTCAGCTTGTAGAAGATTCATCTCGTACACCATCAAAGAACCTATCAGCTCATTAGGTTTCATCTTTTGTAAATCTCTTGACTCCTCAACCACAGTCGCTTTGGTATGCCATATCGGAGTCAACGATCGAAGGATCTTCCTCACAACTTCATAATCGGTATAGCTTTTTCCCAGATTTCTTAGACCATTTGTTATAATGGTCAGACGAGCAAACATTTCGCTCACTATCTCACCGGGCTTCATTCGAAATGCTTCATACTCTGACACTAACATATTTGCCCGCGTCTCTCTCACTTGAGACGTTCCCTCATAAATGACCTCAAGGGTATCCCACATCTCCTTCGCCGTCTTGCAGGATGACACTCTACCAAATTCAATGGGATGGAGTGCACATTGAATGGCGTTGATGGCGCTCCAGTTCAGAGTGGATTTCCGGATTTCTTCTTTAGTCCACACTTCCTCGTTATCATGTAACTCATAAGGACCTTTGCTTATAAATTTCCAGATTTCGTAATCTTTGGCTCAGAGGAAGACCTGCATCTGGTTCTTCCAATATGGGTAGTTGGATCCGTCGAAGAATGGTGGCTTTGTAGTGGACTGTCCCTCTGCTGTTAACCCTGTAGCATCCATGGCCGTTCCTCTTTAGGATGTTAGTCCTGTACAAAGAGTTAGGCTCTGATACCAATTGTTGTGACGCTTAAGGTGATCTAGAGGGGGGTGAATAGATCAGTCACCCGATAAAAACGACTGCAGCAGATTCAAGTGCGGAATATAAGAACTTCTGCTAAACAGATAGAGGGCACAAAGCAAAGACCAGCCAGAACTTCTAAAGAATCGTCCTAAATAGTCATCTACTACGCAAAGTACAAGAATAAAGAAGCAATGCAAACCACAAAGCAATCACACAGTAGACAGGAGTTTTAAGGTGGTTCGGTCCTCCAGACCTACGTCCACCCCACACTCAAACCCGAGTGTGGATTCTGCTAACTCACAGCTTGAACCGCTGGGTCTCACAGCTTGCCTACAACCGCTGAGCATCACAGCTTACTTCCGCTGGGCAATACAGCTTAGCCATCCGTTGGGGACTACAGCTTAACCCGTCCAGTGGAATCCTCCACTACAAACGCTGAGCAATACAGCTTGCTCCGTTGGGCAATACAGCTTAGCCGTCCGAGGTATCCACCTCACCCGCTGAGCATCACAGCTTGCTCTAGTGACACACAGCTTGATGAAAGGTTAAAAAGAAAAACACAAATGGGAAACAAAACAACAACTGAAAGCTGTATACGATAAAGCACAAAATATATCCCTACAGAGAATAAAGCTCAAACAATTGAGCAACCTCAGATCTGGTTTTGAACCAAAGATCTGAGGAACGAACTCTGATGAAACTCTTCAGACTCTCTTGTCTTCTTTTCTTCTTCTTTCTTTTCTCAATCTCTGATTCTTTCTTTTCTCTTCTACTTTCTTTTCTCTTCTTCTGGATCGTGGAGGCTATCTCTCTGCTTCTGCTCCTTCTATCACGATCTCCTTCTCCTGATGGAGAAGTCTTCATTTTATAGCAGCACCAGCAGGAGCAACACTGGGCGTGTGATTCCCACGCCTTCCCGTCCAGAAGGTTCCTCCACGTGTCATCATCCTGTCAGCCCTTCCAGCCTCAGATCACGTGCTAGGCACCAACCTCGGATCACGTGCTCAGTCATCTGCCAATTTAATGACAGAGTTACTTCAGTTGATTAAGCAGAGATAAAACATTCTGTACTGACTTTATGTATGTATAAAACAACCGATGTATAGACATGTCACAAGGGAGTGTATATGCTTAGTGTGCACGCGAGAACGATGTACAGACTTGACGTTTACGTGCATGAGAAAATAATGTACAGACTTGCTGTGCCTAGAGTTTAAGCATGGATGCACAATGCACAAGCTAAGTGTGTGCATGTGTGGACTTTGAGTGCATGCGACAGCAACGTATTGACTTTGAACGCGTGCAATGCAGCAAGGCAATGTATAGACTTTAAATCAAAGGATGCACTGGCTGTACAGACTTTACATATGCTCATGAGACGCTGAGTGAGACGCAGGATGCACTGGCTGTACAGACTTTGATTTATGCACGTAGACGCTGAGTGAGACGGTGCATGCGATGCGATGTACAGACTTAACATGAGACGCTAAGTGAGACGGTGCATGCGATGCGATATACAGACTTAGCATGAGACGCTAAGTGAGACGAAGCAATGTATAGACTTAGCCAAGACGTCATGAGCAATTGGACGATGTACAGACTTGAGTTCGTGCATGCTACAGGGCAATGTATGGACTTTGAATGTGTTCATCCTAAAACAATGAAGGTAGGTAAAGATAGGAATGTATAGACTTGTGTGTGTGTGCATGCTGCAATGAAATGTATAGACTTGTGTGTGCACGCGTCAAAGCTATCAGTAGAGAATGTGCAGACTTGATGTAATGATGCATGAATGTTACAGCAAAGAATGTATAGACTATATGGCGTGCAACTGATGAATGCACCGATGTAGTGTATGCATATAGTAGTGAACAAATGCAATGTATGCTAAACACACATGACTGGCTCACTGTGATACTCTCACTATGTTGCTATCATCAAAACAAAATAGCATATGCTTGTGCCTAAGGGGCACAACATGCATACCAAGTTGCTCTCGAGATGGAGCAATTTGTGGGAGAGTTCGAGTCTATCCAACGGTTGGGCTTCGTCCCTCACCATAGTGCCGAGTCACGTAGTTCCTTAGGTCCATACCCGAGGGGCCCCATTGCTCGACCTCATGAGTCCGCCCGACAGGAGCACTTCACTCCTAGACCTCGTCCTCCCCCACCACGGGATCTACCTCCACCCCAACCACCGGCACCCATTGCTCGCCCTCGGCACCCATTGTCTGCCCTCTAGCATCGACACCCCCACCCTTGTTGCCCATGACACCTACACCTACACCTCTATTGCCTACACCCCCTACCTGTCGGGAGGATAAGGGTAAAGGCCCTCTTATCAGGGAGACCAGTAGGTCACGGCTACAGTGTTTCCACTGTCATGGATTTGGCCACATCGCCAGCCAATGTCTTACTCGTGCCACACTATCCCTAGGGGTTGGTGAAGCCACGCCTTCTAGACTTGTGACTGTCAGCTACGAGGCCGATCCGGAACTAGCTGATGAGTACTATGCATCGGAAGGTCTAGAGGAGCATATCGACGATCAGGATGTGGCTCTCGGATGACGGCCACTTGGTGGGTGATGTCATTGCATGTCATGCATGAGTCAGTATTGTCTCTTCTTTGTGTGGTTTGTTTGTGTGGCTTGTTTGTGTGCTTTGTTAGGAGTCTGCATGTGTCTTGTGTAAGCTCGTTGATGTCAGCCCCTTAAGAGGCGAGCAGATTCGCTCGAGGAGTATGGGATCGGTTCTACATCTATACCCAGATATAGTCACCTACAGGGACCCAGCGGTGATTCCTAGTGAGTCTTCGAGCCGCCTCCTCCGATTTGAGAGTGCCCCACCCGGAGTGTCCACCTCTAGCCTCATTCCACAGCAGCTTGTGCATATCGAGTATATACGGAATGAGCAGGTGACGGTCACGTAGAGTAGAGTGTACCCGCGTTACTTGGCATGGTGATGAATCCGCCGGAGCGACTCGAGCAGCCGTACCCCTACTCGAAGGGGTCGAGTTCTTCCCTCCCGGAGAGAATTGATGGGAATCAACTCCGAGCATGTACATTTTATTTTTGTATTTGTGTCCTTTTATTTATTTATATATCCTGGGGGAAGTAGATTCGTAATTGTAAGACTTTATGAGCCTATTTGTTCTTCCTTAGGATTGTGTGGGTTTATGTGCAAAATGCCAGTAGGACATGCTAGGGGGCCCCCACTCCTTCCCCATTAGTCCACCTCATCCATGTGGGGCAGGTCAAATGCCAAGGTGGCATTTAGAAGGTTTGACAAGTCAATTGGACACATGGGAAGACAAGTGGTTTAAAATGTGAAGGGTAGGCCACCTACCACCCCCACCTTGTCAAAGGGACGCCCCCCCCCTATTTTGTTCCATTTTTAATTTTTCTAAAAAGGCCATTAGAACTAATTAGTTCTATACCTTAGATCTGAGGGCATTTTGAGTCATTTTTTCCTTTATTATATATAGCATGTATTTTCCATTTGAATAAATTAATGAGAAGAAAATATTGAATAAGCATTGGAGCTTGGTGCGCCCCTATCTCTCTCCCTCTGGTTCCTCTTCTTCCCTCTACATTTTAGGGTTCATACCTGAGCCCCTCTATCTCTGATTTCATCTCTGGTGCCAACGCCGCCGTTCGTGTTGCCATCGAGCCGCCGCGAAGCCGCTTCTGAAGTGCTATCTAAGGTTCTGTTCTGCTGGATAGAGGTTCACTCCGGGATTTTTAACCCCCAAACTTTGACATCATCTGGAGTTGAGATTTTCAGGGTTGGCTCCTCTCTTGATTCCCAACCTCCAGTAAAAAAATCACGTCCTTTAGATTTCGTTTTACATTTTTCCATTTTCGTGTCTTTCTATCTTCCAGATCTGTCCCTTTTCAAATCCGTGTAGCAGAAGCTTTGTTCTTCCACCTTTCAACCCCTTTTTTGATTTTTTTTGGAACCCCCAAAATTTATTGGAGGTTCTGTCCATCATCCCCACCCTCCACAAATTTTCTTCAAATTTCTAAAGCTCTCTACCTATTTTTAGAAATTGTGTTTTTTATGTAAATTCATATCTGTCTCTACTGTCCAGATCCGAGCCCGAGCCAGTATAAAATCCACCAAAAATCGAAATCTCCACCAAACATTTCATAAGATATATCCCCGTTTTCCTTTTTTCGGCCTCTACAACTTCTATGAAGGGCGCAAAAGCTGAATCAAAGGTATACAATGCGGGCAACGCCAACTCTCAGGAAAACTTGGTTCTGCCCTGAGTTTTCAGATCCTGTGAGTCAGCAGCTTGAAAATTCGACAAAGGTCATCAACGGGAAACTCAATTTTTTTTCTCTGTCCGTAGATCAAAGGATTTCAAGTCAGCTTTTCATCGGTACCTTTTGTGCATCGATCTGACGTCGGGAGTGACCGCAGCAGCAGATCTCGCCGGGTCGCGCGCTGTAAAACAGAACTGCAGATCCGTGGCCAGCAACTCTGGCGAGTGGAGATCGGAGCCGCCCGGCCTCCGACCGGCGAACCAGCACACCGCCATCCCAGGGAGCGCCCTTCCAGGCATCCCCACCACAGTGGTGCCACCACGGTCCCACACAGCCCCTCGGACCAGCACGTGGGTCCCACGGTCGTGAGTACGTGTGCCGCCAAAGCAACACAAGAAGCGGCCCGTCAACCCGAAACCGCTACTCCTGGGTCCCATTGTGTCACCCTTTACCTCCCTGGGTGGAGTGGGCATTCATATTCATTGTTGTAATATTTATGTATTTACTGTTCCGGGAGTACGAGATCGGCCGGGAAGTCTTCCCCACGCCCGGTAGCGTGGAGGTATCGTAGTCGCTCCTTTACCCGACATTTGCTTTATATCGTATATATTTCTTTATGCCGCTGCTAGAGAGCATGCTAGGATCATAGCTCGCTATACTTTTTATATCACCGCTACTGCGAGAGAGAGCGAGATTATCCCGTGACTCGATCCGGGCATGAATTTGTGAGGTGACCACCCTAGCTCTTTGCCGATTTCTCAACCGCGCACGTCCGACGCTTCCCTCGTTAGGGACGATCGCGAGCTTGCTTAAAGTCCAAGGATCGCATATCCATTTGGAGTTGAGTCGCGTGTCCGTCCCGCATCAGAGAGTCCATAGGCTAAGCATGGTTTAATGGGCTTGATTGGATGGCCTTGGACTAGCTTTGCCCAAGGGAGGCCCATGAAGGGGGCGCCCCCTTATTTATCCTATTAGGCTAGTTAGGTGAAGTTTGATTAGAATTTGGTAATGTGTTTTGACCACATGAAAAAAATACTTTCTCCTATCCCCTTAGTGCCCCTTCCAAACCCTAGATCTGAGGGCATAAGTGGTCATTTTCCATTTATTATATAAGGAATGTAATTTCCATTTGTATGAATTGATGAAAAGAAAAAAATTGTGTAAGCCTTGGAGCTTGGTGCGCCCCTCCCCTCTCTCCCTCTGGTTCCTTCCTCCTCCTTCAGCATTTCAGGGTATAGACCCCTTCTATCTTAGCCCCTCTATCTCTCATTTCTATCTCTGCCGCTGCCGCCGCCGTTCGTGCTGCCAACGAGCCACCGCGAGCATCCTTCTGAAGTGCTGACCAAGTTCTGTTTTGTGGGACAGGGGTTCACTCCGGGAATTTTAGCTACCAACTCTGACATCATATGGAGCTCAGATTTTTAGGGGCTTAAAGGCTGAATCGAAGGTCTACGACGCGGTCAACGCCAACTCTCAGGAAAAGGCAATTCTGTCCTGAGTTTTCAGATCCTGTGAACCATCTGCTTGAATATTTGACAAAGGCCATCAACAGGAAATTCAAATTTCTTTCTCCAGCCATAGATCGAAATATTTTGAGTTAGCTTTCCATCGGTACTTCTTGTGCGTCGATCCGACGACGGGAGTGATTGCAGCAGCAGATTTCGTCGAGATGCGCGGGTCTGAAACAGCAGTTCAGATCCGTGGGTAGCAACTCCTACGAGTGAAGATCGAAGCCACCGAGCCTCCAACCGGCGAACCAGCATACCGCCGTCCCAGGGAGTGTCTTTCCAGGCGTCCCCACCACTACGATATCCCCCCAGTCCCACACGGCCCCACAGACCAGCATGTGGGCCCCAAGGTCGTGAGTATGTATGCCGCCGAAGCAACACAAGAAGCGGCCCGTCAACCCGAAGCCGCTAATCCTAGGCCCCACTGTGTCGCCCTTTACCTCCCTACGTGGAGTGAGTAGTAATTTGTCTTGCTGTAATTATTGTGTATTTACTGTTCCGGGAGTACGAGTTCGGCCGGGAAGTCTTCCCCACGCCTGGTAGCGTGGAGGTATCGTATTTGCTCCCATCTCGGCATTTACTTTATTTCGTATATATTTCTTTATGCCGCTGCTAGAGAGCATGATAGGATCGTAGCTCGCTATACTTTTTATATCACCGCTGCTTCGAGAGAGAGCGAGACCGTCCCGTGACCCGATCCGGGCATGAATTTGTAAGTTGACCACCCTAGCTCATTGTCGATTTCTCAACCGTGCACGTCCGTACGCTTCCCTCGTTAGGGACGATCGTGAGCTTACTTAGAGTCCAAGGGTCGCATATCCAATTGGAGCCGAGTCACGTGTCCGTCCCGCATCAGTTTGGTATCAGAGCCAGGTTGAGTCTAGGGTGTCCAAAAATAAAAAAAAAGTGTCATTTACGTCTAGTCATCATCTAAGTCGGTCTAGGTTGCACTTGCATCCCATTAATCGGTATATCAAAAGGTGTTGTCCAAACGTTAGGCTATGCCTATCGGGAAGGCCGCACACTTGCGCGAGTGATCTTCAGATCGATTAACTCCGCCACGTAACAAGTCTTGGTTAAGTCTAGGTGCATCATCTTTGCTTTAGTCTGTGTTTGCATTAGTCGGTGTCTCCATGTGTCTTTGCATGCCCACCCGTCGAGGCACCCCATACTCACCCCCACCACCACCTATGGCGGATCCCCGAGCCCCTAGTCTCGATGTGTCGTCGGTGGCCGAAATGTTCCAAGCCCTTATGGGAGAAATGCGAGGGTTGAATACACGCTTGGACGGGTTAAGTACTCGAATGGATAGAATGGACGGGTTGAGTACGCGGATGGATGGCCTAGGCACCCATCTGGAAGAAAGGATGAAGGTCTTAGAGGATAAGGGCGTCGAGTCGGACCAGTCCGTTCAGGGCCTAGTAGGAAGAGTTGCCACATTAGAGAGAGCCCCAGCCGAGGCACCCCTGAGAGCCCCAGTTGAGGCACCTCCCCCACCTACACATGGTCAACAGGACCCGGTTCAGCAACCTACTGCTCCGCGGGTTCAAGAGGTAGATGTTAGGAGGCGTCAATTCCCCGAGGTGCTAGACTATGAGTCCGAGGATGAAAAAAGGGGATATGGACATGACCGTCATGTTCAACGATGGAATCATGATGATGATGAGCGGGCCCTCAGGACCGTTCGTGCCGACCCTCCCACTTTTGACGGGTCCAAAGACCCAAGGGTATATCTTGATTGGGAAGCCGGTATGGACTGATATTTTGAGTGGTTTGAGATGTCGGACCAACGGAAGGTCAAGTTTGCCAAGATGAAATTGGTAGGGCAAGCTCAAACCTTTTGGAGAAACATGGAGAACCTGCTATTTCACCGTCATGAACCCCAGGTAGAGACGTGGGAAGAGATGAGGTCCAAACTTAGGAAGAAGTACCTCCCTGTCACTTACCGCCAGTGTCTCATAGATAGGTGGCAGAGTCTTACCCAGGGAGATCGGTCTGTCTCCGAGTACATCACCGAGTTTGATGAATACTATTTGCTATGTGACGCCACGGAGGAAGATTCCCTTGCTGTCTCCCGATTTCGATGTGGGCTACGACCGCACCTACGGTATGAGCTTCTCCGCCGCAAGGTGAACAAGTTAGAGGATGCGTACCAAGTTGCTCTCGAGATGGAGTAATTTGAGGGAGAGTTCGAGTCTATCCAACGGTTAGGCCCTGTTCCTCTCCGTAGTGCCAAGTCATGTAGCTCCGTAGGCCCATACCCGAGGGGTCCCATGACTCGACCTCACAAGCCCGCCCATCAGGAGCACTACGCTCCTAGACCTCGTCCTCCCCCGCCATGGGATCTACCTCCACCCCAACCACAGGCACCCGTAGCTCGCCCCCCAACACCCATTGCCCATTCTCTGGCACCGGCACCCCCACCCTTGTTGCCTACGGCACCTACATCTCCACCTCTGTTGCCTACACCCCCTGCCCGTCGGGAGGATAAGGGTAAGGGCCCTCTTATCGGGGAGACCAGTAGGTCACGACTACATTGTTTCCACTGTCATGGGTTTTGCCACATCGCCAACCAATGTCCTTCTCATGCCACTCTAGCCCTAGGGTAGGAGAAGCCTCACCTTCTGGGCTTGTATCTCTAAGCTACGAGGCCGATCCGAAACTAGCTGATGAGTACGAAAGGCTAGAAGAACCTACCGACGCTCAGGATGCGACACTCGGATGATGGCCACCTAGTGGGGTCGATGTCACCACCTTAAGTCTAGGGTAATGCATGAGTCAGTTTGTTTCTTCTTTGTGTGGTTTGTTTTGTGTGGCTTGTTTGTGTGGTTTGCATACGTGTTTAGTACATGGTGAGTCTGCATGCGTCCTGTACAAGCTTGTTGATGTCCGTCCCGTATGAGTGAGAGGCGAGTATGGGATCAGCTCTACATCTATGCCCCGGATCTAGTCACCTATAGGGACCCAGCAGTGATTCCTAGTGAGTCTTCGATCCGCCTCCTCCCCGTGCGAGTGACCCCACCCCGGAGTGTTCCCCCACTAGCCTCTTCCCATAGCAACATGTGCATATCGAGTATATACAGAATGAGCAGGTGACGATCACTTGGAGTGGAGCGTACCCGCACTACTTGGTACGGTGACGGATCCGCCGGAGCTACTCGAGCAGCAGCACCCCTTACTCAACGGGGTCGAGTTCCTCCCACCCAGGGAGAATTGATGGGGGCATCAAAGGCTAATGGATTGTATTAGTGTGTATTGGCTTGTATTAGTGTGTATGGGCTTGTATTAGTGTGTTTTGTTTGGGTTTTTTTCAGTTGGGCTCCTTTGTAAGACTTTTAATAAGCCATTGGGCCACATTCCATGTAGAATCCATTAGTGGCTTTCATTTGTTAGGTCCATTAAGGGGGGTTAGTTCATATTGGACTTAAGGCCTTCATTATGGACCTTTACATCACATAAGGCCCAATTGGGCTTTTCCCTCTCAGGGGCCATCTAGGTGGGAGAGTCCATAGGCTAAGCATGGTTTAATGGGCTTGATTGGATGGCCTTGGACCAGCTTGGCCCAAGGGAGGCCCATGAAGGGGGCGCCCCCTTATTTGTCATATTAGGCTAGTTAGGTGAAGTTTGATTAGAATTTGGTAATGTGTTTTGACCACATGGGAGAAATACTTTCTCCTATCCCCTTAGTGCCCCTTCCAAACCCTAGATCTGAGGGCATAAGTGGTCATTTTCCATTTATTATATAAGACATGTAATTTCTATTTGTATGAATTAATGAGAAGAAAAAAATTGTGTAAGCCTTGGAGCTTGGTGCGCCCCTCCCTTCTCTCCCTCTGGTTCCTTCCTCCTCCTTCAGCATTTCAGGGTATAGACCCCATCTATCTTAGCCCCTCTATCTCTGATTTCTATCTCTGCCACCGCCGTTCGTGCCGCCAACGAGCCACCGCGAGCATCCTTCTGAAGTGCTGTCCAAGTTCTATTTTGCGGGACAGGGGTTCACTCCAGGACTTTTAGCTCCCAACTCCGACATCATATGGAGCTGAGATTTTCAGGGGCTTAAAGGCTGAATCGAAGGTCTACAACGCGGTCAACGCCAACTCTCAGGAAAAGGCAATTCTGTCCTGAGTTTTCAGATCTTGTGAACCATCTGCTTGAATATTAGAAAAAGGCCATCAACGGGAAATTCAAATTTCTTTCTCCAGCCATAGATCGAAATATTTTGAGTTAGCTTTCCATCGGTACCTCTTGTGCGTCGATCCGACGACGGGAGTGATTGCAGCAGCAGATTTCATCGAGACGCGTGGGGTCTGAAACAGTAGTTTAGATCCGTGGGCAGCAACTCCGACGAGTGAAGATCGGAGCCACCGGGCCTCCGACTGGTGAACCAGTATACCGCCGTCCCAGGGAGTGTCTCTCCAGGCGTCCCCACCACTATGATATCCCCCCGGTCCCACGCGGCCCGACAGACCAGCATGTGGGCCCCAAGGTCGTGAGTACTTGTGCTGCCGAAGCAACACAAGAAGCGGCCCGTCAACCCGAAGCCGCAACTCCTGGGCCCCACTGTGTCACCCTTTACCTCCCTGTGTGGAGTGAGCAGTAATTTGTCTTGCTGTAATTATTGTGTATTTACTGTTCCGGGAGTACGAGTTTGGCCGGGAAGTCTTCCCCACGCCTGGTAGCGTGGAGGTATCGTATTTGCTCCCATCTCGGCATTTACTTTATTTTGCATATATTTCTTTATGCCGTTGCTAGAGAGCATGCTAGGATCGTAGCTCGCTATACTTTTTATATCACCGCTGCTGCGAGAGAGAGCGAGACCATCCCGTGACCCGATCCGGGCATGAATTTATGATTTGACCACCCTAGCTCATTGCCGATTTCTCAACCGTGCACGTCTGTACGTTTCCCTCGTTAGGGATGATCGCGAGCTTACTTAGAGTCCAAGGGTCGCATATCCAATTGGAGCAGAGTCACGTGTCCGTCCCGCATCACGAACTTGACCTTCCGGTGGTCCGACATCTCAAACCACTCGAAATATCGGTCCATGCTGGCCTCCCAATCAAGATAGACCTTTGGGTCTAAGGACCCGTCAAAAGTGGGAGGGTCTGCACGAACGGTCCTAAGGGTCCGCTCATCCTCATCCAACTCACGGTTCTATCGTTGAACACGGCGATCATGACCATATTGCCCATTTTTGTTCTCGGACCCATAATCAATGACTTCGGGGACTTGACACCTCCTATCATCTACTCCTTGAGCCCTAGGAGCAATAGGTGGTTGAACCGGCTCCTGTTGACCATGTGTCGGTGCGGGGTGCGCCTCAACCGGGGGTCTCTCTAGGATAGCTACCTTCCCTACCAGACTGTGAAAAGACTGGTCCGACTCTACGACCCTATCCTCTAAGGCCTTCATCCTTCCTTCCAAACGAGCGCCTAGGCCATCCACTCGCGTACTCAATCCTTCCATCTTGTCCACTCGTGTAGTTAACTCTCCCATTTGTTTCATAAGAGCTCGAAACATGTCGACCACCGATGACTCGTCGGGACTAGGGACTCGGGGATCTGCCATAGGTGATGGTGATGGTGAGTATTGAGTACCCCTACGAGTGGGCATGCAATGGACACGGGCTTGGAATGCAGCGACCAAAGTGAAGTGATGAACCTAGACGTAACCAATATCCGGTACTTGACGAAGTTATGGGATCCGAAGATCCTCTCTCGCAAATGTGTGACCTTCCCAATAGGCGTAACCTAACGTTCGGGCAACACCTTTTGATATACCGAATGAAGGAATACAAATGCAACCTTGGACCGACTTAGACTTAGACTCCTAGACTTAAATGACTCTTTTTTTTATTTTTTTTAACCAAAACTACCCTAGACTCAACCTTCCACTCTGATACCAATTTGATGCGGGACGGGACATGACTCGAGACCAATTGACATGCGATCCTTGGACTCTAAGCAAGCTCGCGATCATCCCTAACGAGGGAAGCATATGGACGTGCGCGGTTGAGAACCCGACAAAGAGCTAGGGTGGTCAACTCACAATTTCATGCCAGGATCGGGTCACGGGGCGGTCTCGCTCTCTCTCGCAGCAGTGGTTGATATGATATAAGGAGCTAGTTTACCCTATCACTCATGCAATGGCATATAGAAATATACGAAATAAGCAACAATGCCGAGTGGGGAGCGAATACGATACCTCCACGCTACCGGGCGTGGGGAACACGACCCCGGCCAAGAACGGTGACTCCCGGTACATTTAATGTTAATAATTACATAAATGAGTTTAAGGCCCACTCCACGCAGGGAGGTAACATGCCACAGCAGCGGTCCGAGAGTGTCAATTCTGGGTTGACGGGCAGCACGTTGGAGGTGTTCCGAGCGGTTGCCGGCGGTGGTTCCGGCTCGACAGTTCCCTGGACGGTAGGATAGCAAACACGGACGTCCAAAGGGACGTCATCCTCTGGAAGTCTTCTGAGGGTGACGCTCCACCGGGACGAAGGCAGTAGGTCCCTGGTGGACCTCCGGGAGCGGCGGACGTTGATTCGGCATCGGCGTAATTTTGGAAGATTTATCTTTGACTTTGTTTTCTGATGTCCCATTCAGGAATTGGCCTACGCGGTCCGACGAGAACGGCTGCTGCGATCTGCTCTGACGTCAGATCGACGTGAGACTGGTGCCGTTGGAAAGCTTTTTCGAAGAGCTACGATCCCTGACTAGAGAAGGAATTTTGTCTGCCTCTGTAAGGACCTTGGTCGAATTTACAACCTGCTAGTTCACAGAACCAGATCTAGCAGGACAGATTTGGATCTGCCTGAGAATGGGGTTTGACCGGAGGGAAAACGTTGGATCTGGACATTGGGATTTTTATGGGAGATAGAGGGGAAAGTAAGAAAGTCGCTAGTATTTTATGTGGATTTTCTAAAGGTGATTTGACAGGGGAAATGGATTTTTTGACTAGATAGATGTCGTATTTAGAGAGCATAGGACATAACAGATTTTGGCCTGAGTTTTAATTTTTCAGAGGGGGAAAATAACTTATAAATTTGTAGAACAATTTTTGGAGGTGGGTTTTGGTTGGTAGAAGTCCCAGTTCAATTTTTATCTCGTTCTGAAGTAGGGAAGGGGGTTGAACAATGGAAGAACAGGGCTGCTGTAACAAGATTTGCACAGGGACAGATCTGTGTAGGTCTAGAAACTTAAATGAAAAAGAAAATGAAACGAAGGTCTAAAATCGTGGGGATTTTTCTGGAGATGGAGATTTATGTGGGGAACCTACCCTCAAAACCTCAGCCTCGTCAGATTTGGGATTTGGGAGAGAGAAATCCTGAGTAGACCTCTGTCCAGCAGAACAACACTATGGACAGCAACTCAGGAGATGCTTCGCGGTGGCTCGTCGGCGGCACGAATGGTGGCTGCGGCGGCGGTGAAGGATCTAGATACTCAGAAGAAGAGGTAGAAGAGGGATTCTGACCCTGGGGGATGGAGGAAGAAGAAGTACCAGAGAGAGAGAGAGGGGAGGGCGCAAATGCACCTTGCAATTTTCACTTCAATTTTTCTTCATTATTTCCACCAAATGGAAAAATACAAGGATATATAGAACAGGGAAAAAGACCAAGCTTACCCATAGATCTAGGATTTGGGGAGGGAAAATGGGGTATATTACATGTGGTCAAATGGCTAATTAAAATAAAAATACAGCACCTAATATAATATACTAAATGGGGGCGCCCCCTTGACTTAATGGCCACCATTTTTGAATTTTTCTCCCCTTTGTCCCCTTGAATGGTCAAACTTTCTAGAAACCCACCTTGGACATTTGACTAGCCTCACATGGGCCCTAGGGCTTAGGTGGACCAATAGGGAAGAAGGTTGGAGCCCCTACTGGACCTACTGGACTTTTACAAATAAACCCACTAATACCTAAAGACTCACATTTTGGCTTATACTTGCCATACAATTGCGTACCTAATTACACATTGGTATAAATACAAATAAAAAGTACACAAATACAAAATAAAATGTACGTGCTCGGAGTTGATTCCCATCATCTACGTTAGCTGGACTAATATGATGACAATAAATGGATTGCAATTGTTTTCAAACATTGATTTCAAATATTTATTTCAAACTTCCAAAATTGCTTAAAGGCACGCAATATAATTAAATATATGGAGTTTTGTCATCATCAAAATGGGGGAGATTGTTGAGTATATCCAAGTGATTTTGATGATAACAAAACCCCAGACATGTGCTCTATCACGTGCCATGTATTAGTACTTAAGTACGAGCTTCGTACGTAATCAAGGTCCAATTCCTTCTTGAATTTTGCTTTAACATTCATACATTTCCAAACGCATAAAAAGTGTTCGAATGGACTTGAAATCAATAACAACATATGTTCAATCCAAGCCTTCATCATATGGATATGATTCACTGGGCTGACAACTCATTTTTGTAGGTTTTCAACAGTCCGGTCGATCAACGGACAAGGGCTGGTCGATCAGTTTTTCCAGCAATCAAAAATGAACAGAGTTGTTACAGTCCGGTCAACCTAAGGTTACAGTCCGGTCGACCGGAATTTCCATGGATGAAATAGCAACAGTCTGTTACAGACCGGTCGACCGCCCCATGTCGTCCGGTCGATCGCCTGCCCCGAAGCAGCTTCTTTTGACTTTTTATTTCAAGCACGGGGAGAGGTCTTATTTCTCCTTTGTTTAAACCCAAACCCTCCATTCATGCCATGAATTGTGGATCTGGTCCTTGGCTCGTCCCTTGACCATCCAAGATCTATAAAAACCTCTCATTGGAGTCAAAAACCCTAATCACTCAAGGAGGCTATCAAGGGGAGAAAGAGGAATGCTACTATAGCTCTGTGAACAGTGCTGCGTCCAAGAGTTCTTCATCCAAGAGCAAGGTTTTCAAGATCATCTATAGGCAATTCAAGTGAAGATCTAGCTGAGGAGGAAGCTTCAACCAAGATCATCTTCATCCACTAAGGGGGAGCTTAAGTATGAGTTTTTCATTCTGTGTTTCTCCCTTGTTTTTCATCAAGCTTCAAGTGTGTGATCTTGAACATTTAAACAGTTGTGTGTGTGTGGATCTACGTAGATTTGTGTGTGTGTGTGTGTTTCTTCTAGTCTTCACATAGCTTTGTGATTCGGTGTTTGTGCACCATCGTGGGAGTTCCGAACTCCTCACGTGTGTGTGTGTGTTTTGATCTTGTAATCCTTTACAAGATAGTGTGAGAATCCTTACAGATCATGAGGGGTGGACGTAGGTTGCCGTTGTTGCATCTGAACTACATAAAAATCACTGTCCATTGTGTGGTTTATTCCTTTTCTTCTATCCCCATTCTGTGCAGCACACACGTAGATTAATTTGGTTGTATTGTTTGAGTTAGATCTAGCATAATTTATCAATATCATATTAGATCTTGGGTATATTAAAAGGTGGGTTCGGATTGGTAAGGCAAACCTTGTCAGGAAGATAACATCTTGCGTGAGCAGAATCTCCGGATTCCCACCTCCGCCATCGTACCTAAGATCGGTTGAGTGCGATAGATTCTATTAGATCTGAGTGTTTTCATATAGTTCTAAAATTCATTACGGCTGTTATTCACACTTGTTTGAATTGGGTAAGATTTTGTTAAAAGTTTGTAAACACCTAATTCACCCCCCTCTTGGGTGTCATTGATCGCGGGACTTCAGTGCTGACATCATCCAAACACATGAGATGCAACATACTCCCCCTTTTTGATGATGACAACCATTAATATAAGTATGAGTCTATTAGTGCAGTCATCAACCAACATTTTAACTTGACAAAATCAGATAGAAACAAACTCAAGGAAGCTCAAGAAGGAGTCAGGGACTTCAACAAAACTCAATTCTCTCCCCCTTTGACATCATCAAAAAAAACTTAGTTGGTGGGAAGAATATCGAGTGGATAGAGATAGTAATAAGACTGAGTGAGACTATACTCTGATTGACAGAAATAGTGAGTTCACATACAAGGAATCAGACTTCCTTCAGAAACCATCATGTAGGAAGATAAGTCCGTTGGCTAGATTAAGCTGAATGGTTTAAGACTAATGAAGAGGGGCGATCTCGCGCTACTCCTGAGCGGGGAGGAAGATAACAACTTATCCTTGAAGTATGAACTGCAAGAAGGGAAACAAGTCAGAGGTGCCCAGGGATGAATTTCTGGGGAAGACCCTCCGATACTTAAGTCAGCGACTGTATTAGAGCACTGGTGCGAAGGGAGGAGTTAGGAGGAAGATGGGAGCGCGAGATCCCTCTCCACCAAAAGGTGAAGTGGTTACTACTCAGGGTTCTTGGCCTACCTTCTCACAGTAGGGTTCTTCCAGTTTAAATAATGGCTCGTTGAGTGAATGATCCCAATAAGCTGAGGAGTTTTAGGGGGGTTATGTCCTCCTTGCGGGCTCGTTATAGCACGCGGACTCCTAATCTCCCCTATCCCCTTGAGCTCCCAGCTTTTAAGGGACACGTAACGGCCGTACAGATAAGCTTCCATCAGTTGGCCTGAGCATGAGGCACTAGCTCAGGAGATGTCTTCCCGAGCGATGAGTGCGTGGTCTGGGCAGAGAATACGGGGTTCCGATGGAGCTTTGTGGACGTCAAAAAATGATGATGATCATACGTCATGCACGTCTCAGCACTCGAGAGTGAGTCGAAGACGGAAAGGCCGAATAAACCCTAAGCCTCCTCTAAGAAGGAAGAATACCTACCTGGTGCTCCGCCACCCAACAAAGAAGCCCCTCGGGCTGAAGAGATGACCACGGCTCTCCAATCAGCATTGTCGAAGGCCGAATCAGAAGAAGCTCGGGAACTCGGACATAGATTTGGCTTATGCCGGAGATCATGCAAAGCCGAGGACTGGGACTCGAAAACATTGAACTAAACACCTCGGAGCAGGAGCATTGCTGTTGAAGTTCTTCGGGAGCATAAGTGTTCGCCTAAATGGCCGCGAAGCCGAGACGAGGGCTAAACCGGCGCGGCCTGCACTTAAACCAGTGTGGCCTACACTTAAATCGGCGTAGCCTTCACTTAAACCATCGCGCCCTTGCTTGGGCCTTAAATCAGCGCGCTCCTCCATCAAGACTTAAACTGGCGCCCCCATTTCTCATTCCAAACCGGCGCGCCCCCTTATGTGTTGTTAATCCGGCGCGCACAACTCTGTGCTGTTTTAACCGAATGGCCATCCCATCCAAACTCTGATACTCTATTTCGCATCAGTCTGAGCACATAGAGAACATTCAATGCCGCAAAGCCTGCCTCCACCTCCGTTCGATAGTGAAGCGGCAGCGATGGCAGCAACGCGCAGCGACGGTGGCAGCAGTAGCAGATCACCCGACAAATCTGTGAATATCCCATCCTCGGACGAGCAGCAGCGTACGACACGAACCAGCGGCATCTAGCATAGCATGTCAGTTTCAGACTTCGTTGCGGATGAGGTGGAAGTGGCGGGAACTCTCCTCAATGCCGATTCTATAAAACGGCAAGTCTGAAGAAGGAAAAGGGGTTCGACTGCATCTTCTGGTTCTTCGTTCGGTCGGCCTCTTTCTCCCGGGCTAGACACTAGTTAGTTGAGAGGAGAAGTCTGGAGCCCTCCCCCCTTGGAGACCTCTGACATCTGAAGAGGGAGAGAAGCCTGCCGATCTACGCTTGCAAGGTGAAGAAAAAGAGAGAGAGGGTGACAGAGGGAAGGTGAGTCCGGAGGGGGTCGAATCGGGTGCTCCATCCTCTCTCCCCCACTAGTGTATCTCCTTCTTCCCCCTTCAATGTATTTCCCTTCCCTTCAGGATGAACTCCCCTGTATTTAAATCTTCCCCCTTTTGGTGGATGAATAAATAGAGAACGGTTGAAAAGCGCAGTGATTTGCTTTTCCTTAGCCTTCGCTCCCCTTTTCCCCCCTACCTTCTACTCACCCACGGTGCTTCGAAGCCTGCTCCTCCATAGCATGGTCTTCGAAGGAACCGCCTGAGGAGTGAACATTCACAACCTTCCTTGGCGAATATCTGCCCCAATGGGGCTCCTATGAAGTTACTGCCCGTGAGTCGTGAGAGCTCTTGAAGGCTAGTCCTCGAGCTTTTTCCACACTCACATCTAAGTTATCGGAGCGCTGTGAGGTTTGCATTCTGAGGTTCACCCCAGAGCAATCCGTTTTGTGTTCCTCTATGTTTCTCCGGCAAACCTCAGTCCGGGGGAGATGCTGCCCAATTTTCACTTGGAACATACACAATAAGAACAAGGAGGGAGGGCATATAACAGAGGATAAATGAAGTTCCCTTAGAACAAAATGCTTCCCTGAGTAAGGCACTTAACTAACCTCTAAAGCCTTGCATAATAAACTCTTTCGACAAAACATTTAAACCTTCATGCTAAGTCACCTTAACAAATGGCTAAAACACGTAAACTCCCTCTTTACCAATCTAATTCACCAGCTGAATGAGCAACTTAACCATCAGATTAACTTGCAGGTGGAAGGAGAGAAGAAACAAAGTCAAAAAGAATGAAACAAACCCTCTAAGAACTATTCCGACGCGGGGTAATCCGGCGCGGTACCCCCCCGCGTCGGTTTAACCCCACACTCAAAACCCTCCAAACATTCTTGGCATCTATCCGGCGCGCATCCCTTGAACATCCTTAACCGGCACACCCTATTGCACCCATTAAACCGGCGCACACCCCACCTCTCTTGTTAACCCCCCCCTTGGTTGCCTTACCCGGTGCGCCCTATTGCATTCTTAAACCGGCGTGCTCTTGCACCTCCTATTCCGGCGCGCCCTCTTGGGCTTCCATTAACCGGCGCCCCCCTTGGCTTCCTTCAACCGGCGTGCCTCATAAAAGAAACCACAAATTAACTAAATAGAAGAAAAGGTTTGAAACTAATGAATAAAACAAAAGAAGAGACCTGACCGCGTAGGTCGATCCGCGTGCGAGGGCGCACGTTGGCAAGTGTGGGCTTCACACTTAACAATTCGCTTCCCCGAACTATGCGTGGAGAGAAAATCAATGATGCCCCACGGCATCAGATCGATGTGGACCTCGGGAACCCCGTTATGGCCATAGTCCGAAACCATCCCGGGCCAATAGTTCGTTCAGCTTGACCCACCTCTACCGGGATCCAATCCCGCACCCACATTAACTTGCCATACCCATGGCAGACATCCGTACGATTTTGTCATCATCTTTTATGCTACGAATACGGACTTATGTCCGGAGATGAAACGGTCTATGAGTGACCGATACATATGTATCTATGAGCATTTACGCGCCAATGCGGGTTTGTTTAAACGTGATCCGAGACCTTTGCTCTCGCTTTGTTACCATAAATTTTCGGCGGTAGGGCCCTTATTCCCGACAATCAATCAAGGGTGTTCCCCCGTATGGGGGATGTAAATAACGTCGTGGCCTTTATGGCACGGCGCGTTTTGGTCCCGACATGAACCACACAATTGTTTGATTAGTCAGATCACCCGCACCGAGGGGTTCCATGAAGCCCGAATAAATCGTCACTTTGTGACTGGCACGCCCACGCACTTAATAAACCCAATAAATAAATAACCCATGATTCTAAATAAAAAGGTTCATCCACAAGCTCTCCTGATCAAACTGATGCTCGGACTTCCCAACCCGAAGGCCGCCTAGGAAGTGCTTGTTCCGAGTGAGTTATTAGGCTTATCTTTAGTGGGCCCAATTTTTAGTATTAAAATAAATAGTATTAAAATTCATTAAATTATTAATTAGTATAATAATATTAGTATTTAATATATTTAATTAGTATAATAATATTAGTATAATAATGAATTATATATATTAATATATATATAAATTATATAATATATATAAATAATATATAAATAATATAATATATAATATTATATTAACTTAATAACTTATATATCAAATTTAATATTTTATATTTTATTTTTATATAATTTATTAATATTATGTTATTATGTTACGTAATATATTATGTCAAATATGTCAAAGTCATATGTCTACCACTTCAAGGAGTTGGGCCTCATTGAGTCAGGTCGGACCTCGTTTGGCCTCTCCGTATGGGCGGTTAGATTTCTCCTCTCCACTTGTCCCCCTCCTACTCCCGAGCCAAAATTAGGCTCAGTTGAGTAGCATTTGGGCTGGACTTTTGTGGCTCTAGTTGGGTGGAGATCTCTCTCTTGCAGGGGCCACATGATGCGACTTGTCCTGAGAATATGCCTATCATGATGAGTAAAAGAAGGCCCCTCCTCAGGAGATCAGAATGTCGCGCCACCTCCGGCTAGGGGTTATAAGCATGGCACGTTATTTGCGTCCCTTTATCTCCGGGGTTTATGGTTTTGTTGTCCTTTTCATTTATATAGGGGGGCTCATGCGCCGTAAGAGTAGTTTGGAGGAGCGGAGAATCGCATCAGCTTTCACGGAGCCAGAAGAGATTACCACGGCGGCAATCCATCAACTTCCTTCTCCTCCGGAGTCCTCTAATCTAGAGGTTTCCCCTTCTTCTTCTAGTTCCTCCATCTATTCAATGGCGGACCAAAATCATGAGGCCGAGGGGCGGTAGAAAGAACAGACCGTCGGCGATCGGTGTAGTATGGAATTTCCCGACGGCGCCCAACTTTTACCCGAACATTCCTCCGAAGCAAACAGAAGTCTCCCTGGAGGCGGAGAGGGATGCTGCTATCCTCCTACAGAATCACTGGCCGACTGCTGAGTTGGTGACCTCGTCCAACATTGAGGAGTATCTTTCTCAAGCACTGTTGCCGACAGGTGAGGATCTCAGGGACTTGTTCTCTTTTTTGTAGAGTAAGTGCCTTCCTTCTTTCAATTTGCTCTTCTTCGTTCAGGCCAGAGGCGAGCGGTTGAGGATGAGGCATCGCCGGCTGAGTTGGAGATCATCAACGGGGATGATACGCCGGGATCTCCATGCTTCGAAGGGTTCTTCCCGTGCCAGAGACAAGGGCAAGCAGGTCCCCCGGAATGACGCTTCAGAACGCCGGGGGGTCAAGGGTAAGGATCCTATGGTGAAGCTGCTGGGGGCTTCATTGCAGGCTCTGTCTGCCGAGAAGAAGCGAGCGAGGAAGGCGGAGGTCGCCCGCCCGACCGAAGAGGATTCCCTGTCGGCTCTCCCTTCTACAAAACAGAAAGGGGCCGACAATGAAGGGGTCACGGCCGATGTCGGGGCACCTAGTGAAGCAGAGGGGGCGCCAGACAGAGGAGCCCGGTCCGAGCCGGTCGAGGCTAGAGGGTGGCAGGCTGAAGCGACTCAATCATAGCCGACTGAGGCCGGGGAGGTTCGTGGTGGGGACGCTCATCCCGAGCCAACTGATGGGGCCCAGAGATGGGCTTGCTCGGGGGAGGTGCCCCAATCCCGGCCGCTCCGGAGAGGGTTTCTCCTCCCTCGGCCAGTGCCTTCATCGTCCGGGCCTCTCTATACCAGCTCTTCTTTAGGTTGCCTTACCTTACTATGAGTCGGGCTACCGTCGGGGCCTTCGGAAGGGCTTCTCCCAAGGCTTCAATCGGGCCATCATAGAGGCTGAGGCCCAAGCGAATCGGCTCATTTTTCCTTCCAGGCAACGCTATGACTCGGACTGGGGTTCCACCGACTCTTCCCATTATACATCGAGCGAAGAAGGGGGTCGGGAGTCCTCGAGCTCGTTCGAGCGATCGCCAACTCCAGTAGCCTCGGGAGAGCACACGACCAAGAGAGTTCCCACGCAGGTGGGGTCAGTGCCTGGGTTGGCCGTCCCCAAGAATACTGGAGGCAGATCGTCTGGTGCTGAGGGGGCATTGTCTACCGAGCCTGGAGATGGGCCCGAGGCTTGATGTACAAGCTTTTCCTTTCATTCCCTTTTGTAGCCGTGTAAGACCTTTTTGTTTTTTGGAAAGTATAGTAGCGGCAATATTAAGTGTTGAATTGATTGTTTCTTCCCACTTTTGGTGTCATTCGACTACCGTATTTGTAGTCACCGATTTTCATTGCAGATATCACGCGTGCCGATCTGTCAGATAACTGACATGGCACTGGCACCTTTACGCTTTTCCATGCCGCCGTAAATGACTTGCCGCTTCGCACGTCCCGCTGGGGGTGAATGTTAGGAAATGAGCTAATCGTTTCAAGGAAGGCTCCTTTTAGCGTGTTTTTAAGGGGAGAGTCATATAAGGCAATCAGCTCCCCCTTCGGCCTATAAAAGGTCCGAGGGGCGTCTCCTCCCTCTTCCATCGCTTAAGGCCATCCCTGACGGTTTCTCCTTCTTCCCTTTCCACGAAGCATTGTGCTGTCGATCTCTGCGGAGTATGGAGAGCGCTTCAGAAGACGATGATGCAGATGGTAGTAGGAGGGGAGCTCCTACTATTCCAGTTTGGAAGAGGGTTCGATAGCCGGGGGTCAATTTGGGAGAGGGTTCGACATGTGGGAGCATGTTGCCTTCTTGTCCCTATCCCGCCGACGCCAACCTAATCGAGAGGGGGAGCTTTTAAAACTCCCTTCTCGCCTCAGCCTCCCCCTCCCTCCTCTTTCACTCTTTGGAGGATGCCTGCACCACTAGAGGGTGCTTGCTTTCTGTTCGGCTTCCATCCTCCGTCCAAAGAGTCGGCAGAGGAGGCCTTCTCTTGTTTTTCCTTTTTATTCTCTCCACTTTTTTTTGTTGTCCTTCCAATACCTCTGGCACCTTTCCTCTGAGCTTCTCGAGCCAACGCGGCCGGCTATCCCTTATCCGAGCCAGTTTCCTCACAAGGCAGAGTCAGTGGCTGGACGTAGGAGTGCCTACCGGGTTGGCCAAGTGTTTTGCTCGCGTCATAGTACCTGTGGATGTAATTTTTTGTTGTACATGCATATTGTATTGGCTGCGGCCTACTTGATGTACACCAGAGTTTAATGAAAAGAGAAGAATGTTTTTCCACTTTGCTTACTTGTGTGTGCTTGCCAGATGATCAAAAGTAGAATTTGTGAAGTGTAGTCGCATTCCATGTCCGGGGGATGGTTGTTCCTTCCATGGTGGACAATCGATATGCCCCTTTCTCGAGCGTCTCGACCACTCGATAGGGTCCTTCCTAGGTAGGGCGAAGTGTAGTCGCGCTGGAGAGTGGGCCACCAATAACCCTGCCGAAGCAAGATCTTGGCGAGCGATCATCCTCCTTGGTGCGTGCCACAGATGCCTTCGTGTACATCTTGAACCACTTGGCTGGCTTCGTCGGTGCTGATGCACTTGAGGAGGGGACCGGAGAAAGATCTGTGGTACAAGTCATCATCCAGCATGACGAAACGCCGAGCTTGGTACTTGAGTTTCTGAGCCTCCTGAGGGTCGGGGGGCTCTTGAGAATCCCGAAGCCAGGATATATAGGGGGTCCTCCAGTCGCTCGGGGGTGCTGGGTCAATAGTCATAAGCTTGGATTCGATGCTCGGTCGCTCGAGCTCTTCGAGGAAGACCGATCGTGTACCTTCGGGGTCGAGGGAGGAGGCCAGGCAAGAGAGGGCGTCCGCTCAGGAGTTTTCCTGTCACGCCGCGAGCGCGGAAGATTACCCGGAGGCGTGACACGTCTATCTAGATCGTGTCAATCATGTAAATATCAGAGTGTGCAAATAACTAAGATTTAACTCGAAATTAATACAAATAGTACGAGCTGACAATTGTCACAACTAATCAAAGGACAAATACATATGTTCCCAGAGTCCAACGACTAGGCTTCAAATCTTAAGCAGTTCTAATCAAGTTGACTAATACAAATGACATAGATGAATTGATACAACTGACATAAGTGAACTAATACAATAACACAAAGGACATGACAATTTGATAACTTCACTCTAACACTCATCACTCAGTCTCATTCCCTTCCGAGTGTTGGTTGACATCCAAATTACATGAAAATATTAGAAAACAACTAGATGAGCGAATCGCTCAGTAGGAATTACATCTCAAGATTTAACATGCTTTAAGTGGTTTACAAGTTCAATTAATGTCAGTAAAGCTATGTATGTAGATGAGTAGATATCAAGGATTGTAAAAATTGACAAGAGCAGTGAAGGAATCACAAGTGAGAGTATAAGGATTCCAACTTCAATGAAGTAATAGCAAGAGATTCAAGCAAGTAAAAACTCAAATTAACAAAATCTTTCCAAGAGAGTAAGAACTCATGTCAAGCAATTAATAGAAAGTAATATAAATTCAAGCATGAAAAATTGGAATTGGCTATTTATCAATTTCATTCAAGCAAAAACTTTACCCTTCTGCGGGTCTCATGTCAAATCAATCAAGTAATATCACGAGAATAAGTGGAATGTCTAAAGTCTAGCAAGCAAGTACTCAGGTGCAATGCCAAACACCGTGGTCAATAAACTTCTATGGGCACAAGTACCTTCGGGTGCTCCTCCCAGGACCAGACCGGGCCCTATATGCACAGCATTAATCATGTTTGTTGACATCCACTCTCATTTATAGCCAATATGGAATTTCAAGGTTTGACCAGTATGATATATAAGGTGAAATTATGGAATGAAATCTAAGGGCGCATTGATGTGTAGGGATGAACTAGGAGTGGAAATCAGTAACGTTTGATACACGAAAAAAAACTAGATAAGAGAGGTGCCTTATGGGCCACCTGACAATTTTAGAAACGACACCCTCACTGTGGGATGCCCTTCCTGGGAACTATACAGGGTTTAGAGGACCCTGTCAGGAGTTAAATGTCACCTCTCAGGCTGTCATCTATCAATGGAGATGGCAAAAGTGAAAGCCTAATGATCACGTTAACGCAATGAGCCAGCTGTGTTGACTCAGCAGTTCATCGCGTCAACGCGGTGAATAGGCTGAGTCGACCCTGTGAATAGGCTGGGTCAACTCTACAGTTCATCGCGTCAACGCGGTGAACAGGCTGGGTCGACCCTGTGAACAGGCTGGGTCGACTCTACAGTTCATCACGTCAACGCGGTGAACAGGCTGGGTCGACCCTACAGTTCATATCTGCTCAAAATGGATTAAGGTATTAATCTTTGATTAAGCTAGGGTTAATTAGACGATTAGTTTAACATCATGCCGTTAGAAGGCGCCCATGGGGCTGCCATCTCTTAGAAGAAGGCGCCCTTGGGTCTGCCACCTTCTATTAGAAGGCACCCTAGGGGCAGCCATGAAATTTTTTTTTATATAGGTGCCCAAGGGGGGCCCTTCACAGAGGGGCAGTTTGCCCAGTTCCTATTTAAAATGAGTGTCTGTTCTACAGCCGTTGTTCAGTGAATAGCGTCCGGGTCAGGGACGCCCTTTGATTTAAGTTGATTTAGGTAAAACTGATGACATGGATAGATAGAGAAAACTGTAAGGATTATAGATCTTTATTCATGCACTCGTTTCATGCTTTAGTTGCTTAAATATCATATTTTTAACATGACGTATCATACTAGTTTTCATTTTTAAAGGAACTAAATGGAGATAAGGTTTCTAGATAGGCTACCTAACAGATTAATTAGGTATGCTAATTAGTTAGTAGATCAACTAACATGTTAATTAGTTATGTTAACAGGTTAGTTAATAGCTAAACTAATAGGTTACGTAAAAACACGATAAAACTTGCGTTATATAGAAATATCGTATGGATATGAAGCTAATACATGCCAACTACCCTAGATTGAAGCTAATACATGCTAATCAATGCTAATCATCTTGGGTATAAGGCTAGTACATGCTAATTATCTTAGGTACGACGCTAATACATGCTAATCATCCTAGATTTAAGCCAACACATGCTAATTATTCTAGGTGTGAGACTAATACTTGCTAATACTTGTTAATACTTGCTAATTATTCTAGGTATAAGGCTAATACATGTTAATTATCTTAGGTATGAAGCTAATACATGCTAATCGTCCTAGATTTAAGCTAACACATACTTTATAAACACTAAATATCGCATGGAAATGAGCCTAAGACTAAATGCCTAGACTAATCATCCTAGATTAGCTACTAGTTTAGTTAAAAGTTGAGAACACCTACCTTGTTGGAAGATCTCTAGCAGTAGTAGAACCCTTCTAGGTGACTGTGTAATCCCTGCAGAGCTTTGCCCCAACCTTAGCTAACCTAGAATGGGGGTAGCAAAGGGTATGTTAGGGTCTGGTATGACCGGATAGGGGGGCAAGATCTGGAATAATGCGGCTTTACAGCTTGTACAGGCTGGAGAGATAAGAGATAATATTTGGACAGCCAATCCATGGCCCAGATCGTAAAGTCTGTCTCCCACATTCATACACGATCCCTCTTCAATGTGCACACTTTCAAAGTCTGTACATCCTCAAAGTCTGTACATCCTCAAAGTCTATGCATTGGCTTCACAAAGTCTGTACATCGTCTCCCTCTCAAAGTCTATCTATACATCCTCTCCCTCTCAAAGTCTATACATTGGCTTCCATCACAAAGTCTGTACATCTTCTCAAAGTCTATACATTGGCTTCACAAGTCTGTACATCCTCTCCCTCTCAAAGTCTATACATTGGCTTCCATCACAAAGTCTGTACATCTTCTCAAAGTCTATACATTGGCTTCACAAGTCTGTACATCCTCTCCCTCTCAAAGTCTATACATTGGCTTCCATCACATCTATACATCCTCTCCCTCTCAAACACAAAGTCTGTACATTCTCTCAAAGTAAAGTCTATACATTGGCTTCCATCACAAAGTCTGTACATACATTGGCTTCCATCACAAAGTCTGTACATCCTCTCAAAGTCTATACATTGGCTTCACAAGTCTATACATCCTCTCCCTCTCAAAGTCTATACATTGGCTTCCATCACAAAGTCTGTACATCCTCTCAAAGTCTACACATTGGCCATTTGTGCAAAGTCTATACATTGCTGCAACTCTAAGTCTATACATTGGCCATTTGTGCAATTCAAAGTCTATACATTGCAGCGGCTCAAGTCTATACATTGCTGCGGTTACTGCGGTGGCTCAAAGTCTATACGTTGCTGCAGCCCGCAACAAAGTCTCTACATTGCTAGCCTATAATGTATAATTAATTGGCACAAAAGGTAAATGGTGGATGCTAGGATTTGAACCCTGGTCATTAGGTTGAAAGGCAAGTTACTTAACAAACTACACTAGGAAGCCACTTGTCAAGTGAATAATCTTTACATATGATAACTTCGTGTTCCAACTTCTTACTTAAGCTTCCTCTAGAGTTTATCTAATATATTATTTTTATTTGGAAAATATTATTAATAAATATATATATATATATTTTTATACGCGGTGCTACACCCTCCCCTACTTAAAAGAATTTGGTCCCCAAATTCAATTGTATAAGGGTATTGTTAAAAGTATAGGATACTTACAGTCTAAAATAGTTCTGGGTATCTTCTTTTCATGGATTCCTCGGTCTCCCAAGTTGCTTCTTGCTCTGAGCATCGATTCCATTGGATTTTCACCATAGGGATTGTCTTGCTCCTTAGAATTCGGACTTCGCAGTCGAGGATCCGTATCGGCCTTTGCTTATAAGTAAGATCTCTTTGAATCACTAAATCTGCATAGTCGATGACATGGGAAGGGTCGTGCATATATTTCTTCAGCATAGAAATATGAAATACATTGTGCACTTCTGAGAGTTGAGGAGGTAAAGCAATACGGTAAGCCACCTCGCCCACTCTTTCCAATACTTCAAATGGACCGATAAACATTGGTGTAAGCTTGCCCTTAACACCGAATCTTCTAATACCTCGACCAGGAGATACCTTGAGAAATACATGGTTGCCTACTTGAAATTTCAAATCTCTCCTTCTGTTATTAGCATAAGATTTTTGCCTGCACTGAGCTACCTTGAGTCTCTCTTTGATAAGATGTATCTTTTCAGTTGAATCTCTAGCCATATCTGGGCCTAGAAGTTGTCTTTCACCGACTGCATCCCAGCATATTGGAGATCGACAACTCTTGCCATAAAGTGCCTCGAAAGGTGCCATCTGGATACTGGCTTGATAACTATTATTGTAGGCAAATTTGACTAGGGGTAAGTGGTCATGCCAGCTTCCGCCGAAATCTATAATACATGCCCTTAACATATCTTTAACAACCTGATTTGTCCTTTCAGTCTGACCATCTGTCTGGGGATGGAAAGCAGTGCTGAAATTAAGTTTCGTCCCCAGAGAGTGTTGTAGACCCTTCCAAAAATGAGAGGTGAAGCGTGGGTCTCGGTCAGATACGATCGAGACGGGAACTCCATGCAATCTAACCATCTCCTTAATATATAGGGCAGCAAGTATGTCGACTGACCATCGACTTTTGATGGGTAACAAATGGGACGATTTAGTTAACCGGTCGATAATTACCTAAATTCCATCATATCCGCCCCTAGACTTGGGCAAACCCATGATAAAGTCCATGCCAATGTCTTCCCACTTTCACTTGGGAATATTCAGCGGATGTAGCTTTCCGGCGGGTTTTTGATGTTCCGCCTTCACTTGTTGGCATGTGAGGCAACGAGACACAAAGTCTGCTACCTCCCTTTTCATGTTAGGCCACCAGAAAGTTCTTTTCAAGTCTTGGTACATCTTAGTGGCTCCAGGGTGGATTGTGTACCTCGATCTATGAGCTTCTTCAAGAATCTTCTTCTTCAATTCGGGACAGTCGGGCACACATGTCCGTTCATGAAATAGTAATCTACCATCAGGTGCCAGCTTGAAATCCAGTCTCTCGTCCAGCTTGCTCTTTATCTCCACTAGCGAGGGATCCTCTTCTTGTAACTTCTTGATTTCAGGTACCAAATCTGGATGTAGGCTCATATGAGATAGAATAATACACATGTTCTTCTCATCTGTGCTGATATCAAGCTCAGAGAATTTCTCTAGCAGTTTCCAGTATTGTATCATGCAGTTGGCCAATATTGTTCTCGGCTTTCGACTAAGGGCATCAGCTACGGAATTACCCTTACCAGGATGGTACTGCATAGTGAAGTCGAAATCCTTGAGATACTCGAGCCAACGCCTTTGACGCATGTTCAGCTCCTTTTGGGAGAATAAGTACTTGAGGCTTTTATGATCGGAGTACACAGTGAATTGTTCTCCGTAGAGATAGTGCCTCCAGATCTTTAAAGTGAATACTACTGCGGCCAGTTCTAAGTCGTGAACTGGGTAGTTCTCTTCATGTTTCTTCAGTTGTCGGGAAGAGTATGCAATGACTCTCCCATTCTGCATCAATACACATCCGAGGCCAATACCAGAAGCATCAGTATATACCTCGTATTTTTCTCCTTCCATTGGTAATGATAAGACTGGAGCAGTGGTCAAGAGATCCTTCAAAGTTTGGAAACTCTTTTCACAGTCTTCCTTCCACTCATAAGGCACTTCCTTGCGGGTTAACCTGGTCAGGGGAACAGCAATTTTGGAGAAGTCCTTTATAAAACACCGGTAGTAACCAGCTAGACCCAAGAAGCTCCGAATCTCAGTTACATTTGTGGGTCGTTCCCAGTTCTTCACGGCTTCGACCTTTGATGGGTCAACAGCAATTTCGTTCTTTGAAATGATATGGCCTAAGAAGGATACTTCCTCGAGCCAAAACTCGCATTTGCTGAATTTGGCATATAGCTTGTTTCCCCTTAATATCAGTAATGCCTTCTTAAGGTGTTCTTCATGATTCTCTTCGGTCTTTGAATAGATCAGAATATCATCAATAAAGATCACAATAAATTGGTTTAAATAGGGCCTGAATATGCTGTTCATTAACTGCATAAAAGCTGCGGGGACATTTGTTAGTCCGAAAGGCATAACAGTAAATTCGTAATGCCCATACCTGCTTCGGAATGCAGTTTTATGAATGTCTTCTTCTTTGATCTTCAATTGGTGGTAACCAGAACGAAGATCAATCTTGGAGAAATATAAGGCTCTAGATAGTTGATCGAACAGCTCATCAATCCTTGGCAGTGGATACTTGTTCTTGATTGTAAGGTGATTTAGCTGCCGATAATCTATGCATAATCTCATCCATCTGTCCTTCTTTTTGACGTATAGCACGGGTGCTCCCCATGGGGAAGTACTCGGCTTGATAAAACCCTTGTTCAATAACTCCATTAGCTGCTCTTTTAGTTCCTTCAGCTCAGCAGAGGACATTCTGTATGGTGCCTCAGAAATAGGACCAGCACCAGGGACAAGGTCGATTGTGAACGACACTTCCCTTTCTGGGGGTAAGCCGGTTAAATCTTCTAGAAAAACATCAGGAAAATCCCGAATTACACGGATGTCTTCAAGTTTAACCTTCTCGACTACCGTGGCAGTCACGAATGCTATGAAAGCCATGCATCCCTTATTCATAAGTTTACTAGCTCGGAGTGCTGATATAAGAAGTGATTTACTCCGAGGGCTATTGTAAACTAGCTATGGGAAATCTACGAAAGTTACCTTGCCATGCCGGCAATCTATAGTTGCTTGGTATGTGGATAGCCAGTCGGCACCTAGTATGACATCATAACCCTGATTTAAGTTGATTTAGGTAAAACTGATGACATGAATAGATAGAGAAAACTGTAAGGATTATAGATCTTTATTCATGCACTCGTTTCATGCTTTAGTTGCTTAAATATCAGATTTTTAACATGACGTATCATACTAGTTTTCATTTTTAAAGGAACTAAATGGAGACAAGGTTTCTAGATAGGCTACCTAACAGATTAATTAGGTATGCTAATTGTTAGTAGATCAACTAACATGTTAATTAGGTATGTTAACAGGTTAGTTAATAGTTAAACTAATAGGTTATGTAAAAACACGATAAAACTTGCGTTACACGGAAATATCGTATGGATATGAAGCTAATACATGCCAACTATCCTAGATTAAAGCTAATACATGCTAATCAATGCTAATCATCTTGGGTATAAGGCTAGTACATGCTAATTGTCTTAGGTACGACGCTAATACATGCTAATCATCCTAGATTTAAGCCAACACATGCTAATTATTCTAGGTGTGAGACTAATACTTGCTAATACATGTTAATACTTGCTAATTATTCTGGGTATAAGGCTAATACATGTTAATTATCTTAGGTATGAAGCTAATACATGCTAATCGTCCTAGATTTAAGCTAACACGTGCTTTATAAACATTAAATATCGCATGGAAATGAGCCTAAGACTAAATGCCTGACTAATCATCCTAAATTAGCTACTAGTTTAGTTAAAAGTTGAGAACACCTACCTTGTTGGAAGATCTCTAGCAGTAGCAGAACCCTTCTAGGTGATTGTGTAATCCCTGCAGAGCTTTGCCCCAACCTTAGCTAACCTAGAATGGGGGTAGCAACGGGTATGTTATAGGGTCTGGTATGACCGGATAGGGGGGTAAGATCTGGAATAATGGGGCTTTACAGCTTGTACAGGCTGGAGAGATAAGGGATAATGTTTGGACAACCAATCCATGGCCCAGATCGTAAAGTCTGTCTCCCACATTCATACACGATCCCTCTTCAATGTGCACACTTTCAAAGTCTGTACATCCCCAAAGTCTGTACATCCTCAAAGTCTATACATTGGCTTCACAAAGTCTGTACATCCTCTCCCTCTCAAAGTCTATCTGTACATCCTCTCCCTCTCAAAGTCTATACATTGGCTTCCATCACAAAGTCTGTACATCTTCTCAAAGTCTATACATTGGCTTCACAAGTCTGTACATTCTCTCCCTCTCAAAGTCTATACATTGGCTTCCATCACATCTGTACATCCTCTCCCTCTCAAACACAATGTCTGTACATCCTCTCAAAGCAAAGTCTATACATTGGCTTCCATCACAAAGTCTGTACATACATTGGCTTCCATCACAAAGTCTGTACATCCTCTCAAAGTCTATACATTGGCTTCACAAGTCTGTACATCCTCTCCCTCTCAAAGTCTATACATTGGCTTCCATCACAAAGTCTGTACATCCTCTCAAAGTCTCCACATTGGCCATTTGTGCAAAGTCTATACCTTGCTGCAACTCCAAGTCTATACATTGGCCATTTGTGCAATTCAAAGTCTATACATTGCAGCGGCTCAAGTCTATACATTGCTGCAGTTACTGCGGTGGCTCAAAGTCTATACGTTGCTGCAGCTCGCAACAAAGTCTCTACATTGCTATTGCTAGCCTATAATGTATAATTAATTGGCACAAAAGATAAATAGTGGATGCTAGGATTTGAACCCTAGTCATTAGGTTGAAAGGTAAGTTACTTAACCAACTACACTAGGAAGCCACTTGTCAAGTGAATAATCTTTACATATGATAACTTCGTGTTCCAACATCTTACTTATGCTTCCTCTAGAGTTTATCTAATATATTTTTTTTATATGGGAAATATTATTAATATATATATATATATATATATATTATATATTTTATGCGGGGTGCTACATTTCCTCCCGGGCTATTCGGACTACCTCAAAGCTCTCGAAGAGTTAGGCCATCCTCTTGACCACCTGGAGGTACTTGATCATTTGTCCTTCCTGAGCTTCGTAATCACAGTTAACCTGGCTAGCGACCAGTTGGGAGTCGGTGTGGATCCTGACTCACTCGGCTCCCAGTCGTCAAGCCATCCTAGCCCCTGAGATAAGGGCTTCGTACTCGGAGGTGTTGTTGGATGCCTGGAAGTTGAATTTCAAGGCGTACCGCAGCTCCGCTCCTTCGGGGGACTTGAGAAGGATACCGGCACCTCTTCCAATTGAGTTGGAGGACCCGTCGATGAACAGGTCCCAGGTGGGACCGTGCACAGATAGAAGTGCTTCCTCAATCGGGACAGTGCTTTCGGCGATGAAGTTCGTGAGGGCCTGTCCCTTGATCGCCGAGCGGGGGCGATACAAGATGTCGTAGGCCGCGAGCATGATGGCCCATTTGACAAGGCATCCCGCGGCTTCAGGGTGAAAGAGAATCTTCTTCAGGGGTTCTCCGGTCAATACGATGATGGAGTTCCCTTGAAAGTAGGGTCGGAGGCGCTTCGCTGAGGTAACCAACGTTAGCACGAGTTTCTAGGTTGCGGGATACCTTCTTTCAGCCTCATTAAGCACCTTGTTGGTATAGTAAAACGGTCTCTCGATCCCTGTGTCGTTCCTGACTAGGATTGAGCTCACTGTGGAAGGGGTCACCGAGAGATAAAGGTGTAGAGCTTCGCTCGAGGTTGGCTTGGATAGCACTGGGGGCGAGGCCAAGAATTCCTTGAGTTCGGCGAACGCCTTCTGACATTCCTCATCCCAGGCGAACATAGCAGATGTCATTTTGGGTCCCCTCAACAATTTGAAGAAGGGTAGGCATCGTTCGGCCGCCCGGGACAGGAAGAAGTTGAGCGCAGCAATGCGCTCCGTAAGGCATTGAATGTCCTTGATGCAGGTGGGCGGCCGCATGTCCAGGATGGCTTGAACCTTGTCGGGGTTGGCCTCGATCCCACGCTGAGTTACCAGGAAGCCTAGGAACTTTCCGGATCTGACTCCGAAGGCACATTTAGCCAGGTTGAGCTTCATGTTGCACCTTTGGAGGGTGTCGAAGGTCTCGGCTAAGTCAGCAAGATGGTCTTCGACCTTCGGCGTTTTGATGAGCATGTCATCAATGTTGGCGTCAACGTTCCGACCAAGCTGTCCCTCGAAGATGTGGTTGATCAGTCTCTGAGATGTTGCTCCAGCGTTCTTCAACCCGAACGGCATTCGGGTGCAGTAGTGTACGCCGAAGTCAATGATGAAGGCGGTCCTCTCGATGTCCTCCGGGTCCATACTGATCTGATGGTAACCAGAGTAGGCATCTAGGAAGCTGAGCAACTCGTTGCTAGAGGTTGAATTGACCAGTGATCGATGCTCGGCAACGGGTAGCAATCTTTCGGGGTAGCCTAGTTGAGGTCGGTGAAGTCCATGCACATTCGCCATTTCCCTGAAGCCTTCGGTACCAGGACGACATTGGCGAGCCATGTAGGGTACAAGACCAGACGAAAGAGGCCAATCTTCTGTCCCTTGATGACTTGCTCTTTGATGACCGCTTGCTTCCCCGGGGCGTGCTTTCTCCTACGTTGCTGGACAGGCTTCACCGATGGGTCGAGGTTGAGCTGGTGTGTCACCACGTCTCCCAGGATCCCGGGAAGGTGCTCGTCAGACCATGCAAAGACTTGGATGTACTGGGCAAGAAAATCTTTATATTTTTCTTGTTCCTTAAGTGGTAGATCGGCTCCGATCTTGACTCCTAGAGTCGGGTCACCGTTGAGGAAGACTGTTAGCATCTCGCCTCCGGGCTCAGATGTTACTGGTCTATCCTCGGCTCCCTTTACTCCTTTATTTTTCCCTTCCGGCCTAGTGGCTTAAACCGAGATTATATAGCACCATCTAGCCAATGCCTGGTTGCCCCGAACCTTCCCCACGCCATACTTGGTAGGGAACTTCATAGTTTGGTGAAAGGTAGAGGGCATCGCTTTCATTCGGCTGAGGATACCTCAGCCGAAAATGGCATTATATGCCGTCATCCCCTTAATTACGATAAAGTCCACCATAACCGTAACGGTTTTGGGCGGGGTGCCAATAGTAATTGGCAGGCTTAGGGCTCCCTCGGGATAAGTTGCCTGGCCATTGAACCCACATAGGGGGGTTCGGATCGGGCGGAGTTTAGATGGATTCTCTCCCATCTTGAAGAAATATTCATAGGATAATACATCAGGGGCACTACCATTGTCAACTAAGATCCTATCTACGTTACAATGGTTTATTGTAGTCGATACAACGAGAGCGTCGTCATGCGGGGTGGTTAACCCTTCCAGGTCCTGGTCAGAGAATATCAGGGCCTGCGGTTCACTCGCTTGCGGGGCTGTAGGGTGCTCTATAGAGGCTCGACTCGCCCGCTCAGTGTGACGCTTTCTTCCTCTGCTGCTATCTCCGCATGATGTCACGCCACCCGCGATGACGTTGATGTGGACTCTGCGGGGGGCATTTTCGATTTCTTCGGGGGCGCCTCGGTCTTCTTTCTGCCCGGCCACGTATCGGGATAGGTGTCCCTGGCGGATGAGGCGCTCGATCTCATCTTGAAGTTGATGGCAATCACTGGTGTAATGCCCGTGATCGCTGTGCAATAGGCAATGCTTGCGGCGATTGCGGTGCTTGGCCTTCATAGGCTCGGGCTTGTAGAGGAGACCCAAGCCTTTGATCTCTTCGTAGATTTCGTAGATGGGAGCGATAAGGGGGGTATACTGCTCATACTTCAATGATGGCTCTTTGCGGTCTCCGTCCTGGTTCATCCTTTTTCTTTGGCCCGTCCCTTGCTCGGACGGTCGCTTCTTATCCCCCTCCCGACCCGAGTCTGTCGTGCCTCGGTAGGCACTGAGGACTTCCTCGCACTCTACGTGGCGTAGTGCCAGGGTCACTAGCTCGGCGAGGGAGGTGGGAGGAGGAAGCACTAGCTCGCACCATAGGTTCTTGTCATGGGTACCCCCGGTCAATGCGGTGATGGCCGAGGCAACATGCAGGCTAGGGATGCGAAGGGCTTCCGATTTAAATCGATTGATATAAGCTCGCAACTTCTCCCCCGGTTCCTGCTTGAGGACCAGTAATCTCGCTACTGACTGGGGTGGACCGCTGCCGGCGAAGCTTTCCTTGAACACTCGCCCTAACTGCTTGAAGTTGTGAATGCTGCCGGGGGAGAGGGCCCTGAACCATGCCTGAGCACCATGGACCAGAGTGGTCACGAACGCTCGGCACTTGATCACGTCTGACGCCCCACGCAAGGTCATCAGGGCGTCGAAGCTGTCGTATTGATCGGCCATGTCTCCCTGGCCATCATACAACTTGAAGGTCGGAAGTGAGATCCTGGGGGAGATCTCAGCCTTCAAGATATAGTCGGAGAACGGGGATCGCTCCGCGTCCTCCACAGGAGAGGTCTTCTGCAAGGCGCAGAGGGTGCGCTCTTGCTTTACGAAATGCCTCTCAAAGTCTCACAGCCAGAGGGACAGTTCCAGTTGTCGCTGGCCTGAAGGGTTGGGGGGCGCACTTGCATGCTCTCCCGGCTCCTCAGGGACCTCGGTCTCTGGGAACTGTCGGTGTGCTCCGGACTTCTCCCTCCTCGGGGTAGAGGAGGCTTCCTGCTCCGGGGGAGGGGCATGCGTGAAGTCCCGCCATCAATGACACCCAAGAGGGGGGTGAATTGGGTGTTTACCAATTTTAAGAAAACTTTTGGCCTTTTTAAAATATGTGATACAATGCTAATCAAGAGGTTCAAATATGTTTGATCACAAATCGGATTTATCAAACTTAATTGAGGATGATATGGATTAAGCAAGATATACGTAGATAAATCCGGAACAACAATTTACACTAACACTCATGTAGAATGGAGGTAGAGGAAATGGATCAAACCACATAATTCAAACCACACTGCACAGTGATTTTAAGGTGGTTCGGATGGAACGACAGCAGTGCTACGTTCACCCCTCACCAAACCTAGTGAGGCTTCAAGCGGGGATAAATCCCCAAACGGACACGATGCTCCAAACACACGCGCAGGACGACACCTGCCCACACAAATGGGGATGCACCCCAACACACACACACACGGAGATGAGGTCTCTAACCCAATCTGTCAACTGGATCAACCACACACACACTTGCTGCGACAGATGCAGCAATCTACACTCACAAACACTAAGACCTAGATAAATCCACACACACACGTAGATCTAAGAAGATCTACACACACACGAATGGAACTCCATGAACACACATGATCACGGATCCAAAGCGATCCACACACACACACACGAGTGTTTGTAGTTTATATGGAACACAAATCTGAAACTTTAAAGCACAAGACAACAAAATGAATAAACCACAGTTTAGAAGGCTCCTGATTTGGCTCCCCCTGAATGTATGATGTAGATCTTTGCGTTGATTCCTTCTTCGCTTGAATGGCTTCAGATTAAGCTTGAATGGCCTTGGAGTGGATGTAGAGTTTGTTGCACGGGGTACTATTCACAGCTATAGTGCTCTTCCTTTTTCACATGGACAATCTTCCCTTAATCTCTACTTGAAACCCTTGCTTGCTTCTTGATAGCCTCCCCCTTGATCTCTCTTTGTTGGTTGCTTGCTTCTTCACTTCATAAGTACTTGTTGGCTTCAGATGTACCTTGAATGGGTTGGAGATGGATGACGATCTTGCTGCACGAGGTACTATTCATGGAGCTACAATACCCTCTTCTTCCTCCTTGGACAGCCTCCCCTTGGATCTCTTGGATATTTAGGGTTTATGACTCCAAATGATATGTTTTATAGCCCTTGAATGGTCCATAGACATGCCCCAGACCAGATCCACAAATCATGGCTTGATTGGGGTCATTGGAATTAAACAAATGGGTGAAGATTCCTCTCCACGAGCTTGAAATCAGAAGTCAACAGAAGGGGCCTCGGGGCTGTCGGTTACTCACCATTTCTCACCATTATCACATGATAGTCAGAATTTTTCAAGAGTGATCAGATTAAAATAATTCTTTTTTACGCGAGTAGACGCATGGAGCTCATGCCAGAATCTCTGGTTACTCAGAATACTGAACCATTTCACCTCCTCTTGAACAAAGGTACTTTAGTCAACACTTTTTAGAAATGAACCACATCACATCTCAGGTGACATGTGCCCAATTTACTCAGTGAGACTGAGCATTACTCTGCCATTCATTTTCATTCGAGATTTTTCAAAAAGGATAGGTAGGCTACTTTTTCCTCAACTGTCTCTTCAACATACATGTAGCATGTTTAACATCTCGAGAGTGTTGAAAAACAATTCATATATCTTTATCTTTAATACTCATTTTCACATTTTGTGCATGAAGTGTGCGAATTTGATTCAGCATGTATACCGAAAATATCATAAATGCATAACAGTGTAACTCCCCCTAAATAGATGCACTTATGAAATATGAACTCCCCCAGAGTGTACGACATGAAACACTCCAATAATGACTCAAATGTAGTATTATTTATCAAGAAGACATAAGGTCATAGAAGTTTTAATGATGGGGGTGAATAACATTTAATAGCAAGCAAGCACGCAAAGGGAATGTATGCAACATGCAATGCAAATTTCCAATTTCATGCAAAATTGTTGATACCATGAACGGATACCAATTGAATGAACTAGAAGTAGCTAATGCATGAGCTCTAATGCAATGCAACCTGTGAGCATATAAGGATGCAATGTAATATGCAAAGGCAAGATGCAAGAGCTTATTTTTCAAACTAGTGAGACAAAATTCTCATTGAAATCATCCACATTCTATTCATGAATCAACAAATATTTTTCATGACATGACCTTTATGAATAAGGGTGCATAAATGATCAAAATTAAGCAATGCAACCCAATTTTCAGAATTGTTCAAAATCAGATTTTCAAGAGCATTTCACAAATTTGAAATGAGAAATCATCAAGAAGCCAAATGTTTAGATCATTTGATCAAAAATATATTTTCAATATAATTAGCTCAGGTCAAGGATTCATTCACAAATCAACCATTCACAAGCCAGTCACAATTATCAAGATCTAGTACGAGACGAAGATTTTAGTCCGAAGACCCAGCTCACGCATAGGGAATGCTTCCAAGTGGACATAATCTACTTTTCCACAAACGTCATTTGATATACCAGATGTGCAGTTCAATTTAGGTGTGATCAAGTAGTTCAAGTTGAGAGATATTCAATAGCCAATCACTTCACACACATTTTTCAAGATCTTCAATTTGCTTGAACAAATTTGATAAATTCATCATATCAAACCAGAGCAACAACGTGTCAAGTTTTCAGAATTGTATACTTGAGTTCAGCAGGCATCACCACATGCCTTGAAGAGTAAATAAGCTTAGCAGTAGCCTTAAGCAAGGCTAGCAATTCATTGTTGAGCAGTTCAGATGTAACTATAGATATGAGGAACATTTCATGTTTGACATTATCTGAACATTCATGCAGCCTATGATCTAAATGAACATGCGACTTATGGTACGGGGCGGAGGCACATTCTCACGCATGGTGAAAGATTTTAGACAGAAATGACCTGCCCTTCCTCAAGTCACCATTTGATATACCATGTAGTCATGCAATGATAGTCAAATGGATGAGTTTTCAGATTCATGAAATGCATTGATGCAATGGTGATTCATGAAAAATGTAATGCATTCTAACAATAAAAATAATTTTTTTATTTTCATTAATGAAAATTTAGTTTTTTAAAAAATTGAGTTTTCCAAAAAAAAGCTCAGAAATTTTTTTTTAATACTTGTGTCTTGAGCATCCATCATCTTCCAAGCTTTCCACCTGCAATCCAAAGAAAGTACAAATCAGTTCATCCATTATGCTCATTTCAAGGTTTCCTTGCATAATCCGTGTAAATTGTTCACAAAAGGCATTATTAGTAGCTCCAGAAATGAAATCATCCACATATATGCTTGAACCACTAGAATGTCCTTACCTATTTTTCTCGTGAAAGGTGTTTGGTGAACTTTACCTAATGAATCCGTTCTCAATCAAAGGAGATGTGCACCTTTCATACCATGCCTTGGGTATTTGCTTTAGTACGTACAAGGACTTTCACCAGCTTGTGCTTAAGTCGATCCTGGAGATTGTTCAAGTTCTTATATCTCATCTCCTTGTGGCAATTGAGAAGGTTCTCATCATTTTTCATCCTTGCAAGGTATTCCTTTGGTCGATTCAAACTTGGCCAAGGCTGGCCCAACATCATTTGGATTTTGGGAGTATAATCTGCATCGACAGATAAAAAGATTTGATTTATCAATTTCGATTCAAATTTATTAACAATGACATGAAAAATTCCTTTAATAACCAACATCCTCTTTAAGAAGCTCCAGACTTGATGCATGACTCAGATATGAGCCTAAATACTAAGCCCAAAAGATGAATGTGGTTGCTTCCCTATAGTGTGTGTATGGATGCAAGATGTTTAGTAACATCCAAATGCCATGTGCAGTCATAGATATGATGAAGACAAAATATGGATGTTATGAATGCAAAACATGTATGTGATGAAGGCGAGAGAGTTGCAGTTACATTCTGACATGAATTCATAATGTCGAACTTTGCATGGCATGCCAGGATGTGAAAACATATGGCAAACTCAATATATGTGGTGAAGGTTAATTGAAGGTATGCCATGAGACACTCGACATGCACAAGGATATGTAATTGAGAACGAATGAAATGCATGTTCAGACATATACATGATCACAAGGTTCAGCACAAAGCAATTCAAGACATTGCACATTTACTGGAGAGAGTAAGAGGGATATCACCTGAGTTTTCATATTTCAGTTTGATTTTTCTTTTAACCTGACTTATGCCACTTGGCCCGTGTGCCTTACCTTCTTGATTGAAAACATGTTTCATGTTTCATTTCCATGGCACACCTGCAAAATAGATTTCTCAATTTGCATTCTTAGGTATCCAAACCATCTTGGGTCCTTGTGGGTTAGTAGAAACATAGACATGTGATTTCTAATTTTTGACAGTATTCAAATCATCATTTTTCTTTAGAAAGTGATCATGCTTAACATTTTGATATTTGCTAGAATGATTGGAGAAAACACGTGGCATTACATTTTTTTCTTCTCATTGGCTCTACTGGTTTGTGTATGTGAGCATGATGTGTTGAGTGAAAACTCTTTTTCTTCATTAGTAACCAACAATGTGAAATTATATGACCTCTTTTACCACAGTGATTACAGTGCATGGAGGGTTTTGTGGTAAATGATTGCTTTGCATTATTCAAAACAGCTTGGTTTTTACATGCTCTCAAATCATCATTTTTTAAAATGAAAGAATCATGCATCATGTGTCCAAGTTTTCCACAATAGATACAAAAAATATTTCTTTTCTTGGATGCATGGGATTTCACATGAATGTTTCTAGCATGCAAATTGATTTTATGATTTTTGTTTTATTTTTGAATCTTTTGGATATTCACACTATTTTTCAAATTCGATTGGGTTCTTGTTACAATGGGTTGTTGGGCGTCAGATTTAGAGGTGTTGGGTGTACATGTGGTGTGAACAAAAGAAGTGTGTATCTTACTTTTAAATTTCTTTTTGTTCATAGGATTGAACCACAACCCTTCCCTCTAAAAATTCACTTTCATGCCCAACAGTTTGTCCAGGTTGTTTTGACCATCCACAAATCTAGATAATGAACTGTGCAAGTCCTGGATTTCAGTCTCTAGAGATGTGATGTGCAATTGGGTGTTGGTGAGTTCTCCTTCGCAGGAGGCAAGACTGACATTTAACATGGCATTAGTTTTCCTAAGACATTCGAATTCTTGTCTTAGTTCATTCACATCTTTACTCTCATCCAAAATCACAAATTTTCATTTTTTTTAAACCAACAATCTTTCAGAAATGGCTTTGTTCAATTCCTTCAGTTTCTCATTTTCTTTTACAAGCTTTTCATCATGAATGAGTTCATTTATCAAAGTTTGATCATCGGCCATTGAATTTAGCTTAGCAGTCATCTCCTTGTTTTCATTTCTTAAGGAGAAAATTTGATCTTTATGAAATTCAATGTCAAACACATGAGCCTCAATCAATTCCTCTAGATGTGAGCATTTTTTACAAGAGGAATTACAATTATTTTGTTCGGCATTCTTTTTCAACTTTTTGTTTTCAGATTTTACCTTCTTATATTTATCAGCAAGATCATCATATGCAATCAACAAATCTTCATAGTTAAATTCATCTTCATTATCAGAATCAAAATTTACCTTTGAACTTGATCCACTTTGTTGATCACTTCCTTGACCACTCGTTCCTGCCACAAGACATCTATCTTTATGCTCTTCCTTGAAGCTAGCTAAGCCATCCACAATATCCTTTACAGATCTGCAATGAGAGACAAATGGAAAGTAATTAGAATCAACTGCAGCAGTAAGCAACTTTAAAACCAAGCAATTTTGATCATATTTAAGCTTTTGATTTTCAGTCCAAACATTTTTATCCTTAGGCAACTCATAAGGGCCATATGAAACAAGCTTTCATAGCTTAGGGTCATATGAGTTGATAAGACTGCACATTCTTCCTAACCACAAATCAAAATTACAACCATCAAACACCGGTGGAGAATTCAAGGTATACATATTGATAGTCATTGATCTGGATCTCTCTAGATCGTTAGATCTATGAAAAATCGAGCCTTAGCTCTGATACCAATTGAAGTCCCGCGATCAATGACACCCAAGAGGGGAATGAATTAGGTGTTTACCAATTTTAAGAAAATTTTTTACCTTTTTAAAATATGTGATACAATGCTAATCAAGAGGTTCAAATCTGTTTGATCACAAATCGGATTTATCAAACTTAATTGATGATGATATGGATTAAGCATGATATACATAGATAAATCTGGAACAACAATTTACACTAACACTCATGTAGAATGGAGGTAGAGGAAATGGATCAAATCACACAATTCAAACCACACTGCACAGCGATTTTTAATGTGGTTCGGATGCAACGACGGTAGTCCTATGTCCACCCCTCACCAAACCCGGTGAGGCTTCACTCGGGGATATATCCCCAAACGGAGACGACGCTCCAAACACACACGTAGGATGACACCTGCCCACACACACGGGGACGTGCCCCAACACACACACACACATGGAGACGAGGTCTCCAACACAATCTGTCAACTGGATCAACCACACACACACTTGCTACGATAGATGCAGCAATCTACACTCACAAACACTAAGACCTGGATAAATCCACATACACACGCAGATCTAATAAGATCTACACACAGACGAATGGAACTCCATGAACACACGATCATGGATCCAAAGCGATCCACACACACACACACGAATGTTTGCAGTTTATATGGAACATAAATATGAAACTTTAAAGCACAAGACAACAAAATGAATAAATCACACTTTAGAAGGCTCCTGATTTTGCTCCCCCAGAATGTATGCTGCAGATCTTTGCATTGATTCCTTCTTCACTTGAATGGCTTCAGATTAAGCTTGAATGGCCTTGGAGTGGATGTAGAGTTTGCTGCACGGGGGTACTATTCACGGCTATAGTGCTCTTCCTTCTTCACATGGACAATCTTCCCTTAATCTCTACTTGAAACCCTTGCTTGCTTCTTGATAGCCTCCCCCTTGATCTCTCTTTGTTGGTTGCTTGCTTCTTCACTTCATAAGTGCTTGTTGGCTTCAGATGTACCTTGAATGGGTTGGAGATGGATGAAGATCTTGCTGCACGAGGTACTGTTCATGGAGCTATAATACCCTCTTCTTCCTCCTTGGACAGCCTCCCCTTGGATCTCTTGGATGGTTAGGGTTTATGACTCCAAATGATATGTTTTATAGCCCTTGAATGGTCTATAGACATGCCCCAGACCAGATCCACAAATCATGGCTTGATTGGGGTCATTGGAATTAAACAAATGGGTGAAGATTCCTCTCCACGAGCTTGAAATCAGAAGTCAACAGAAGGGGCCTCGGGGCTGTCGGTCGACCGGAAGTTATGGGGCGGTCGACCGGAATGTTTCAGTCGCATGATCTTTCGGTTCTAGAGAAACCGATCGACCGACCCTGTGGTGCCGGTTGACTGACAACAACCGATCGACCGACCACAGGTAGGCGGTCGACCTGAAAACCTGCAGGAATGGGAATTTTCCGCTCTGTTCATTCTGGTCGACCGGCCAAGGTCCGTTGGGCGACCGAAACGATCCATACTTACAAAAATGAAGTGTTAGGCCAAAGAAACATATCCATAAGTCAATATATTCATGTCCTCATCAATTCCATACATTTTGGGTTTGGTTTAACTTAGTTTGTACATTTGGAAGGTTTAAAGCATTTGAGCACTTGTCATTACATGAAATGTCCTTAAACAAGTTCAATGCTCACTCTTGAAGATTATACATGAGATGCATTTTTGAACAATGCAAAAGACTTATAGAACCTTCATTTGCAAGCCACATTCAAGCTAAAGGGTTTCATGTTTAAGGTGCATGAATGAGGTGAATTAAGGATAGGTATATGAGATACACATGGTGAGATCGATGCTAAAATACGGTAAGAGTCTCACCAATGGTTCCTGACAGTAAGTGACATATACCACTTGTTTTGGATTGTAGAACAGCAAGGTGCTTATCCACACGTTAGGTTCACCTGGTGACTGCCATGAGATTATAAGTTTGATCCTGCAAGCAAGATTGTTAAGGTTATTACCAAGCTTGTTCATATTAAAGAGATTATGAAACCTCTTGCCTCTTGTAAAACCAACATATGCAAACCAAGGATCAAGACCATGTAACCGTTACCATTTGCCATCTCAACCATACATAGACAACAAGAGCATGAATGTACATAGTCATCAAGAACATGTGCAATCAACCATAAGTTTAGTTATCATCACTTAATCACACATTAAGTTTAGTTATCATCAAAATCATAACTCAACAATCACAACAATCATCAAAACCATAACTCAACAATGCGATGGTCCTCCTGACAGGTTGCGGATGAGCCGCCGCCCCCGGAGCGTAAAACGGCCTCCAACAGTTTGCTGGGAGGCTTCTCCGCGGGGAGGGCTTTTCCAGGGGAGATGAGACTTCTCCTCCCTGGACACCTGGGCCCTCATGAGATCCATGAGGACATCCAATTTTATGTTGAGGGTTTGGAGGGCGTCGGTACTCCTGCCGGGAAGCTGTTCCCCCGCCACCGACGGAGATAGTTCATTGGCGTGGTTGCTTGATGGGGAATTCTCCATGGGGAGGGAAGGTGCGCCTTCTTCTATCACCAGGGATTTTCCCTTGTCACCGACAGTCCTCCTGCCAGAACTGCTTTGCACCATGATGGCTCTTTGTTCGTTTCCCACAGACGGCGCCAGATGAAGAGGGGCGATCTCGCGCTACTCCTGAGTGGGGAGGAAGATAACCACGTATCCTTGAAGTATGAACTACAAGAAGGGAATCAAGTCAGAGGTGCCCAGGGATGAATCCCTGGGGAAGACCCTCCGATGCTTAAGTCAGCGACTGTAGTAGAGCACTAGTGCGAAGCGAGGAGTTAGGAGAAAGATGGGAGCGCGAGATCCCTCTCCACCAAAAGGTGAAGTGGTTCTACTCAGGGTTCTTGGCCTATCTTCTCACAGGAGGGTTCTTCCAATTTAAATAATGGCTCGTTGAGTGAATGATCTCAGTAAGCTAAGGAGTTTCGGGGGGGTTATGTCCTCCTTGCGGGCTCTTTATAGCACGGGGACTCCTGATCTCCCCTATCCCCTTGAGCTCCCAACTTTTAAGGGACACGAAACAGCCATATAGATAAGCTTCCATCAGTTGGCCCGAGCATGAGGCACTAGCTTAGGAGATGTCTTCCCGAGCGATGTGTGTGTGGTCTGGGCAGAGAATACGGGGCTCCGATGGAGCTCTCCCGATCGAACTGATGCTCGGACTTCCCAACCCGAAGGCCGCCTAGGAAGTGCTTGTTCCGAGTGAGTTATTAGGCTTATCTTTAGTGGGCCCTGGGGCTACCACTTCAAGGAGCTGGGCCTTGTTGGGTCGGGTCGGACATCGTTTGGCCTCTCCGTATGGGCGGTTAGATTTCCCCTCTCCAACTAATAATCCAGAAAGACTTGCAAAGGCATCTGAGGGTTCTGTATACATTAATAAAGGAGAAAGAACAGTGTGATATATTTGTCTAGAGAGCATTTCTTCCAGCTTTACTTAACAGTTTCCAGAGATACCTCTAGGATAATCTACCATTAGTATTAAGGACAAACATCTCACACCAATCTATTCTGCACTCATTTAGGGGTTCACTGTCATGGTATTTCTTCTTTCAACAACTTTGTATGCATAAATTTTTTCTTATGTGAGCATTTGGGTTGAATCCACACTTTTTGACGTGAATTGACACGTTGGTTAGATGCAGGAATCCCCAATTACTCAGTGGGTTAACCATTTTTGCTTCTATTAAGAACAGAGTTAACCAAAGTAGTGTATTTTTACGTGAGGCACAACATGTCTTAAGTGAAGTGACCCAGTTACTCAACACACTATGTCATTGCTCTGTCATGATTTTGCATAGAATTTTTTTTTAATCAGAGATAGTTTGGCACCTCATGACACAACTCACTTCACTTCATGGTGAATGATGATTGGTTTCTCCGTAAACCAAAACCATTGCTCTGAAATTTTTGTTATCCCCTTTTTGAATGCATGAGATTGCCTTAATGTTTGAAGACAATACTAAATATGAAGATCATCAATCTAAAGGTGTCTCCCTACTCTCGAATTTCAATCTTTTAGAGATTCTCAGGACACAATATTTTAGGAATGTTCTTAACCCATTAAAGCTGTATAGAGGTGTTCTTCAAGAAGCTTTTGATTCAGTCATTACAGAATTATGAATATTAAACCACTAGACTTAACATAGCAATCATACTTGAATCTTGTCCATTAAGGAAGGTTCTGAAATCAAAGAATCTAGAGTATGTGAGAAAACTGTTGGAGACTCAGAATTATCTCACCAAGGATTAGTAAACTAGAATTTGGAGACTTAAAAAGACAGCTGACTCTGATTTCACAAGTTTTTCTGAGTAAACAGAGATGAACAAGATTGCTCCCCCTGACAATTAGAATTTATGAACCTACACCTTTGAACAACTCTAAAAGACATTGAACAGGCCCAAAAACATTTAACTGCCCCTAACAGCATGAACTGAACTTCCCTTGGTACTAGGCGGAGTTATAACACTCTTCGCATTGTGACAACTTCCAGACAGACATGGTCGATCTTTCAGGAGACTACAATTTGATATACCACTGGGTTATTGTGAACAAGTAATGAAGAAGAGACAATATATGACAATATGGAGATGGACAATGGGGCAAGCTCCCCTTCACTTATTGCAGCAATGGGGCAAGATAGACAGTTGACTGATATCAAGAGACATTACTGGATTTATGGTGATCTGAAAAGACCTAACTCTCTTCTCAAGGTGGAGAATTTTTCATGATCCAGTGGTTTAGCAAAAATATCTGCAATCTGATGTTCTGTGCTTACATGGATCAATTCAAAGTTTTTCTTTGAAACCTCATCCCTTATAAAATGGTGTCTAATGTCAATGTGTTTTGAGCGAGAGTGTTGAATTGGGTTTTTAGACAGGTTTATAGCACTTGTGTTATCATAGAAAATGGGTGTGTAGCCAAGATCTACATTATAGTCTTGGAGTTGATGTTTAATCCATATGACATGTGTACCACAACTACCAGCAACTACATACTCAGCCTCTGTAGTGGAGAGGGCTACTGAGTGTTGTTTCTTGGATGCCCAAGCAATCAGACACCCACCTAAGAATTGACAGTATCCACTAGTGCTCTTCCTATCTAATTTACACCCAGCATAATCTGCATCAGTGTATGAAATCAAGTTTAACTTGCATGATGCAGGAAACCATAGGCCTAAGTTGTATGTGCCAGCAATGTATATAAAAATTCTTTTTACAGCAGAAAGATGTGATTCTTTAGGACTAGCTTGAAACCTAGCACACAAACACACATTGAATTGAATGTCAGGTCTGGAAGCAGTGAGATGGAGTAGAGAATTGATCATACCTTTGTGAAGTTTTGTATCCACTGATTTACCTGACTCATCAGCATCCAAGGATGCACTAGTACCTATTGGTGTAGCCATGTGCTTTAAGTTGTCCATGCCGAATCTTTTCAAGATATCCAATGCATACTGGTTTGACTGATAAAGCATCCATCCTTCATTTGTTTGACCTGTAGACCAAGAAAGTATTGCAAGTCACCAACCAGGCTCATTTCAAATTCTTTTGACATTAAACTTACAAATTCATCTGAAAGTTCAGAACATGTACAGCCAAATACAATGTCATCAACATATACCTGAACTATGATGATTTTCTGATTCAAATTTTTGGTAAAAAGGGTATGGTTAACTTTACCTTTGCAGTACCCCTTACCGAGAAGAAAATCAGTCAATCTGTCATACCAAGCCCAACGGGATTGTTTCAATCCATACAATACTTTATTTAATCTGAAAATAAGGTTAGGCAGCTCAGATGATTCAAAACCCAAGGGTTGGTCAACATAAACTTCCTCTTTTATGATACCATTTAAAAAAGCACTCTTCACGTCCATTTGTTGAAGTTTTATGTTATGGGAGCATGCAAAAGATATTAAAATTCTAATGCTTCCATCCTAGCAATTAGTGCATAGGATTCATCAAAATCTACCCCAAATTCTTGATTATACCCCTTAGCTACCAACCTTGCCTTATTCCTAGAGATTATTCCATCTTCATTCACTTTATTCCTAAACACCCACCTGGTTCCTACGACAGAACCATTTTCAGGTCTGGGAACCAAAAAATCCAGACTTTATTTCTTTCAAATTGACCCAATTCTTCATACATTGCATTTATCCATGATTCATCTTTTGAAGCTTCTTCTATGGATTTGGGTTCAATTTGAGAGACTAATGCTACTAGATCCTGATTATTGACTTCTTGATGAAAGGATCTAGTCATAGGGGGATCATGCAAATTTTCTATAATATTGTGAGCATGATGATCTTTCAGAAATTTGATGTTATTTGAAGACTCACCTTGTTCGGTCGACTGATGGACTAGTTCAGTCGACCTACCTTGCTCCATGTCAGTCTATACAGCTGGTTCAAGTGGTTCCACACGTGGCTTTTCCTCCAGGAATTCTCCATTTTCTCTCTCTCTCTCTCTCCTGTCATCATCACTTTGATCAGCACAGTTGCTTGATTCATCAAATATCACATGGGGAGACTCTTCTACTGTCTGATCATTGATATTGAATATTCTACATGCTCTTGATCGTTCAGAATATCGCAGAAAGATACCTAAACAACTCTTGGCTTCAAACTTATCTAAGTCTCTTTTATCATTATTGTGAATAAAATAGTTGAACCAAAGATTTTGAAATAAGCTAAGTTAGGTCTCTTACCCTTCAACAATTCATATGGAGTTTTCTTGTGGACAAGTCTTAACATGGCCCTGTTAATTATGTAACGGGCTGTATTTGCAGCTTCTGCCCAAAATTTCTGTGGAAGTTGACTTTCAATTAACATGGTTCTTGCCATCTCCACGGTTATTCTATTTCTCCTCTCTATAACTCCATTCTGTTCTGGGGTCCTGGGAGAGGAAAAGTTATGAGTCAGTCCTTTTTTATTGCAGAAATCTAACAATACCGTATTTTCAAATTCCACCCCATGATCGGATTGAATGATGCAAATTTTGTGCCTACCTTCCTATTTTATTTTGTTAAAGAAAATTTTGAATTCATGAAATGCATCATTTTTATGAGCTAAGAAGTATATCCATGCAAACCTAGTGAAGTCATCCACAATCACATACCCAAATCTCTTGCCATTGAAGCTTTGAGTTCTGGTAGGACCAAATAAGTCCATGTGTAGGAATTCTAATGGTCTAGATGACAGTGATTTTGTTCTTGTTTTGAAGGATTTTTTGGTTTGTTTCCCAAAAGCACATGCATCACAAATTTTTAGATTTGTTTTGAATTGAATTTTAGGCAATCCTCTAACTAAATCATGCTTGACCAATTATTTAAAATACTATAGCTAGCATGGCCCAATCTCCTGTGCCAATTAAAGGCATTATTATCTAGCTTAGCAGTTAAACAAAGATTAGATGCAGATTGTTCATCTAAGTCTACTATGTAGACATTATTGATTCTATGCCCAACAAATTTTGTTGTGTCAGTTTATTTCATGAATTATGTATTTGTTATCATCAAACATAACTCTGTGACCCTTGTCACAGAGTTGACTAATACACAACAAATTATGTTCAAGACCATCAACAAGTAAAATCTTTTCAATTGTGTTTGAGGGAGACTTACCAATGGTGCCTGATCAAATTATCTTACTGTGGACACCCAAAAAATCCACTAGCAAGAACTTCGAGTCTTGCCAAGCCGAACAAACCCTATATCTCATTCGATCAGGACGAAAATGCACCTGGAAGTCCGCCACCTGATAAGGAAGCTTCCTGGGCTGAGGAAATATCCCTGGTCGCTCAAAACAGGGTGACGAAGGCAATATCAGCATAAAACCTGAGTGACCCGATCCGGGCACACATTATGCCGAAAAATTCCGTAGGAGGGTGAAGAGCTACCCAATGAGGGTGAAAACACTTTGAGTGATTACCCACTCGATGAAGACGTTCCCCAAAGGCATGGAGCAGGCTTAAGGACACAATTCACGGTGCCGAAGGCAATATCAGCATAAAACCCGAGTGACCCGATCGGGGCACACATTATGCCGGAAAGGTCCGTAGGAGGCCGAAAAGCTGTCCAATGAGGGCGAAAACACTTTGAGCGATTGCCCACTCGATGAAGATGCTCTCCACATGCATTGAGAAGGCTTAAGGACACAATTCACAGTGTCGAAGGCCGAATCAGGATGAAACCTGAGTAATCTGATGCGGGTTCGGCACGTGTCGAAAACCACTCGGAATTGCAAACCGAAGCCCGGGAGCTTCGAAATAAATCCCCCGGAAGTGGTTCACTGAAACTAAGGTGGTATTGGATGTCAAGCACTCGTCCGAGCCAGTTTGGAGTCAACGAAGTGACGAAGAATATGACATTTACCAACATACCCCTTGGCCAAGTGAATCGGCACACCTTTTTGGCCAAGTGAATCAGCACACCTTTTTGGCCAAGTGATACGGCACAAGACCTTTTTGGCCAAGTGATACGGCACACCTCCCTTGGCTTCTTGAATTGGCACAAAAAGCATGCCTCATATGCCAAGTGATACGGCACAACCCCACATATGTCAAATGATACGACACAAAAAGCAACACTCCGTTGCTACATGATACGGCACACACTCCCTTGCTACATGATATGGCACACTTGATACGGCGCAAGACCCTTGTGGCCATTTGAGCTGGCACACAAGCCTTCCTTGCTCCATGAATCAGCACCCCCAACCAGCATGGATTGGTGCCAACCTCTCATAGGCACGTTAACCGGCACGGCTTATATGAATCGGTGCCCTCCAAACTCCCAAGTGATGCGGTGCGGGGAACGCCACTTCATCGAAACGGTACTTTGTTTCGTGCAAGGAAACAAACAACAGGGGAGGTCATCCCCTTAACGAGTGGTTGGCAAAAGATCCATGCCCAAAGGGGGGGGTTTTGCTACTCGTCAACCAACGGTTAAAGCGGGGTTTTACTCACAGACCGGCGTATTGAATGCTCCTCCATCTGTCTCACGCTCAGGATGACACCTCGATGGTGGCAGACCCTCGACGTCGACCTCGGCCACTCTCGTGAAGACACCGCTCTGCAGCCTGCCACCCTGCGCCTGGATTTGAAGCCTCCTCAGGAGGGAAAAGAAGAAAGTGAAGAAGGAGGGGTGGGGGATGCTCCCCATCTTCGCTCCCTATAAAAAAGGGGGGGTTGAGGTCCCGTTGAAAGTCTCTGGCTCTGGCTCTCTGGTTCGGCTGATGAGAAGACAAAGAAGCTGCTAGAGAAGAGAGGCTAGGCCCCAGAAGAAAAAAAGAGATCCGTCTGCCTGTGCTCCTGCTGAGTGAAGAGAAAGGGTGAGGGAAAGAAGAGAGGGAGAGTGGTGAGGGTCCAAGGGGTGGGAGAATATGCTCCATTTCCCCCCCACTAATATATTCTCTTGATTTTTTTTCTCTTTGTTATGTTTTCTTCCCTCCTCTAAAACGACGTATCCCCCTTCGTGTACCCTCTGGTTCTTTTGCAATGAATAAAAGCTCATCTTCTTTAAGCTGTTATGGTCTCCATCCTGCTCCCCCGTTCATTCCCCAGTTCTGGTATTTCTCCTCATCTTCATAGGTGTGTTTTACCTTGACCTATTAATGCAGGGCATGTCTCCATGGAGGCGACAATCGCCTTCTCACTCGCAACCATGAGTTGTGAGGGCTCCGTCATTCCTCTCAAATCCAATAGGGCTTATGTTTCTCTTTCACTCATCGAGGGGCCGCTATTCCTTTGTTTATAATGATCACCCTAGAGCCTCCAAGACCTACCCTCTCATGGCATGACACCCGGAGACACTCCATTCAGAAGGTGAATAGAAAAGTCCGCCTGATGGCCAACATAATAAGTATTGACCCGAACTTCAAATACAACTGCCCATGGGCCGCCGGGGCCCCTCGTAGGCTAGTCCTCGGGGTCTCGTGCCCAACTGGGGTTTGAGGGTAGCCGCTCTCGGTTTACCCATGACTTTTGAGGCCATCTCAGACTCGTCCGTGGGCGCGTCTCTCTTTTACACCCCGCAAACCCCGGGTCCGGGGGAGGTGCTGTCGAAATTTCGCTAGTAACGTGGTTAAAGAAAAACACGTCTTAACAATGCTAACTATAACAACAAGAATAAAGAAAATGAATTAAAAGACCCTCACGCATCAAGAACACAAATTCTGCATTTTTCAAACTCCACGATCCACTTTGTTAAATGAACCAAAATCTGCCTAAAAGCCCCAATAAAATAACTCTCTGTCTGGCTCCACTACGTCGACCCCCTGTAGCTTCCCGTCGACCCCTCAGCAAGGGATGAATCTGCACCCTCACAAAATCCCCATGCACTGTATCACTTCCCTCACGTGCCGGTTCACCCCCACTGCTCTCTCCACTTCTTTTCCACTGCGCCGATCCACTCACCCTCACCTCCTTTTGCATGCGTCGATCCATCCTGCTTTATCTCCCATCTTGAACTATGCCGATACACACTCTCCCATTCCTCTCTCTCCTGGTGCCGTAATGTCACGCCCAAGATTATGCAGCGGAAACAATCGGGAACGTGAACAGCCGGCATGGTAAGCCTCTTGCAAGCAAGAATAATCAGAGTGCAAAATAATCACACAAAGTAATTGCACAATAACTTACTCAAACCTTCACTTTTATTAATAAAAGCAACCATAATTCAAGTACACGAGACATTGACTTTCTTAAATTTGCTAGACTCAATAAGAGAAAATTACATAGACTCAATCTAGACATTTAGAACCTCCTAAGTCTTCACTCTTTAATTACTCTCGGACCCATCACTGGAATGACCTAAATCCGAATCCGACCCACTAGTACTTCCTGAAAAGGATTGGAAAAAAGGTAATGAGCACACTTGCCCAATAGGTATCTTCGCATCAACATGATTGGCATTGTTAAAGTAATTAATATCTTTAGCTCTAAAGAAAAAGATAAATCATGCAAATACGATCAAACACGCGATTAAAGCCAAAGTAACAGGATATGATCAAGCTTGAGATATGAGAATAAAAATTGAGTATAATGCGATTAAATCATATTTGCTCAATTCAAGTATAATCCAGCAAGAATGTGACAAGAATGTACTAGCAAGTCATGTAACAAGCAAGAATGTACTCTTCACTTAGTAACAAGTACTTCATGAATTCATGTAGATTTTCATGATTTCCATGGATATTTTCACTTATTTATAAAGAAGGTACTCCCAGTGCAATGTGACGCCAGTAGCATCATATCCCATGGTTTATATAGTATGTTTTCGACAATCAGCCGAGCGGACTAGCATAGAGCCCTTGAACACAATCAGTGCTCGAACTGCATCTTCACGTATAAATCAAGCTACTTCCACGTATATAATAATGTGGCCAAGATTGTACAATTTCAATGATAGTTCCATGATAAAGTAACAAAAATAAGAATGCTTCTATTTAGAATAAGAGTTCAATAAACACATTGATAACTAGGTTATGCCGTGAAAATAAATCGGCAGCATAACGGTACATTTCTTAACGTTCACAATTTACTTAGGTATCTTTGAAATAATGTGACATGCTCTAGATCATCAATTGGACTATCTAGGATCATAGGAATATTAACCCTTGGGTCAAACCTCGGTGTTGGTTTATATTGGTTCCTTTGCAAATGAGAGGTGATGTCAACAATAGAAATATGGATAAGCAATGTGCAATATGCAATCACCCTATGAACATGTGCAGCACGAACCGAGGCAATCAGCATGGAATCTAAGCATGGGCATGCCATCTCTATCAGAAACAAGCACGGGAAAAGGAAAAACACACGCCGGGGCGTGGAGCAAGGGAATAAAAGAAAACACACACCGTGGGTGTGGCGCAAACAAGTAGAAGAAAGTATAAAAGAGATATGAGGAGAGGGAAAGGACTACTACCCAAAGTAGAGGATTGTGATCGCCACCAAAGTATTAAACTAGCCAAAGTTAAGATAAATACCTTGGAAATAGGTGGATGCAACACCCGCCCATGGGAGAGAGAAAAATTGCACTTCTGTAAACAATAACGGTCAAAGACTAGCGCGCCAGGGAAGTTAGCGGTCTCACGATAAACTGCCAGAGAACCTTAGCGCTCCAATATACAACCGCTAGAGAACCGTAGAACAGCAAGCTTTGGGACTTTTGATCTCCACTCTTCTAGCCGGCCAGAAGACTTGGGCCTCGTGCTATGGACCTGTGAAACCTGCAAAAATGTGTAGAGAACACAGAGAAACAACCAAAATTAGCCTTGTGACAAGTGTAGTAACTATAAGACAAAGAAAACTAGAAACATGCAATTAGAAGGGTGGATACCTGGGAGGTTGGGTTTTTTAACCCCAGTGGGGTGTTTTAAAAGATAGGAGGAAGTTTAAAAATGATGCAGAAGATGGAAGAACGTGAGAGAGGAAGAGGGAAGATGCTTTGGATGCTATGAGGGGAAAGAAGAACTAAAGACACAAGAAACCACTAAGACCCTTGTAACTTGATACTCCCCAGACTTAGGAGGCAGATGGACGTGTGAAGCAGTTCTCCTTGATTGATTCTAGCTCCAGGATGCGGCAGCACTTCGACGTGAACTCCAAAAATCTCCTCTTCAAGCCATGAAGTCAAGGGTTCTATTTATAGACCCTCAAAGTCTAGGCTCGAGTTGGAGGGATGATGACTCGAAATTAGGCCAAAGACCAGATAATCCTTGAAGATAATACTCCCAAGAGTCCATAGAAAAAAAAGGGAGCTTCTGAGGATGTGTATTTGTTGACACCCGTTTTATGACCAATAAGTTGGGTCATCTCCTTGTTCATTTTCTATGATGCTCCGAGTTGTTCACCCTTATGGGGCCTTCTTGGTCAATTTGAGATTTATTTCATGGGTCATGTCTCCTTGGTTGGGTCTGGTTCCTTATCTCTTTCCGCTGGACGACGCTTAGCAAACTTTTCATTTCATTTTGCACTCTATTGTCTCTAACGGTCCTTTGATGGGACGTTACATTCATTGTGACGCATCTATCCTTGACCATTACATCATGCTAGAGTCCTTAAGTCAATGGCTTCTTTCAAAGCTTATCTTTTCCGTTATCAGTTGAGTGTAACGGTTTATCGTGAAACAGCTACAGTACTCTAACGCACCAACCCCAAACCGTTACATTTTTCAGAGTCCTTGCTTTGAAAATCACGCCCGTTGGTCTTATCTTTTAAAGGATAAGGTTGTGTGACGGTCCAGGCATGGAGCGTTAGGTCACTATGGCGGTTTATCGTAAGACCGTTACATCCAGCAGAGAGTCCTAGCAGGCCTGCTCTTTCTCTACTGCTCTGTGGTCAAACTAAGAGTTTGGTTTGAGGATTTCTCTCTCAATACTCATCCTCAGGAGCTTCCATTTGTTTCTATGGACTTTGGGGAGCATTATCTTCAAGGATTATCCAAGTTTTCACTCAAATTCTAGTCATTATCCTCCCAATTCGTCCACAAAGTTGGAGGGTCTATAAATAGTACCCTTGACTTCATGGCTTGAAGGGGGAGACCTCTGGAGTTCGCGTCGAAGTGCTGCCGCATCCTGCAGTTAGAGCCAACCAAGGAGAGCTGCTTCTCATGTCCACCTGCTTCCACATTCTAGGGAGTATTGATTCCAAGGGCTTAGTTCAGCCAAGTGGTCATCTTAGTGTCTTTTCTCTTTTCCAAGCATCATAGCATTGTTCCTCTTCCTCTACCGCGTTCTTTCATCTTCTGCATCCATTAAAACATCTTCCCATCTTTTAAAATGCCCCAGAGGGTTTAAAAAAAAACAACCTCCGCGGTATTTCCCTTTCCTTTTGCATGTTTTTAAGTTTCTTTGATTTATTGATACTACTTTGTCACATGGCTAATCTGGGTTGTTTTTCTTGTGTTCTACACTCTTTTGCAGGTTTACAGAGCCCATAGGAGGAGGCCCAAGCTTCTTGGCCGGCTGGAAAGCTTGGAGATCAAAGATTCCCAACTTCTATTCTGTAGAACCTCTAACGGTCTATCAGAGGCGCGTTAAAGTCTTGTAGAGATCTATCGTGGGGCCGTCACACTTCCTGTGGCGCATCAATCTTCGACCGTTACATCTGACGGAGTTGCAGTTTCCTGATTGGTTTTCTCTCTTCCGTGGGCGGGTGCATCATCCTCCTATTCTAAGGTATTTATCAGGTCTTTGGCTTGTGTATACCTTAGTGGCGATCACGTCTTTCCTTAGTTTGGGCATTAGCTTTCTCTCTCATCATATCTCCTCTTTATTTTGCTTGTTCCACCTATATGGTGTGTTTTCCATTATTTCCTTGCTCCACGCCCCGGCTATTGACACCTGTTTTATGACCAATAAGTCGGGTCATCTCTTTATTCATTATATATGATGCTCCGAGTTGTTCACTCTTCATCGAGTCTCTTTGTTTAGTTGAAGATCATTTCTTGGGTCTTGACTCCTTGATCGGATGTGGCTCTTTGTGGCATTTCATTTTGACTAAAGCTTAGCAAAACCTTCATTCCTTCTTTTGAACTCCATTGGTAATAACGGTCTGTTCCAGGCGCGTTTCTTCATTCTAACAGATGGGTCCTGGGCCGTTACTCCTTGAAGAGTCCTGAAGCTTGAGGTCTTGCTCCAAAGCTTATCCTTTGGCCTATATGTTGAATATAACGGTCTGTCGTGCAGTCGTTGTTTCATTGTGACGCCCTATGCCTTGGCCGTTGCTTTCTTTACAGAGTCCTATTGTTTTGATCTTCTTCCTGTTGATCTTATCTCTTTGGGATAAGGTTGAAAGTAACGGATGTTCCTTGATGCGTTATTTCACTATGGCGGTCTGTCGTGCAGCCGTTGCTTCCTTTAGAGAGTCCTAGCAGTTCAGGCCTTTTCTCTGCTACTCCGTGGTCGAGATAAGAACTTGGATTGACGATATCTCTTCCAAATCTAATCCTCAGTACCTTCTGTTTGGTTCTATGGACTCTTGGTGATATTATCTTCAAGGATTTGTTAAGAGTTATCCCTTTATCTTGCAGGATTTTCCTCTGCTCGGTCTAAGGGTTTGAGGCTCTATAAATAGAACCTTTAACTTCATGGTCAAAGAGGAAATTCTGGAGTTTGCGACGAAGTGCTGCCTCATTTTAGAGCCACGATTGATCAAGGAGAAGTGCTTCTCACATTCGTTTGCTGCCTGGTGAAGGGAGTATATGTTCCTCTTGGTTCCAAAGTTCATATTTGCATATTGAATTCCTTTTCCATCTCCCTTTCATCATACACATTATTTCTCTCCTTTCTCCACGTTTTTCACTGGTTTTCATCACTTAAACTTCCTCCCAATCTTTTAAAACGCCCAGAGGGGTTAAAAAACCAAAACCTCCCGGTATTTCCCTTTCCTTTTGATGATATTGTGTTTATTGAAGAATTGATGCTATATTATCTAAAGGGATAATTTGGGTTGTTCTCTCTTGCTTTCCACGTCTTTGGCAGGTTTACAGGTCCACCAGTACGAGGCCCAAGTCTTCTAGCCAGCTGGAAGAGTTGGAGTTAAAAGGATTCACGCTTTGCTACTGTAGGTTATTTGACGGTCTTGTGCAGGCGCGTCAGATTCTTCCAGTGGTCTATCGAGCGACCGTCACTTTCATGTGACGCACAGGGTTCTGACCGTTACTTTCAGCTGACCTGCAGGTTTCTTTGATCTTTCCTCTCCCGTGGGCGGGTGCTTCATCCACCTATTTCCAAGGTATTTTCAGCTCTTTGGCTTGTTTTTACTTTGGTGGCGATCACATCTTTCTTAAGTATTGGGCATTAGCTTTCTCTTTCGCATCTCATATCTTTTATTTCCTTGCTTGTTCCACCCCTTGCGGTGTGTTTCTATTTACTCCTTGCTCCACACCTCGGCGTGTGTTTTTCCTTTATTCCTTAGCTTAGTTTGGTTGAGATAGCATGCCCATGCTACAGCTTGCTTTGGTTGCCTAGGTTCATGATCACATGTTCATAGGTTGAGTGCAGATCTTTGATTATTTGCTTGTCATCTTGCTACATATCATCATTAAGACCCCAAGAAAAAGAAGATAGAGAAGCAAAATAAAATCAACAGATAATTTTTTGGCGATCACGGTGGGACAACTTGTGCCAATCGTGCTTTTGATTCCTGTTAAACATGCCATCATCTCTTGTGTTGTTCCCCTCCCGTTTTCCTCTTATGTCCTGTTGATCCTGGTTTTCTGAGCATTCTGACGGCCCTGTGTCCCTGCGTTGGAGTCCTCTGACGCAGGGTCATTAGACCGCCATATCTGTTCTGCTGCGAGAGTTTTCACAGTCTTTTCCTGTTACTTCTGGTTGATTTTGGCTCTCTGGCTCATTTGCCGGTCCTACCTCCCTGCGTTATATTACTTTTGGCGGTCTGGTCTTCGAACGTTATTTTATTCTGACGCAGGGTTCCTCGACCGTTATACTCCAGACAGGTACGCATCCGAGGTGCATTTATTTCCGCAGTTTCTGCTGTGACTCTTTGCTTGGGTGATACTTGACTTCCTCCTTGCTTTGTTTCATATCTTTATGTCATTGCGTGCATCATTGTTTGTTAGATCATAGGCTAGACTTTGCATGCACTCCGGTGCACATAGGGGCATTCATACATTCATATCTTAGATTGCATTTTCCTACCTTGTTGTGAGGACCTCTCGTCTCCATATTCCTTGGGGCCGACTAGGAAATCACACCAGGGACCTCCATAAGTCCCCGCGAGCCGTGGATTCCCACACAGACGCCGGGCTGGTTGTACCTTTCTCACCCCGTGTCTAGGGTTGCATAAGTGAAGGAGTGATTACACTTAGAGTCAAGCCGAGTCCCATACCCATCTCCTGTTAGGAACCCATTGTTGAGAGCATATTTCAATCAATTCACTAAAGTTCCAAAGGAGAAATCACAAGAATCTTGCTACATCATCTTAAACAACTTGGTTGACTTGGGGTGTCTTCATCTTTTAACACTTACATCTTTTGTTAAAACATCCGAGTTTGGTTACTCATTGTGTGATTGTTTGTGTTGATTGTTTGCATCGTCAAGGTTGTCCGTTGCATGTGGAGTTGTTTTCGTCCGTCCGAACCATCTCCTCAAGTCAATTCCTTCTTCACGTTCTATTCCAATCCTCTCTTCGAGTCCGCCATGGCATCATTCAATCCTCCCCGTTCCCAAGAGGACTCTCTTCCTCAAGGGCTCCTTGGAAACCCTCCTAGGGTTATCACCTTTTCTTCTGGAGAGGGGACTACCCCTCTTCCATCCTCCACTTCTATAGAAGGTGGTCAAGCTACCCCTTCTCTCTCCACTCCTTCCGCGGGCTCCATTCTTCAGATGATGGCCCAATTGGATCCGACCCAACTTCAAGTTCTTTATCAGGCCATGCAAGGGCCCAACGCATCTCCTTCTAAATCCAACCCTCATATCGATCCATCTAGAATCAGTGGGCCCTCTGTCCAGCCCACTCTGATTGATCTCACCCCGGTCCAACCCTGGACCATCACTTTCCCGGGCATGGAGACGGGCCAATCTTCCAACTCAGCCTATCAATCTTTTGATAAAGGGAAGTCACCAGTCCCTTCCTCTGCTCAGATAGATCATCATACATCGGGCCCGATAGCTCCGCAAGTTCTCATGGGCCCTTCAGATTTCTTGCGCCCTCAGCAAGGGGTGGCTCAAGCCCATTCTAATCTGGGCCAGTCTCAGGCCCAATATTCTTCTTATGGGCCCCCCATCTCCACTGTTTATTCCTCCACTCCTGCCTATGGGCTTCCACCTTCTGCCACAATCATTCCATCTGCTCCTCAAATTCAATCAGCGTCCTTCACTACCACTGCTCCCTCCCGAGAGCAGGACTTGCTTGATAAATGGGCCACCATGTAGCAACAACTCGATTTCTTCCAGAAGCGGGTTGGCCCACAATCTTTGGCAGATGTTCCTGTCCCGAGCTTTCAGAACATTCGGTTCCCTCCGCAATCGGAACTCCCTAACTACCGCAAGTACGATGGGAACGGCAATCCCTTTATTCATGTGAGGGATTTCCTATATGAGTCGGCGCAGTTCCAATATGATGATCACCTTATGGCGTACTTATTCCGCCGATCTTTGGATGGTGTTGCTCTGGAGTGGTTTTACTCTCTGCCATTAGAGGAGGCTGAAAGTTTCAAGGTAGTAAAGGATAAATTTATCCAGCAGTTCCAAGACAGGGTCGGCCCGGAATACTCATTTACAGATCTAGTAGCCGAGAAGATGAAGCCAGATGAGGAGTTCGCCACTTATGCAGACAGGTGGAGACAGATGGCTGCTAGAGTGCCTGGCCACATTCCGGAGGAAGAGAAGGTCAAGCTGCTCATTTCAAATGCTACCCCGACCTTCAGGAACATCCTGGCAATGAATGATATAGCTAACATGCATCAACTCTATAGCCGGGCGTGCTTCATACAAACCCAGTTCAAGGATTCTCCCATACACGCCCTATTTGAAAATCAAAAGCCCAAATATCACAAGAAACCACAAGGGCCGGTTATCGAGGGGGTCCAGATAAACGAACAGGTACAAGCCGTTGCCTTTCCATTCCAAGCCGCACCATTCCGCTTCCCCCAAAACCCCCACACTCCACAAAATCCCGCTTCATAGAACTTTCAAGCTGCTCCACAAAACCCTCCGCCTGCCTTCACCATTCCACAAAACGCCTTCATCGCTCCACAGCAACAACCACCACCTCCGCAATACCATAATGTCCCTCCACCCAACTGCTATAACAACAATCCGAACAACAAGCGCCCGGCTCCCAAGAGGGCACAATATCCTCCACTGCCAGAGACCCTCACGGATATCTTCTCGGCTCTTATGTCGGTGAATGCAATTCAACTTCCTCCGGAACGGCCTAACTGGAACCCAGCCGTTGATCAAACGAAGTATTGCATGTTCCATAGGCAGCCAGGCCACACTATCGAAGGATGTTATCAGTTCCGGGATCTGGTATACGATCTCCATGAAGGGCAGAGAATCGATTGGGCCGAGATGCATCGGGCCATTGTTGAAATCAAAGAGAAAAGAAGGCAGCCGCCAAGGCAGCAAGTGCAGCAGCATCCAGCACCGCAGCCACAACAGCTACCACCACAACAGTAACTACAACAGGCTCAGGATCTGGGGATCCATCAAGATCCGATGCCAAGTCATCTGCCTGCTCCACAGCAACCCCAGCCGCCGGCCCCGGCTCAAGTGAACGTAGTTCAACCTCCGACCCCTAGTGCCGAGTGGTCTTTTGATGACGATGGCGCCACACCGCAAGTCATGGCCCTCCACCACAACCACCGCAATCCTCTTACCCCATCCTTCGCCCTTCCTTCACACCCAATACCCTCTCCACTTGTCCTCCCGTTTACACCCGCTCCAACAAATTCACTACCACCCACCACTCCATCATACCCTTCGCCACTTGCCTCTGCTACCATCATCACGCCATCACCTAACCTATCACCTGTCTTGACTCCTCCACCAACACTCCCTCCATCCGTACCATCCACCATCACCATCCCGCCTTCCATCAATTCTTCACTCATCATCCGCTCACCACCACTCACCACCATCACCAACCTCACACCCCACCAAATCATCTCCCCTACACAGCCTACACCGCTCATCCACCCCGCAGGGCCCATCATACTATCCACCGATGCCGCGGCCGCTACAAGTTATGCTTTAAGAAGCGGGAAGATGTTCCATCGGAACTACCCTACTACTTCTAATCCCCAGTATTCTCAGCCGACGGTCGAGCAGGCAGAAACTGAACCTTTGCCGGGTACTCAATATGACTTGCGGTATCATCTGGATCGAGTGCCTGCTAAAATATCTGTCCTGGAACTGATCAAAAGGTCTACCCTTCATCAGGATGCACTGAGAGATTTCTTACAGAAGGTAATGGTCAGCGAAGACATGGCAGTCGATAGCTTACCAACGGCCCTAGCAACTATTTCCAAAGGGCCGGCAATCACATTCTCAGAATCCGAGCTAGCACTCCCGGAAGCTCGGTAAATGCCGCTCTGCATTACAATCACCCTGAACAAAGTCAACATTGAAACAGCGCTGGTTGACACAGGGGCTTCAATCAATGTGTGTCCACTCAGTACCCTCCGAGCTTGCAACATATCTGAAGAGTTATTACGACCTACCCCTACCACTATAGCAGCATATGACAATTCAAGGCGAGCATGTCACGGGGTGGTCACTATCCAAGCAGAGCTCGGACCCCTTACAATGGCCGTGGAATTCTATGTACTAGACATCGACCCTATGTTCATGGCTATCTTGGGTCGTCCATGGCTGGATACGCTCGGTGCCGTGCCCTCCACCGCACATCAGTGCGTCAAATTCCCTTTCCAAGGGAGGGTTGTCAAGGTCAAAAGTCTATCTACAGTGCAATCGGTTAAGGCCATTTCAGAATAGATTCTTCCTACACTTTGGCCAAGCAGCCGACCCGTCATATCAGTGCTGGATTTAAACTTCCCTTGGGCTTATACACCTCCTAGGCCCATCACTACTCCAATTAACATCAAGATGAAGCCCCAGATCCGAGACTCAAAAGGCTGGAACATTATACTGAAACTGAGCTACCAACCGGGGAGAGGCCTCGGTACACAATTACAAGGAATGACCAAGCCCATACCCAAGGGAAGAAAGATGGGCAGGAGAGGTCTTGGCTACAAAGAAACCGCATTATCTGTGATGGGTGATTCTGGGCCACTCACCTGGGACTACCGCAAGCACTTTGTCCGAGGGCCTCTCTAGCCCGACACGTTAGCTCTACAGCCAGCTCCGTTAGAGAGAAGTACAGTATGTCCGATTGCCAGTCCTCCGCCGGCACTAAAAAGGCCAGAACATGATATGCTTGATTATGGCCAAACCCTTCAGGGGTTGTTTCATGAAGAAGACTGCCAAAAGAAGCAAGAGGTTCGGCTCATGCAATGGAGACCGAAGAAGCGGCCAGACGATGATCCGCGGAAGGAGGGGAGCTCGCCGATTGTCTTTTCTTGGTCTCCCTCCCGCTTTCAATCTCTCCTCCAGCAATGGGAGTTCTTACCCCGTCTTCCTCCTATCATGGTAAACCCATCCTTCGTTGATCCGCCCGAGATTCTATTTGTTCCTTGCGCTTACGGGCACTGCCTGCCCATTGATCTATCCACTCTATTCACTCCTCCTCCTCCCAACGCCCAACTCCACGAGATGTGGTTCTCATCTTCCGATCCCTTCTTTGATTGCATCTTCCCCGAGCTATTCCCTATGCAGCTCCCGCCTCCTCCATCTTGCTGTATAGTCTCTGCTGATCTCCAAAAAAAAACGTCAAATTCAAAATGGAGATTTCAGTGGAAGATTATGCTACCCTGTCTCCATCCTCATCCCAGGGGCACGAGTCCCCTGCTCCTTCCCTTCCACTAGGTCTCCTTTCTCCTAAGTTGGATTAGGGTCTATCGAGTCTAGGGAAGTAGAATTGGTTAGGTCTAAAGAAGTAGGGTCTTGTTCTAGGTCATTCAACCCTTTCTCCTCTGAGCCGCACCCGCTTGCGCGTCCTCCCAAATCTGTTCCTGATAGGTTCTTGCAAGACCTAGCTCAGCGCTGTCATGCCCTTTTAAGATGTCCGGAATTTGTTGCTACGGCAATTACGATTGAGGATGAAGAAGAAATAGAAGGGGCGTGGGGCGATGACGGACTCGGCGTCTATGAAATCCTGGGTGAAAAAGATCCGGTTAATGAGGACAGCAATGTAGATGACACTGCCGATCTGTATGCACAAGGACTGAAGAGATTCGACAAGCCGTCGACGGCAGTGGACGAACCTACAAAGGAAATCGACTTGGGGACTGAAGAAGATCCAAGGCCTATCATTATTGCTGCTAACCTCTCTCCACAAGTAGAAGAGGATTTAATCAAAGTTCTAAGGGAGTGTAGCGATTCCTTCGCCTAGTCTTACGAGGACATGCCAGGTCTTGACCCCATCGACTCGTGCTTAAACCAGGGGCAACACGTGTCAAACAACGGTCAAGAAGATTTCACCCCCACATGGCCTTGAGGATCAAGGAAGAAGTCGACAAGTTATATAAGGCCAGATTCATCAGAGTTGTTCTATATCCTCAGTGGGTGGCAAACATAGTCCCTGTTATCAAGAAGGATGGAAAAGTGCGTATTTACATCGATTTCAGGGATCTTAACAAAGCCTGTCCTAAGGATGATTTCCCGCTACCTCATATAGACGTCCTAGTAGACAACACCACTGGGTATGAAGCTCTATCATTCATGGTTGGATATTCGGGCTACAATCAAATCCGTCTCGCTCCCGAAGATCAAGAGAAAACTTCCTTCACCACACCCTGGGGCACGTACTGTTATGTGGTTATGCCATTTGGTCTGAAGAACGCGGGTGCCACCTATCAAAGGGCGATGATGGCCATCTTCCACGATATGATGCACATCTATATGGAAGCTTACGTGGATGACATTCTGGTGAAGTCAAGAACTAAAGAAGAGCACCCCTTTATTCTGGCTAAGGTACTGCAAAGAGCCAGGGAGTACAAGCTTAAGATGAATCCAAAGAAGTGTGTATTCAGAGTCTCCTCAGGGAAGATGCTAGGCTTTATAGTGAGCAAACGGGGGATCCAGATTGATCCTAACAAAGCACAGGCCGTCATGGATATGCCTCCGCCTAAGAACATTACGGAACTTCGAGGATTGATCGGCCGATTGCAATTCATTAGAAGGTTCATATCCCAACATTCTCAAAGGTGCCATCCATTTTATGAATTGCTTAAGGCGGGGGTTAAATTTGAATGGAATGAAGATTGTCAAAAGGCCTACGAGGACTTGAAGGAATATCTGTCCAATCCCCCAGTTTTGTAACCTCCTGTCCCTGGGAAACCCCTAATCCTATATATCTCGGTCATTGAGGACTCCCTAGGGGCGGTCTTAGCACAAGTGGATGATGAAGGAAAAGAGCAGGCTGCGTATTACCTCTCTCGGTTATTCAACCCAGCTAAGTCCAGATACACCGCTATGGAGAAGACTTGTGCCGCCTTAGTGTGGGTAGCTCAGAAGCTTAAACACTATTTTCTTGCCCACCCAGTTAGGTTGATCTCTAGAATGGACCCGATTCGCTATCTCTTAGAAAAGCCCGTCCTTTCTAGTAGGTTAGCTCGCTGGCAGAGCTTCCTCTCTCAATTCGACATCACCTTTGTTGTTCAGAAGGCGGTCAAAGGATATGCCATTGCTGAGCATCTTGCTCATCTCCCCATTCCTCACACCGATTCCATCCAGGACGATTTCTCTGATGAGCATCTTTCTGTTATCTCTCATCACCCCTTTTGGTCTCTGCACTTCGACGGTGCACTCAATTCTCAAGGCCGAGGGATCGGTGCTGTTCTGCTTACTCCAGAGGGGGTGACCATTCCCTTTGCTTATCAACTTCGATTTCCTGCTACCAACAACATCGCTGAGTATGAGGCTCTCCTGGCTGGATTGAAGCATGCTTATCTCCTAGGCGCGCGTTATTTAAACATTATAGGAGATTCTCAGCTCATCCTACGGCAAGTTCTGACCACTTACCGTACTCGTGACCCCAAGCTCAAGCCTTATCAAGATCTGGTCACGTTCCTTGCCAGGCAATTCCGTAAGCTGATCTATATCCATACTCCCCGTTCTCAGAACATTCTAGCTGATGCTCTGACATCCCTTGCTTCTTCCTATCTTTCCCTCTCAGTCGGAGCACTGAGACTATCGTCGTTCAGAGATTGGACGCACCCTCTCTTCAGGACCCTTGGTTCATCAATCTTAGGAAATCTGTAGAGGCAAGAGCTGAGAAGGAAGATCTTAAGGAAGTATCTTTAACAGAGCTAGAAGAGATCCTAGACGAAGAAGAGTTGCCTTGGTATCATGAAATCGAGTTGTTTTGTAAGGAGGGATTGTTCTCAGAAGGGGCAACTGCTGAGCAACGCAAGTCAATCAGAAGAGCCGCCGCAAGGTATACTATTGTCACAGGAGAAATGTACAGGCGCGCTACTAATGGGATGCTCATGAGATGCTTAGATGACGTTGAAGCTTGGAAGGTGGCTGAAGCAGCCCATTCTAGTGAGTGTGGGGGTCATGTCAATGGCCAGGCTCTAGCGAAGAAGATCCTAAGGCAGGGCTACTATTGGCCCACTCTAGAGGAAGATTGCTCCCTCTATGTCCGGAGGTGTCTTAAGTGCCAACTCCACGCTGATAAAATTCATTCTCCAGCTTCGTCTCTCCATCCTATGACCGCTCCTTGGCCATTCTCTATGTGGGCCTTTGACGTTGTCGGCCCGCTCGGTGATCCTAATTCCCAGATCAAGCAGAAATCCTTTATCCTTACCGCCACTGAGTACTTCACCAAGTGGGCTGAAGCCGAGGCGTACGTAGAGATCAAAGATACAACGGTGTGCCACTTTATTATGAAGAATATCATCTCACGGTTCGGAGTGCCAAGCAGCATCATCACCGACAACGGACCCCAGTTCGTTTCCGAAGAGCTCAAAGACCTATGTAAGAAGTTCAATATTACATTGCATCATTCACCTCCATATTATCCTCAAGACAACGGCCAAGCCGAGGCCACTAATAAAACCCTTCTTAAAATCATCAAGAAAACATGTGAAGCTCATAAGTTTTCTGATTGGCCAGAGAGATTAGTGGAAGCTCTATGGGCTTACCGCACCTCCGTCCGTACCCCTACGGGATAAACTCCCTATTCTCTTACCTACGGGATGGAGGTGGTGCTCTCATATGAGATCCTGATCCCTTCCCTTAGAGTGCAGCTTGATAAGGAACTTAATCTCGATGAACGTTGAGAGGCGTTGCTGGTTCAGTTGGAACTCTTAGATGAGAAGAGGATGAATGCGGCCGATCATGCATCCGTTTATCAAAAAAGGGTTTCGCATTATTTTCAAAAGAAGGTAATCGAACGTAAGTTTCAAAAAGGTGATATGATTTTGAAGCGAAAATTCATTCAGTCTGCAGGTCCTAGGTCTAAATTACAACCTAATTGGGAAGGGCCGTTTGTCGTAAAAGAAGCTTATCCGGGAAATGCTTACCGTTTAGTAAACGCGGAAGGTGAGGAGCTCTCTCACCCGTGGAATGGGTTGTATCTTAAGCGTTTCTTTCCTTAGAGTCTAACCATGTGCTACCCTGGTAGCAAGATGCTCCTCCTGTCACTAAAGGAGTCCCGAGTGAGGCAATCACACACTACACGATGTCCCTGGTCAGGTTTTCCACGTTGAGAAAGGACAACGTTTCTCCTTGGCCATGCTTTGGGGGAAAGTCAAGGTCCCTGTCCGTTTCTTCCTTCAGCTAAAACTAGGGGCAAGAAGAGAATAAGGAGGCGATAACCGATCCAAACACCCTCACGAGAAGAGGTCTCAAATAGGGGCAGTCCGTTATGACCTGACGCCACAAGAAACAAAAGAGACAGCGAAGGGGCAATCTCTATGACAAAATCAAAAGCATCACCTCAAAGTCAATATAGTATGAATTATGAATTCCAAAGCTCCAGAAAGGCAAAGCAAGAAAAGCTAGGCATGACAAGAGTGGCAGTACAGTTCCCCGCGGGACGTTATGAGCCCGGTCGCATGCATGCCTAGGGTGGATTAAGGTTCGATGACGGACTCAAAGCCCCGGCATAACAGACCAAATCTCTAATGGGTTGTACGGAAAGAAAATCAAGTCTTAAAAACTTCTATATCTGGCCTAAAGCTTACCCTCCGTATTCTGTTTTTCTTTTAGGACCAAGATTAGTACCCTAGGTATGGCCCTGGCAGAAACACCGTCATGACAATTGGACCTTGTCCAGGGGTCGTCATCTTCTCTCACACCCACCCCCGGACTCGATATCAACAAGGAAGGGCTCACGCTGCTGGGGAAGCATTGGTTTTCCAAAATTCAAAAAAAAATTAAATATTTTCAAAATCCAAACAAATTGAATATTTTTCAAAATCCAAACAAAATCAAACATTTTCTAAAAATCCAAAAAAATCAAAATATTTCCAAAAATCCAAAAACATCAAATATTTTCAAAACCCAAACAAATCAAATATTTTCAAAGTCTCATAAAAATTAGATATTCTCCAAAACCCCCGAAAAACATCATCATATGCATTGCATGCATTGCATTATTTTTTATTATGTTTTCCGCCTATTTTAACAAGGCGCCACCCCTTGACCAAATATTGAGAAACGGTCATTATCTAACTTGCTTCAAGGCAAGGGGTTGAGTCTAAGAACAGATATAACTTGTTTCATGTTTAAAGTGTGCGCAGAACACAAGATCAAGATCAAAGTGAGAAGCTCACAATTATACAGATTCAAAGGCTGTAACGCGTCATCACCAGACCGCTACAGTCATCTAACGGTCATATCCTTACTGTCACTCCTCTAACGGCCAAGGTTATAACCGTTACTTACTCTAACAGCCTGAGTCTGGACCGTTACATCCCTCAGAGAACAGGGTTCTTCGCGCTTCCATTCTGACGGCCTATCGTCAGACCATCGTTTCTTTGTAGCGGCCCAATGCACATCCGTTACATACTCCAAAGGCTCTGCCTGTTCACATCATTCCAGACGATCAAGCCACAAAACTCTTGCTCATTCAACTGAGACAATCTCATCTCATTCAATTAGGCTTAATGAAAAATGAATTCACAAAATTCCAACTTTTTGTCATACAAGCAACATCTCTCTAAATAAAAAAATCAAGCTACATTAAAATTTTCATCTGCAAGAGGGCGGATCTTCCTCAACTCTTTCACGTAGCCTCGGCATGCTTCTTCGTTCTCTTCAACTTCTTCTTGCCACGGGCGCACTTTGCTGATCTCCCACATGGTCAGCGCGTTCTGGATCGCTCTTTCATTCTCCTCGGTCCCCATCTTCCTAGATAAAAGGGGAGGGTAGTGTGACAGTGCAGGAGCTTGGGTTCTTGGAAGTCCGATCTGAAGATGGCACCGGTGCGGGTTGTAGATCGCCATTGTAGTGTTCCCCACTAGCTGGAGGTCCAGGCCTTGACGCCGTGGTATTTTAAGAGGAGTGCTTCGAAGGATTCTTGGTCGCATATCGAACTTGTCTATTGGCAAAGTGTTAAAGAAGAGGCGCCATTCATCCCGAGTTTTCTTATCCACCGTCTTGCATTCAAACTGTGAAGAGTATCCAAATGCCCCTCGAATGAAGAAGAGAGGGTGGCTCCCGAAGATTCGGCTGGCTGAAGTTATGTCTTCCTTTGGTTGGAATTTTACTCTCACTCCCATCCAACACTCAAGGAGTATCATAGAGCCGAACAAAGGTCTTCCTAGGCAAGCTGAACTTAGTCCTTCATAGAGGTATGAGAGAATCGCTTGAGAGATGGACGTTCCCCGCCACAACCCACTAATAATGCTGAGATTTTTTATGTCTAAAAGGTGGTCGGTTGTGGTGAAAAGTAAGACTCCGCATAAGCACACCGCCACCGCCTTGGCTATTGCTTCGTGTCTCTCCCACTTGTTCTTGCAATGGGACACTATCCATTGTGCCAAAGGTATCAAATGAATGTGGTGTGGGCTGATCATGGTCCTTATGTCCTTCGGATTATGGATAAAATCACTCAAGATCAAGGACGGGTCAATAGGCTCAACCGTGTAGCAAACCCGGTCTTCATCCCCCACCTTAGTCTTAGGGAGGGCTAGGTAGGTCTCTACCTCTTCTAATAGGACTGTCGCTTCAAAGGAAGGGAAGATGAAGGTATGAGTTTGTGGATGCCATAGTTCTACAAGAGCTGAAATACTTGGCCAATCTAAAGATAATTTCTGGAAGTTTTTGCCTAAGACCAAGAGAGGTTGAAGGTGCCATGCTTTAAGGATTGATGTGACTTCTATAGGGAGTGCCTTGTTAGCGCAACAAGAGTGATATAGAAGGGGGGGGATGAATATATCACTCCCAATTTGTAAAAACTTTGGCTAAAAATTAATTCTACTGTTTACACTCCTCCTGAACCCGCACAATGAGAATGCTAACGCAGTCAACAATCAAGACAGTATAAGTAGATGAGATTGAAGAGCTGATCACAAGGAAGCAAAGAGACAAGCATATGGAGAGCGCAGATAATAACAGCAAACCACAGAATAGGCAATCGGATTTTTAGGTGGTTCGATTGCAGTCCGCAATCTACATCAACCCCTCACTCCAACTAGAGTGAGGATTCCACTAGTCACTGCTAGAACACGGCAGACTCAGTCTGCGAACAACTTGCTGCCACACAGCTTGAATACCCAAGGGAAACAAATCCCTCAACCAAACTCTGCTACCCACAGAGCTTGAAACATGTTCCAGCTACCAGCTAGAACAGAACCGGAGACAAGTCTCCCTTCCTCCAACCCGGATGGAAACTACTAATGACAACCCGTCACTAGCAACACCAGAGATCACCGATCTCTCTTCCGCTGCAACCTAGAGGGAAATCGGAGTTACACTCCCTTCCTCCACACACTGGAGGGAAAAAAATTCGAATCAGAAGAATGAACAAATAAAAAGAACACAAAATAGAAACAAGGACCAACGAAGAAGCAGTCGGTTCTGAAACCAATACAAATGTAGCTTCAAAGGAAGCAATTCATCTAACCGCAGACACTGCTCTCTCTCTCTCTCGAACATATTCCTCTCGGATCTAGACAATGTGGGACTCTCTGCTCTCTCTCTTTTCTGGATCGTGCAGCCTCACTCGAATATCTTCTATTCTTTCTTTTTCACGATCTCTTTTTCACTGAAGGACGATGCTCCATATATATAGCAGATGATGGGCGTGTGGCTTTCAGGTTCCCGCCCAGAGAGCACCTCGGACCACGTGCCAGGGATCATCCTCAGATCACGTGCCCGATCATTAACCTGTGTTTATCTTCTGACAGAGACAGAAGACATGATTCGAATTAGGTAGTTCAGACTGTTAATCAGCAAATGTACATACTTTAAAGCAGCAAACGATCAAGTGTGTACAACGTGAGAGTGAGTGTATAGACTTAATATATGAACGTATGTAAAAGATGGTGTACAGACTTGTGATGAAAGTATTTTCATAGCAAGATAGAATATGAAGACTTCTGTGAAATGCATGAGGGAATCGAGTGTATAAACTTGACACAACAGTTAACCAAGTGGGTATCATGTGAGAGTGTATACACTTGGAGGTCTTCAGCGTCTTCAGTGAATAGACTCAACCAATGTATATAGTTGAAGGTCTAACAATCGAGTGTATAGACTTAGGCCTAACAATTGAATGTATAGGGTTGAAGACCTAACAATCGAGTGTATAGACTTAGGCCTAACAATTGAATGTATAGGGTTGAAGACCTAACAATCGAGTGTGTAGACTTGAAGCTTGGAAGGATGTATACACTTAGCCTTTGAGGAACAATGTATAGACTCTGATCGTGAAGGCAGGCTGTATAGACTTGAATTGCTTGAAGCGATGTACAGACTTGGTGAGGCTCAAGCAGTGTACAGACTTGTGAAGGCTTCAGCGTTGTACAGATTTGGAAGTTCCACTGTGGATGTATGGACTTGATGATCCACTGTGGATGTATAGGCTTGACGAGTGAAGCTGATGTACAGACTTTGATAGAACAATTCAATGTATAGACTTGAAGCCCCTGAGCTAATGTATAGACTTCACGCTGTACAGACTTTAGGCTTTGATCGTTGGAGCAGTATGCAATGTACAGACTTAGCGATGTATAGACTTGGCCAGGAAAGCGTAGGGAAAGGTATGAGTGTATAGACTTGGCCAAGCGTAGGAAAAGATGTTGAGTGTACAGACTTGGTGAAACAAAGTCCAGTGTATAGACTTGGAGAAGCGAAACCGATGTATAGACTTAGAAGGGTTTGAACGGGAGAGTGTATGGACTTGGTTCCTGTAGCAGTGTATAGAGTTGAAGGTCTGAAGGCGATGTATAGACTTGGTGAACACTGCAACAGTAATTGGATGTATAGAGTTGAAGTTAGACAAACCAGTGTATAGACTTCAGTTAAGTGCATTGGCTGTACAGACTTCAATTAGAAGATGCCCGGTGTACAGACTTGAAGAAGAGATGCCAATGTACAGACTTAATGATATGAACACTAAGGCATGTTGTACAGACTTACTCGATCAAGCTGATGTACAGAATTTGATACCCAGACAGTCAGTGTTCTGATGGGTCGACGCATCAGCAAGGGTGGGTCGACCCACTACTGTTCATACTAACTAAGCAGAGTGTAGATAGATGAAATAATGAAACAACATATGAACTGTACTCACTTACATGATGAACCGGCATAAATCTAGAGATAGATGATTGATTTATAGTGTGAGACATCATCAAAACCGTAGGGATGCAACAATCTCCCCCTTTTTGATGATGGCAACACTATGAATCAAGCAATATCAAAGTTTAACAAGTAATTCAAATCAGCTTCAACAAACAGAGTAAATTCAAAGCATGCTCATGCATATGAATTAAACATTCCCTACAACATACTCTCATCTCCCCCAAAGCTCAAAACAGATCATGACTCACTGATATTGCAGAACCTCTAACTCACTGATATTGCAGAACCTCTCTCCCCCTTTGACATCGGCAAAAGGAAATGCAGAATACATGACAGTGCTGGAAACATGAAGAAGAAGTGAGGTAACTTCTTAGTGCAGAAAGTCACGAGTAGGTCTTAAGAGAATAAGTGAGGTTCTAATTTCAAGAGAAGATTCTTTAAACTCTAGTACACAATAGAGAAATAGAATGATAGAAAAGTTTATCAGCATACATAGTGTATGATTTAGAGCAGGAGTTAACAAGTATGGCCAGATATGGCTGATCATTCAACTATCCCACAAGATAGCAAGAGACGAAATCAGAGAGGTGTTCTCAATGTATTGAGGACAAGGAATCCATTAGTTGCATAACAACATGGAATTTTTCCTTTTTGAGATGATTTTCAAGAAGATCAATGAGTAAGTTGGTAGTTCACTCCTTTGACATTAGGGAGACACCTTGATTAGAGGCCTGAATCCCCAGTTACTCAGAGTGAGTATCTCATTACTTCCTTCCCTTTTTTTTATTAAGGAACAGAGTTAGTAACTGTGACTTTTGACATGAGGAAACACCTTGATTAGAGGCCAGAGTCCCTAGTTACTCACCAGCAAGCCACCATTGCTCTGTCATGTCTTTTCATTCATTTTAAGCATTTGACACCTCATGACATGGAAGAAATATTCATTTCATTGATGAAGCTCCCAGTTTCTCAGTGATCAAAATAGGACACGTTTGTTCAGTTAAGCCCTTGAGTTAAAGAGATAGAATGATTGAAAACAATACCAGAAGGACTATTTCTTGAATTGAGTCTTGAAGTCTAGATTTCAAGCTGATTGGGTCAGATATCAAGACATACAGGTTTTGGCCTGAACCAGAATCAATGACAATGTAGGAAGATATACTTTATGCAATTAGTCCAGATCTCTGAAGGAGTACCAAAGGAAAGATTCTAACTGGATTTTAGAGTCACTGACTTATAGACTTAAGAAATAAGTGACACTCTACTGTCTGAGAGAATCACACTAGATCAGTCATGCAAAACCAGCAAAGTTACACATCTGGACAGTCCTTTTGAATCTGTCAAAGAACTTCTCCTCTCACACTACAACTCAGCTCCCCCTAAGACATAGCATTCCTCAATGAAACAATCTAGCAAATTTTCAAAGCTTCCCCTCACTCAAAGCATTCCTGAAAGCTAACCAGCAGACATTCAGAACTCCCCCTTAAACTAGCATGACATAAGGCTAAACATCAGACAAACACAACTCCCCCTCACAACAAGAATAGGCTTCATAATTAAGACAATTTGTATAAGCCTAATTCTCTTCTCAATGTGGTGAATTTTTCATTATCCAGAGGTTTTGTGAATATGTCAGCAATCTGATTATCTGTGCCTATATGAATCAGTTCAAAATTATTCTTAGACACCTCATCTCTTATAAAATGATGTCTTATCTCTATGTGTTTGGTTCGTGAATGCAAAACATGATTTTTAGCAATATTGATGGCACTAGTATTATCACAGTAGATTGGAGTGCACCCCAGGTCTACTTGGTAGTCCTGAAGCTGGTGTTTAATCCATATGACTTGTGTTCCATAACTCCCTGCAGCCACATATTCAGCTTCTGCAGTGGAGAGGGCCACAGAATGTTGTTTCTTGGAACCCCAAGACACTAAACACCCACCCAAAAATTCACAATGACCACTAGTGCTTTTCCTGTCTAGTTTACAGCCTGCATAATCAGCATCTGTGTATGCAACTAAGTTAAATGTGTGTGATGCAGGAAACCATAAACCAAGAGAATGAGTAGCTGACAAATATCTGAAAATTCTTTTAACTGCAGCTAAGTGTAATTAAGTAGGTCTAGACTGATACCTTGCACACATTCCTACACTGAATTGTATATCAGGTCTAGAGGCTGTCAAGTAAAGAAGTGATCCAATCATACCTCGATAAAGTTTGGCATTTACTTCTTTACCTGTCTCATCTGCATCCAGTGAGGTATTGGTGCCCATGGGTGTTGTAATGTGCTTTAAGTTTTCCATACCAAACCTCTTGAACAGTTTCATTGTGTATTTGGTTTGGTTGATGAAGCACCCGTCCTGTAGCTGCTGTACCTGCAATCTAAGAAAATATTTTAGTTCACCAACCAAGCTCATTTCAAATTCAACAGACATCATGGTAGAAAATTCATCACATACTTCATGCTTAGTTGATCCAAATACAATGTCATCTACATATACCTGAACTATGATGAGATCTCTATTTATGCCCTTGGTAAATAAAGTTTGATCAACTTTACCTCTTTTGTAGCCCTTGCTGATCAGAAATTCAGTCAATCTTTCATACCATGCTCTTGGAGCCTGCTTCAGACCATACAAGGCTTTGTTTAACCTGAAAACTTGGTTAGGTTGAGGAGAGAATTGAAATCCAGGAGGTTGTTCAACAAAAACTTCTTTTTTAATGACTCTATTTAAAAAGGCACTTTTAACATCCATATGTTGGAGTTTTATATTCTTTGAACAAGCAAAGGCAAGCAACAATCTTATAGCTTCCATCGTAGCAATAGGTGCATAGGATTCATCAAAGTCTACACCGAATTCCTGACAGTAGCCTTTGGCTACTAATCTGGCCTTATTCCTCGAGATGATTCCATCTTCATTCATCTTATTTTTGAACACCCACTTGGTTCCTATGACATTGACACCATCTGGTCTTGGGACAAGCTCCCAGACATTATTTCTTTCGAACTGACCTAATTCCTCACACATTGCATTGACCCAAGCTTGATCAGCCAAGGCCTCTTCTACTGTTTTGGGTTCAATTTGTGAGACTAACGCAATTAAGTCATCATTATTCACATTTCTAAAATGAGTCCTAGTCCGAAGAGGATCTTCAGGATTGCCTATGACATTTTCTAATGGATGGTCTTTAAGAAATCTAACATTTGTTGAAGACTCACCTGTTTCTCTTGGCCCTTCCTGATTGGGGGAATTTGTTTCTCCACTCGGCTGAGTCTTCTATTCTTCTTGTTGGTCTTCTAGGAAAACCCCATCATGATTGGAATCCCTGTCAAGATTTTCAACATTAGAAACATCTTTCTTTTCACTAAAAAGGATGTGTGGAGACTCTTCCACTTTCTGATCTGATATGTTAAATACCCTATATGCCCTTGACATTTCAGAGTAACCCAAGAATATTCCTGGGGAGCTTTTAGCTTCAAACTTGTCTAAATCTTTCTTATCATTGTTATGAATAAAATATTTTGCCCCAAAATTTTTGAAATGAAACAAGTTTGGTTTCTTACCTTTTAGAAGCTCATAGGGTGTTTTCTTGTGAATGGGTCTTACCATGGCCCTGTTGATTATGTAAGTTGCTGTATTGGCCGCTTCTGCCCAAAACCTTCTAGGTAATTTACTTTCAATCAACATGGTTCGGGCCATCTCCACCACAGTTCTATTTCTTCTCTCCACAATCCCATTCTGTTCAGGTGTCCCGAGAGAAGAAAACCTGTGAGTTAGTCCCTCTTTTTCACAAAGATCAGTAAACATGGTATTTTCAAACTCACCTCCATGGTCAGATTGAATAGAACATACCTTGTATTTCCCTTCTTATTTGACCTTATTGAAAAACAGATTAAACTTTTGAAATGCATCACTCTTATTTGCTAAGAAAAATATCCATGAATATCTAGAGAAGTCATCTATGATGACATAGCCAAACCTGTTTCCATTAAGACTCTGAGTTCTAGTGAGACCGAAAAGGTCCATATGAAGAAGTTCCATTGGTCTAGAAGACAATGGCTCAGATCTTAATTTAAAGGAATTTCTGGTCTGTTTGCCTAGAGCACAGGCATCACATGCTTTTGATATCGAGTTGAATTTAATTCTAGGCATGCCTCTAACTAAATCATACTTGACCAATTTATTTAAAGTTGTAAAGCTAGCATGACCTAGACGTCTATGCCATTCAAAAGCATCATTTTCAGAGTTGGCAGATAAGCAAATAGTAGATTCAGATTCCTCATCTAAGTCTACAATGTAGACATTATTAATCATGTTGGCTACAAATTTAACCACATCAGAATTTATTTCAAGGATTTTGCATGAACTATCATCAAATACAACCCTGTGACCCCTGTCACATAACTGACAAATGCTAATCAGGTTGTGTTGAAGCCCTTCCACAAGTAAGACTTTTTCAATGGAGTTTGTGGAAGACTTACCTACTGTACCAACTCCAATTATTTTACCTTTGTTCTTTCCTCCAAACTTGACCAGACCCCCTGGCTTCATCTCTATCTTGCTAAACTTGGATCGGACTCCTGTCATATGCCTAGAGTAGCCACTGTCGAGGTACCACTTGTTGTCTTCAGCTGCCAGGCCGACCTACACAAATACATCAAGCAGAGTGATTTGGAACCCAAGATGAGTTGGGTCCAAAGACATTGTTTAACTCTCTGATCAAGTGTTTAGGTATCCAGATTTGCTTCAGCATGGTTTTCTATGGCACCTTCCTTTCTGGTTTATTAAAGTTGAATCCAGCTGGTCTGGAGAAGTGAGTTCTATTCCATTCATTAGTCTTCCTATCCCTAGGAAATTTCATGTAAGCTTGTTGATTAACATGTTTTTGACTATGAACATTATTTCTCCAGTAGTTCCTGTTTGGACTCATCTGATTGTTGTAATTCCAGCTCTTAATCTGATTTACTTTCTTGGTCCATCTACCATTAGTGTTCTGGTGAGTGAGCTTAGTGACATTCTTCATACAATTCATTCCCATCTTAAATGGTTGATCAGCACTGGTTTTTGTGTTTTCTTTAGGACTTTGAATTCCCTTAGTGCTGTTTGAGCTGGATGGTGTGTCCAGCTTCTCTTTTCCCTTCTCTGGGCAAAAGGTGATGGTCTTGAATTGCAAGGGTCTCTTGTTGGTTGGGTCATAGCCTAGACCCTCCTTATTGAAATTGACCCTAGTCCCTAGTATAGCACCTAAACTAGTTTTTCCTTGGATAAACTTTTCTAGAACTTTCTGTTTGTCTTCTAGCTCCTTTTGAAGGGACTCAGAATTTTTTAGAAGTTCAATATTTACTTTCTTCACAGCTTCATATTTCTCTGAGTTCACTCTAATTTCATTCCTGCTTTCTTCAATTTTAATGTTGAGTTCATTGAGCTGATTTTGACTTTCTTGAACTTCTCCCTTGAGCTTATCATTTTCTTTTCTTAGTGAGGTCATTTCTCCTAATTGCTCTTTTAGCTTCTGATTTTCCTCACAGACCAGAGTTTGTTCTTCAACATTTGTGTTAAATTTTCTTTTCAGAACTCTGTGCTCTTTACTAAGAGAATTAAATTTATCTAACAATTCACCATAAGCATCCTCCCAGTCATCAATTGAGTAATTTTCAAAAACATTTATTACCTCCTCTTCACTGTTTGCCATAAGGCAAATTCCATCTTCATATTCTTCTGAGGAAGTGTCTTCGGGATCTTCTTCTTCCTCGCTCCATGTGCAGACCATCGCCTGTGGCTTCTTCTTCTTCTGCACCTTTGTGTTCTTCTTCTGAAGATAGGGACACTTCTTCTGGAGGTCTGGGCATTCGCCTTTCATGTGTCCCTGTTTGTTACAATTAAAACAAGTCAGTCTCTTAGGATTTCTATCCCTGTAACTGGTAAATTCAGCATTCTTGTTAAAAGAGTGTGGCTTCTTCTTCCTAAAGGTCTTTCCCTTTTTCTTCAAAAATTTTCTAAACTGTCTAGTGAGCATTGCCTGCTCCTCCTGGTCGAGATTTGAAAAACCTTCAAGCTCGGACTCGGACTCGGGGCTACTTCTGCTGTTCCCGCTGTTGCTACCCTTGTTGCGGAATGCCCTTAGAGCCACATTCTTAGCCTTCCTATCACCTCCTTCTCCACCTCCTTGGAAATTTATCTCATAGGTCATAAGGGATCCTATGAGTTCATTCACAGTCAAGATAGTCAGATCCTTTGACTCCTCAATCACAATGGCCTTAGTGTGCCATGCCGGGGATAAAGATCTAAGAATTTTCCTGACTATATCTGCCTCAGCAAGATCCTTCCCTAGCCCTTTAAGTGTGTTTGTGATCAAGGACAACCTGGCATACATTTCAATTATATTCTCCTCTGCATTCATCCTAAACATTTTATACTTAGAAGTGTAGAGGTTTACCTTCGAGGCTTTCACTTGAGCTGTACCTTCATAGATCAATTGCAGCTCATCCCACATTCGCTTGACAGTCTTGTAGGCAGATATACGGGCATATTCCTCTGGATGAACAGCACACTAGATGATGTTCAGCGCCGTCCAGTTGAGTGAAGAGAGCTTGACATGGTCATCTGTCCAAGCGTCCTCGTTTGGTGGCAGATCATATGGCCCAACAGTAATTACTCTCCACAGTTTATGGCTCTGAGCCCTGATAAACACTTCCATCCTGTTCTTCCAAAACAGATAGTTACTACCATCAAAAAATGGAGGGCGACTAATGGATTGACCTTCGGCCATGAAGGTTCTAGGACCGTTGGCATTTCCTTGACCGTTCGTCCACATGGCGTAAACCTGCTCTGATACCAAATGTTAGCGCAGCAAGAGTGATATAGAAGGGGGGGATGAATAGATCACTCCCAATTTGTAAAAACTTTGGCTAAAAATTAATTCTACTGTTTACACTCCTCCTGAACCCGCACAATGAGAATGCTAACGCAGTCAACAATCAAGACAGTATAAGTAGATGAGATTGAAGAGCTGATCACAAGGAAGCAAAGAGACAAGCATATGGAGAGCGCAGATAATAACATCAAACCACAGAATAGGCAATCGGATTTTTAGGTGGTTTGATTACAGTCCGCAATCTACATCCACCCCTCACTCCAACTAGAGTGAGGATTCCACTAGTCACTGCTAGAACACGGCAGACTAAGTCTGCGAACAAGTTGCTGCCACACATCTTGAATACCCAAGGGAAACAAATCCCTCAACCAAACTCTGCTACCCACAGAGCTTGAAACCTGTTCCAGCTACCAGCTAGAACAGAACCGGAGACAAGTCTCCCTTCCTCCAACCCGGATGGAAACTACTAATGACAACCCGTCACTAACAACACCAGAGATCACCGATCTCTCTTCCTCTGCAACCCAGAGGGAAACTGGAGTTACACTCCCTTCCTCCACACACTGGAGGGGAAAAAATTCGAATCAGAAGAATGAACAAATAAAAAGAACACAAAATAGAAACAAGGACCAACGAAGAAGCAGTCGGTTCTGAAACCAATACAAATGTAGCTTCAAAGGAAGCAATTCATCTAACCGCAGACACTGCTCTCTCTCTCTCGAACATATTCCTCTCGGATCTAGACAATGTGGGACTCTCTGCTCTCTCTCTTTTCTGGATCGTGCAGCCTCACTCGAATATCTTCTATTCTTTCTTTTTCACGATCTCTTTTTCACTGAAGGACGATGCTCCATATATATAGCAGATGATGGGCATGTGGCTTTCAGGTTCCCGCCCAGAGAGCACCTCAGACCACGTGCCAGGGATCATCCTCAGATCACGTGCCCGATCATTAACCTGTGTTTATCTTCTGACAGAGACAGAAGACATGATTCGAATTAGGTAGTTCAGACTGTTAATCAGCAAATGTACATACTTTAAAGCAGCAAATGATCGAGTGTGTACAACGTGAGAGTGAGTGTATAGACTTAATATATGAACGTATGTAAAAGATGGTGTACAGACTTGTGATGAAAGTATTTTCATAGCAAGATAGAATATGAAGACTTCTGTGAAATGCATGAGGGAATCGAGTGTATAAACTTGACACAACAGTTAACCAGGTGGGTATCATGTGAGAGTGTATACACTTGGAGGTCTTCAGCGTCTTCAGTGAATAGACTCAACCAATGTATATAGTTGAAGGTCTAACAATCGAGTGTATAGACTTAGGCCTAACAATTGAATGTATAGGGTTGAAGACCTAACAATCGAGTGTATAGACTTAGGCCTAACAATTGAATGTATAGGGTTGAAGACCTAACAATCGAGTGTGTAGACTTGAAGCTTGGAAGGATGTATACACTTAGCCTTTGAGGAACAATGTATAGACTCTGATCGTGAAGGCAGGCTGTATAGACTTGAATCGCTTGAAGCGATGTACAGACTTGGTGAGGCTCAAGCAGTGTACAGACTTGTGAAGGCTTCAGCGTTGTACAGACTTGGAAGTTCCACTGTGGATGTATGGACTTGATGATCCACTGTGGATGTATAGGCTTGACGAGTGAAGCCGATGTACAGACTTTGATAGAACAATTCAATGTATAGACTTGAAGCCCCTGAGCTAATGTATAGACTTCACGCTGTACAGACTTTAGGCTTTGATCATTGGAGCAGTATGCAATGTACAGACTTAGCGATGTATAGACTTGGCCAGGAAAGCGTAGGGAAAGGTATGAGTGTATAGACTTGGCCAAGCGTAGGAAAAGATGTTGAGTGTACAGACTTGGTGAAACAAAGTCCAGTGTATAGACTTGGAGAAGCGAAACCGATGTACAGACTTAGAAGGGTTTGAACGGGAGAGTGTATGGACTTGGTTCCTGTAGCAGTGTATAGAGTTGAAGGTCTGAAGGCGATGTATAGACTTGGTGAACACTGCAACAGTAATTGGATGTATAGAGTTGAAGTTAGACAAACCAGTGTATAGACTTCAGTTAAGTGCATTGGCTGTACAGACTTCAATTAGAAGATGCCCGGTGTACAGACTTGAAGAAGAGATGCCAATGTACAGACTTAATGATATGAACACTAAGGCATGTTGTACAGACTTACTCGATCAAGCTGATGTACAGACATTGATACCCAGACAGTCAGTGTTCTGATGGGTCGACGCATCAGCAAGGGTGGGTCGACCCACTATTGTTCATACTAACTAAGCAGAGTGTAGATAGATGAAATAATGAAACAACATATGAACTGTACTCACTTACATGATGAACCAGCATAAATCTAGAGATAGAGGATTGATTTATAGTGTGAGACATCATCAAAACCGTAGGGATGCAACAATCTCCCCCTTTTTGATGATGGCAACACTATGAATCAAGCAATATCAAAGTTTAACAAGTAATTCAAACCAGCTTCAACAAACAGAGTAAATTCAAAGCATGCTCATGCATATGAATTAAACATTCCCTACAACATACTCTCATCTCCCCCAAAGCTCAAAACAGATCATGACTCACTGATATTGCAGAACCTCTAACTCACTGATATTGCAGAACCTCTCTCCCCCTTTGACATCAGCAAAAGGAAATGCAGAATATATGACAGTGCTGGAAACATGAAGAAGAAGTGAGGTAACTTCTTAGTGCAGAAAGTCATGAGTAGGTCTTAAGAGAATAAGTGAGGTTCTAATTTCAAGAGAAGATTCTTTAAACTCTAGTACACAATAGAGAAATAGAATGATAGAAAAGTTTATCAGCATACATAGTGTATGATTTAGAGCAGGAGTTAACAAGTATGGCCAGATATGGCTGATCATTCAACTATCCCACAAGATAGCAAGAGATGAAATCAGAGAGGTGTTCTCAATGTATTGAGGACAAGGAATCCATTAGTTGCATAACAACATGGAATTTTTTCTTTTTGAGATGATTTTCAAGAAGATCAATGAGTAAGTTGGTAGTTCACTCCTTTGACATTAGGGAGACACCTTGATTAGAGGCCTGAATCCCCAGTTACTCAGAGTGAGTATCTCATTACTTCCTTCCCTTTTTTTTTATTAAGGAACAGAGTTAGTAACTGTGGCTTTTGACATGAGGAAACACCTTGATTAGAGGCCAGAGTCCCTAGTTACTCACCAGCAAGCCACCATTGCTCTGTCATGTCTTTTCATTCATTTTAAGCATTTGACACCTCATGACATGGAAGAAATATTCATTTCATTGATGAAGCTCCTAGTTTCTCAGTGATCAAAATAGGACATGTTTGTTCAGTTAAGCCCTTGAGTTAAAGAGATAGAATGATTGAAAACAATACCAGAAGGACTATTTCTTGAATTGAGTCTTGAAGTCTAGATTTCAAGCTGATTGGGTCAGATATCAAGACATACAGGTTTTGGCCTGAACCAGAATCAATGACAATGTAGGAAGATATACTTTATGCAATTAGTCCAGATCTCTGAAGGAGTACCAAAGGAAAGATTCTAACTGGATTTTAGAGTCACTGACTTATAGACTTAAGAAATAAGTGACACTCTACTGTCTGAGAGAACCACACTAGATCAGTCATGCAAAACCAGCAAAGTTACACATCTGGACAGTCCTTTTGAATCTGTCAAAGAACTTCTCCTCTCACACTACAACTCAGCTCCCCCTAAGACATAGCATTCCTCAATGAAACAATCTAGCAAATTTTCAAAGCTTCCCCTCACTCAAAGCATTCCTGAAAGCTAACCAGCAGACATTCAGAACTCCCCCTTAAACTAGCATGACATAAGGCTAAACATCAGACAAACACAACTCCCCCTCACAACAAGAACAGGCTTCATAATTAAGACAATTTGTATAAGCCTAATTCTCTTCTCAATGTGGTGAATTTTTCATTATCCAGAGGTTTTGTGAATATGTCAGCAATCTGATTATCTGTGCCTACATGAATCAGTTCAAAATTATTCTTAGACACCTCATCTCTTATAAAATGATGTCTTATCTCTATGTGTTTGGTTCGTGAATGCAAAACATGATTTTTAGCAATATTGATGGCACTAGTATTATCACAGTAGATTGGAGTGCACCCCAGGTCTACTTGGTAGTCCTGAAGCTGGTGTTTAATCCATATGACTTGTGTTCCACAACTCCCTGCAGCCACATATTCAGCTTCTGCAGAGGAAAGGGCCACATAATGTTATTTTTTGGAACCCCAAGACACTAAACACCCACCCAAAAATTCACAATGACCACTAGTGCTTTTCCTGTCTAGTTTACAGCCTGCATAATCAGCATCTGTGTATGCAACTAAGTTAAATGTGTGTGATGCAGGAAACCATAAACCAAGAGAATGAGTAGCTGACAAATATCTGAAAATTCTTTTAACTGCAGCTAAGTGTAATTAAGTAGGTCTAGACTGATACCTTGCACACATTCCTACACTGAATTGTATATCAGGTCTAGAGGCTGTCAAGTAAAGAAGTGATCCAATCATACCTCGATAAAGTTTGGCATTTACTTCTTTACCTGTCTCATCTGCATCCAGTGAGGTATTGGTGCCCATGGGTGTTGTAATGTGCTTTAAGTTTTCCATACCAAACCTCTTGAACAGTTCCATTGTGTATTTGGTTTGGTTGATGAAGCACCCGTCCTGTAGCTGCTGTACCTGCAATCTAAGAAAATATTTTAGTTCACCAACCAAGCTCATTTCAAATTCAGCAGACATCATGGTAGAAAATTCATCACATACTTCAAGCTTAGTTGATCCAAATACAATGTCATCTACATATACCTGAACTATGATGAGATCTCTATTTATGCCCTTGGTAAATAAAGTTTGATCAACTTTACCTCTTTTGTAGCCCTTGCTGATCAGAAATTCAGTCAATCTTTCATACCATGCTCTTGGAGCCTGCTTTAGACCATACAAGGCTTTGTTTAACCTGAAAACTTGGTTAGGTTGAGGAGAGAATTGAAATCCAGGAGGTTGTTCAACAAAAACTTCTTTTTTAATGACTCCATTTAAAAAGGCACTTTTAACATCCATATGTTGGAGTTTTATATTCTTTGAACAAGCAAAGGCAAGCAACAATCTTATAGCTTCCATTGTAGCAATAGGTGCATAGGATTCATCAAAGTCTACACCGAATTCCTGACAGTAGCCTTTGGCTACTAATCTGGCCTTATTCCTCAAGATGATTCCATCTTCATTCATCTTATTTTTGAACACCCACTTGGTTCCTATGACATTGACACCATCTGGTCTTGGGACAAGCTCCCAGACATTATTTCTTTCGAACTGACCTAATTCCTCACACATTGCATTGACCCAAGCTTGATCAGCCAAGGCCTCTTCTACTGTTTTGGGTTCAATTTGTGAGACTAACGCAATTAAGTCATCATTATTCACATTTCTAAAATAAGTCCTAGTCCGAAGAGGATCTTCAGGATTGCCTATGACATTTTCTAATGGATGGTCTTTAAGAAATCTAACATTTGTTGAAGACTCACCTGTTTCTCTTGGCCCTTCCTGATTGGGGGAATTTGTTTCTCCACTCGGCTGAGTCTTCTCTTCTTCTTGTTGGTCTTCTAGGAAATCCCCATCATGATTGGAATCCCTATCAAGATTTTCAACATTAGAAACATCTTTCTTTTCACTAAAAAGGATGTGTGGAGACTCTTCCACTTTCTGATCTGATATGTTAAATACCCTATATGCCCTTGACATTTCAGAGTAACCCAAGAATATTCCTGGGGAGCTTTTAGCTTCAAACTTGTCTAAATCTTTCTTATCATTGTTATGAATAAAATATTTTGCTCCAAAATTTTTGAAATGAAACAAGTTTGATTTCTTACCTTTTAGAAGCTCATAGGGTGTTTTCTTGTGAATGGGTCTTACCATGGCCCTGTTGATTATATAAGTTGCTGTATTGGCCGCTTCTGCCCAAAACCTTCTAGGTAATTTACTTTCAATCAACATGGTTCGGGCCATCTCCACCACAGTTCTATTTCTTCTCTCCACAATCCCATTCTGTTCAGGTGTCCTGGGAGAAGAAAACCTGTGAGTTAGTCCCTCTTTTTCACAAAGATCAGTAAACATGGTATTTTCAAACTCACCTCCATGGCCAGATTGAATAGAACAGACCTTGTATTTCCCTTCTTGTTTGACCTTATTGAAAAACAGATTAAACTTTTGAAATGCTAAGAAAAATATCCATGAATATCTAGAGAAGTCATCTATGATGACATAGCCAAACCTGTTTCCATTAAGACTCTGAGTTCTAGTGGGACCGAAAAGGTCCATCTGAAGAAGTTCCATTGGTCTAGAAGACAATGGCTCAGATCTTAATTTAAAGGAATTTCTGGTCTGTTTGCCTAGAGCACAGGCATCACATGCTTTTGATATCGAGTTGAATTTAATTCTAGGCATGCCTCTAACTAAATCATGCTTGACCAATTTATTTAAAGTTGTAAAGCTAGCATGACCTAGACGTCTATGCCATTCAAAAGCATCATTTTCAGAGTTGGCAGATAAGCAAATAGTAGATTCAGATTCCTCATCTAAGTCTACAATGTAGACATTATTAATCATGTTGGCTACAAATTTAACCACATCAGAATTTATTTCAAGGATTTTGCATGAACTATCATCAAATACAACCCTGTGACCCCTGTCACATAACTGACAAATGCTAATCAGGTTGTGTTGAAGCCCTTCCACAAGTAAGACTTTTTCAATGGAGTTTGTGGAAGACTTACCTACTGTACCAACTCCAATTATTTTACCTTTGTTCTTTCCTCCAAACTTGACCAGACCCCCTGGCTTCATCTCTATCTTGCTAAACTTGGATCGGTCTCCTGTCATATGCCTGGAGCAGCCACTGTCGAGGTACCACTTGTTGTCTTCAGCTGCCAGGCCGACCTACACAAATACATCAAGCAGAGTGATTTGGAACCCAAGATGAGTTGGGTCCAAAGACATTGTTTAACTCTCTGATCAAGTGTTTAGGTATCCAGATTTGCTTCAGCATGGTTTTCTCTGGCACCTTCCTTTCTGGTTTATTAAAGTTGAATCCAGCTGGTCTGGAGAAGTGAGTTCTATTCCATTCATTAGTCTTCCTATCCCTAGGAAATTTCCTGTAAGCTTGTTGATTAATGTGTTTTTGACTATGAACATTATTTCTCCAGTAGTTCCTATTTGGACTCATCTGATTGTTGTAATTCCAGCTCTTAATCTGATTTACTTTCTTGGTCCATCTACCATTAGTGTTCTGGTGAGTGAGCTTAGTGACATTCTTCATACAATTCATTCCCATCTTAAATGGTTGATCAGCACTGGTTTTTGTGTTTTCTTTAGGACTTTGAATTCCCTTAGTGCTGTTTGAGCTGGATGGTATGTCCAGCTTCTCTTTTCCCTTCTCTGGGCAAAAGGTGATGGTCTTGAATTGCAAGGGTCTCTTGTTGGTTGGGTCATAGCCTAGACCCTCCTTATTGAAATTGACCCTAGTCCCTAGTATAGCACCTAAACTAGTTTTTCCTTGGACAAACTTTTCTAGGACTTTCTGTTTGTCTTCTAGCTTCTTTTGAAGGGACTCAGAATTTTTTAGAAGTTCAATATTTACTTTCTTCACAGCTTCATATTTCTCTGAGTTCACTCTAACTTCATTCCTGCTTTCTTCAATTTTAATGTTGAGTTCATTGAGCTGATTTTGACTTTCTTGAACTTCTCCCTTGAGCTTATCATTTTCTTTTCTTAGTGAGGTCATTTCTCCTAATTGCTCTTTTAGCTTCTGATTTTCCTCACAGACCAGAGTTTGTTCTTCAACATTTGTGTTAAATTTTCTTTTCAGAACTCTGTGCTCTTTACTAAGAGAATTAAATTTATCTAACAATTCACCATAAGCATCCTCCCAGTCATCAATTGAGTAATTTTCAAAAACATTTATTACCTCCTCTTCACTGTTTGCCATAAGGCAAATTCCATCTTCATATTCTTCTGAGGAAGTGTCTTCGGGATCTTCTTCTTCCTCGCTCCATGTGCAGACCATCGCCTGTGGCTTCTTCTTCTTCTGCACCTTTGTGTTCTTCTTCTGAAGATAGGGACACTTCTTCTGGAGGTCTGGGCATTCGCCTTTCATGTGTCCCTATTTGTTACAATTAAAACAAGTCAGTCTCTTAGGATTTCTATCTCTGTAACTGGTAAATTCAGCATTCTTGTTAAAAGAGTGTGGCTTCTTCTTCCTAAAGGTCTTTCCCTTTTTCTTCAAAAATTTTCTAAACTGTCTAGTGAGCATTGCCTGCTCCTCCTGGTCGAGATTTGAAAAACCTTCAAGCTCGGACTCGGACTCGGGGCTACTGCTGCTGTTCCCGCTGTTGCTACCCTTGTTGTGGGATGCCCTTAGAGCCACATTCTTAGCCTTCCTATCACCTCCTTCTCCACCTCCTTGGAAATTTATCTCATAGGTCATAAGGGATCCTATGAGTTCATTCACAGTCAAGATAGTCAGATCCTTTGACTCCTCAATCACAATGGCCTTAGTGTGCCATGCCGGGGATAAAGATCTAAGAATTTTCCTGACTATATCTGCCTCAGCAAGATCCTTCCCTAGCCCTTTTAGTGTGTTTGTGATCAAGGACAACCTGGCATACATTTCAATTATATTCTCCTCTGCATTCATCCTAAACATTTCATACTTAGAAGTGTAGAGGTTTACCTTCGAGGCTTTCACTTGAGCTGTACCTTCATAGATCAATTGCAGCTCATCCCACATTCGCTTGGCAGTCTTGTAGGCAGATATACGGGCATATTCCTCTGGATGAACAGCACACTAGATGATGTTCAGCGCCGTCCAGTTGAGTGAAGAGAGCTTGACATGGTCATCTGTCGAAGCGTCCTCGTTTGGTGGCAGATCATATGGCCCAACAGTAATTACTCTCCACAGTTTATGGCTCTGAGCCCTGATAAACACTTCCATCTTGTTCTTCCAAAACAGATAGTTACTACCATCAAAAAACGGAGGGTGACTAATGGATTGACCTTCGGCCATGAAGGTTCTAGGACCGTTGGCATTTCCTTGACCGTTCGTCCACGTGGCGTAAACCTGCTCTGATACCAAATGTTAGCGCAGCAAGAGTGATATAGAAGGGGGGGATGAATAGATCACTCCCAATTTGTAAAAACTTTGGCTAAAAATTAATTCTACTATTTACACTCCTCCTGAACCCGCACAATGAGAATGCTAACGCAGTCAACAATCAAGACAGTATAAGTAGATGAGATTGAAGAGCTGATCACAAGGAAGCAAAGAGACAAGCATATGGAGAGCGCAGATAATAACAGCAAACCACAGAATAGGCAATCGGATTTTTAGGTGGTTCGATTGCAGTCCGCAATCTACATCCACCCCTCACTCCAACTAGAGTGAGGACTCCACTAGTCACTGCTAGAACACGGCAGACTCAGTCTGCGAACAACTTGCTGCCACACATCTTGAATACCCAAGGGAAACAAGTCCCTCAACCAAACTCTGCTACCCACAGAGCTTGAAACCTGTTCCAGCTACCAGCTAGAACAGAACCGGAGACAAGTCTCCCTTCCTCCAACCCGGATGGAAACTACTAATGACAACCCGTCACTAGCAACACCAGAGATCACCGATCTCTCTTCCTATGCAACCTAGAGGGAAATCGGAGTTACACTCCCTTCCTTCACACACTGGAGGGGAACAAATTTGAATCAGAAGAATGAACAAATAAAAAGAACACAAAATAGAAACAAGGACCAACGAAGAAGCAGTCGGTTCTGAAACCAATACAAATGTAGCTTCAAAGGAAGCAATTCATCTAACCGCAGACACTGCTCTCTCTCTCTCGAACATATTCCTCTCGGATCTGGACAATGTGGGACTCTCTGCTCTCTCTCTTTTCTGGATCGTGCAGCCTCACTCGAATATCTTCTATTCTTTCTTTTTCACGATCTTTTTTTCACTGAAGGACGATGCTCCATATATATAGCAGATGATGGGCGTGTGGCTTTCAAGTTCCCGCCCAAAGAGCACCTCAGATCACGTGCCAGGGATCATCCTCAGATCACGTGCCCGATCATTAACCTGTGTTTATCTTCTGACAGAGACAGAAGACATGATTCGAATTAGGTAGTTCAGACTGTTAATCAGCAAATGTACATACTTTAAAGCAGCAAATGATCAAGTGTGTACAACGTGAGAGTGAGTGTATAGACTAAATATATGAACGCATGTAAAAGACGGTGTACAGACTTGTGATGAAAGTATTTTCATAGCAAGATAGAATATGAAGACTTCTGTGAAATGCATGAGGGAATCGAGTGTATAAACTTGACACAATAGTTAACCAAGTGGGTATCATGTGAGAGTGTATACACTTGGAGGTCTTCAGCGTCTTCAGTGAATAGACTCAACCAATGTATATAGTTGAAGGTCTAACAATCGAGTGTATAGACTTAGGCCTAACAATTGAATGTATAGGGTTGAAGACCTAACAATCGAGTGTATAGACTTAGGCCTAACAATTGAATGTATAGGGTTGAAGACCTAACAATCGAGTGTGTAGACTTGAAGCTTGGAAGGATGTATACACTTAGCCTTTGAGGAACGATGTATAGACTCTGATCGTGAAGGCAGGCTGTATAGACTTGAATCGCTTGAAGCGATGTACAGACTTGGTGAGGCTCAAGCAGTGTACAGACTTGTGAAGGCTTCAGCGTTGTACAGACTTGGAAGTTCCACTGTGGATGTATGGACTTGATGATCCACTGTGGATGTATAGGCTTGACGAGTGAAGCCGATGTACATACTTTGATAGAACAGTTCAATGTATAGACTTGAAGCCCCTGAGCTAATGTATAGACTTCACGCTGTACAGACTTTAGGCTTTGATCGTTGGAGCAGTATGCAATGTACAGACTTAGCGATGTATAGACTTGGCCAAGAAAGCGTAGGGAAAGGTATGAGTGTATAGACTTGGCCAAGCGTAGGAAAAGATGTTGAGTGTACAGACTTGGTGAAACAAAGTCCAGTGTATAGACTTGGAGAAGCGAAACCGATGTACAGACTTAGAAGGGTTTGAACGGGAGAGTGTATGGACTTGGTTCCTGTAGCAGTGTATAGAGTTGAAGGTCTGAAGGCGATGTATAGACTTGGTGAACACTGCAACAGTAATCGGATGTATAGAGTTGAAGTTAGACAAACCAGTGTATAGACTTCAATTAAGTGCATTGGCTGTATAGACTTCAATTAGAAGATGCCCGGTGTACAGACTTGAAGAAGAGATGCCAATGTACAGACTTAATGATATGAACACTAAGGCATGTTGTACAGACTTACTCGATCAAGCTGATGTACAGACTTTGATACCCAGACAGTCAGTGTTCTGATGGGTCGACGCATCAGCAAGGGTGGGTCGACCCACTACTGTTCATACTAACTAAGCAGAGTGTAGATAGATGAAATAATGAAACAGCATATGAACTGTACTCACTTACATGATGAACCAGCATAAATCTAGGGATAGAGGATTGATTTATAGTGTGAGACATCATCAAAACCGTAGGGATGCAACATGCCTTTACCATGGGAGCCATCCACTTCAGATTTGAATAGCATCTTGGGCCAGGAAGGGGCTTAAGAAGGAGAAGAAGAGGGAGTCATGAATGGAATTGAAGTGCAGAAAATTCTGAACTTGGTTGGGTTGTTGGAACTTACCACCCTTTGAGCATTAGAGCTTAGGTGCTTGGGAATCGAGGTTAGCCGTTGAAGCTCTCCGTGTTCCCTTCTTGCAGCCTTAGGTCCGATGTAGACCTTCTCCTCCATAGCCATCACCTCAAAGCTTCTCTTCATCTTGATTTTCTACCTTTAGGAGTGGTCTTTCAGCCCTAGAACAGAGGTTTCAACAAAGCTACGATTTTTGGTTGAGTTTCCAAGTTTTAAAGGCTTGATTTTGGTTTTAAAAGGATAAGACTTGAGTTAGGAGGCCTTATCTTCAATCTAGATAAGTTCTAGTGGGAGATTAAGTGGATAAATCTCGGGTTTAGGCTCTCACGGCTCAATCCGTCTCGGAACACAACTCAGGCTCCAACGGTCCATCGTGGGACCGTCATTTGTCTCTGACGTGCCAGAATGGGGCCGTCGCATTTCCTGTAGGTTCAAGTTCGCCCGTTCCTGTTCTGTGAAGTCTGACGGTCCAGTGTTTGACCGTCGTTCTTTCGTAACGCGTGAACCCTGAGCCATTACACCCTCAGCCGTTCAGCTCCTTGGCTTCTGGGCTAAAACACTTCCCGACGATCTTGGTCAGAACCGTTGCTTCACCCCGACGCGTCTCCTTTGGGCCGTCGTATTTCTTGCTAATTGCCCTGCAAACCATCACTCTGCCATGATCAACGGTCTAGCATTAGACCGTTAATTGTCTTTGACATGCCTTCCGTTGACCGTCACTTTTCCTGTAGCCCCAGCTACAATTTGATCACTATCATGGTTAACGGCCCTTATCTAGCGCGTTATTTGATTTTGACGGTCTGAACCTGGACCGTTACATTCTCTGCTGCTGAATTGAGGCTATTCCTTCCTGCCCTTGCCTAGACCTGGCGGTCTTTCACATTTTACACCTCCTTCTCCACACATTCTCATGCACAACTGTTTTCATTCTTCACATACATGCATTCCTACACATGCATTCATACACACATATCACGCATTCATCATCACATACAATCCTTCATTTGTTTTTGGCATTTCACAAACACACAATCCTGCAAAAAATAACAAAAGACCAAAAAGAAATTTCATTTTTCACTCCTTTTTTCTATATAAGTCATGTACAAGTGATAACAAAAGAAAAAATAATATATATATATATATCACTCGGCCGGCTTATCTCCCGGGCCGCCATCACTATCTTCGGTACCCTCGGGTTGCCTGGCTGTTGGTCCCATGGCGCTGTGCTCACCCTCTGGCTGTCGTCTCTGGTCCGCCTCCTCGTTCCTCCGATGGCCGGAAGAACTGGTAAAATACCCGCGAACTCCGCTGATAGGGGCCACGCTCTGGCTCCGGCTGCTCGTCCCCGACCTCTTCCCTAGAAGTCGGAGTGCATCCTTCAAGGCCCCAATCGCACCCTTCATCTCGAAGGTCTGCACTCTTAACTGATCTCGCTCGCCTCTTACACGTGCAATGTCAGCCCTGATTCGCTCCATCTCTCCGTCGTCCGGGCGTCGCGGGGTCTCCGCTCACAATCTGGCCATCTCCGCCCGCACAAGCTCTGTTTCTGCTCGGGCTCTCTTTGTCTCGGCCCGGCTCCTCTCTATCTCTACCTGGAGACGCTCTGCCTCCGATCGAGCCTGCCTCGCCTCGGCCACTGCTGCGGCTACCTCTCTCGCCTGTAGATTGCATTTCATATAGTTAATCATGAGGCATTTAATTGGCATCATCATGAGCATGAGCATTTTAGCATCTTACCCGCTCTGCGAGGGTGGCCTCAGCCTCCTCGGCCCGGGCAACCGCCCGAGCGAACTCGGCGTCCTGCTCTGCCCTGCCTCCCGCAGGCTGAGAGGAAGACGATGGGGCATCCGGTCCAGCTCGTTGGGCTCCCTCGGCCCGCTGCATTTTCATGATTAATCACATTAAGCATTTCATTAGCATAATCATTTAAGTTTAAGTTTAAAGTCTCACCAGGAGCTCCAGGGCAGTCCGGTACTCGTTCCGCTGCTGGATGGTGGAGTGAAGTAATCCCTCCAGCTCGGCTATCTGTCCCTCAGGGTCTAGCTGCATTTAGAAAACATGTGAGTCATTTACATATAGCATTGCATTTTTTGCATATAAAGAGGTTTAAGGTTTAGAGTTACATACCGGTCGTCGGGTACCTCGGTACACCCGGTCACCGTAGAGTCGAGCGAAGGCCTTCAGATATGCCTCGTCGCTCTCATCTCGCTCCTTCACCGCTCGACCCCGCTTGTTCCAGTCGTGGACGTACTTCGCCTTCCGGGCGCACCAATCCATGTTGCCACTGATGTCCCTTGCCGACTTGCCTGGGTGGTCATCACTGTGGCGTGGAAAGGTCACCTCGGGCTGGTGTAGTCCCCGAGTCTACAAGATCAGCCTGTAGTGCAGAGGCTCGATGATGTGGATGCAATGCAGCCATATGTCTCGCCCCCTGTACGACAAGGCCGCCTCTACCCACGGCTGTCCCGTGTAACCCTCGCCGCGATACGTGGTCCATCTCACCTAGAAACATTAAGTCCATTCATCAGCATATAATTTCATCATGTAGAAGCATTTAAAGGCATATAGAAGCATTTAAAAGCATGCAGAAATCATTTTGAGTTTTGGACTTACCGACGTGTGTGGGTAGGAGTCCAGGTTGTCCTAGATCGTCCGGGTCAATCTGATGATTGACCCTGTGTCCCTCGCTACCGTCCATCGCCTCGCGATCGGGATGCAGCCGGGGTGGAGTAGTGTGCCTCTCCCGATGCCTAGGAGATACATGTAGCTCCAGATCTGCATTTTAGAAATCAAGTCAGTCAAATTGCATAATCATGGCATAAACATTTTTTTGCATAATATAGGAAGCATTTAAATTGCACTCACCTGCAGAAAAGGCGAGAAGCCACCCAGCATTGTCTGTCGATCCGTCGTGCTGAGGGACTCGAACAGGAACGCGAGCACTACTGCTCCCCATGCATATCTTCCGACTCTGTGCAAGTTTTCTTTCATCGGAAGCAGTCTGCAGCTGATGACGTCCGCTCGAGTCGCGAAGAGGAGCTTCCCAAATAGCAGCATCAGGAAGCGTCGCAGTACTTTATGCCCCTCAGGTCCTGCCTCCACAGCCACGTGAGGGCGCACCTGGTCTATCACTCTGCCCAGATGCTCCTCGGGTAGCTCTCCTACAGCGATCGCTGCTCCTCTCAACCCCAAGCTCTCCTGTAGTACTGATCTCGAGAGTTGAGATGAGGACTGTCCCGGCCTGATCAGATCCAGTCCGAACAGCTGCTGTGCCATCTCCCGGTAGTCACCGTACGTCCATCCTGTCACTGCGGCTCCGTGGACTCTCAATCCCGTAATCCTCACTATGTCTTCTAGTGTGGGGATCATGTGGCCCCACGGGAAGATGAAGGCTCTGCTGATTGGGTCCCACCTCTCGTGTAACACGTACAGCAAAGGCGTGTCCATCCGGATCACCTCGATGCTGAGCACCTTGGCGAATCCCATCCTGGCCAATCTCTCCCTCTGGTAATCGGGCAATGCCTGGTACACTGCCCGGATCTGCAGCCAGGAGATCCGTGTTCTTCTCTTTCCCTGCATTCACGTAGATCATTGGTTAGTTGATTGCATCATAAAATCATTGCATAAACATTTATAAAATGAAAAGAAAACAAAAATTTAGAAATTGGAAAACCCTAAAAACATTTTGGATCTCTGGTAGATGTAACGGCCCTGGGGTGGGGCGTTACTTGGCTCTGACGCACTCACGGTGGCGCGTCAGGCGTGTGACGGTCGCTGGTAGGACCGTCACATCGTCTGCCTTTGGTTTTTTTTCCCTTTGCATCCCCGTGATCTCTCACCTTGGCCAAATGGCCTACAATCATTCCTAATGGGTTCGTGGACCCATTTCTACCCCTCAACCCCGCATGCATACATAATAAAAATTCAAAAAAAATCAAAAATTGAAATTAGGGCGAGGGGACCTACCTCATGGTCCATGCCCCTTCTCCTCTTCTTGGCTGGTTCCTTAGGTTCCTCTTCACCCAAGGGGGCTTCTTCTTGGTCCTCTGCAGCCGTGGGAGCTTCCTCTTCCTCCCTTGGATCTCTTCTCGCCGTTTGTTCTTCTTCCACCGGCGGGATTGCTTCTCGTTCGAGCCGGCGGTGGAACCACCGTATTACCTTCCTCTTTCCTCTCTCCCTCTTCTATGGAGGCGGCTGGGATGGCTCGTCGCCGGCCATTGGAGCAGTGGGGTTGGTGATCGTCGAAGGTTTCTCGGTTGAGGGTTTTTGGGGTGTTGAGTGTTGAATGAATGGGCCGTGACCGTTCGGGTTTTATTTTTTGAACGCTCAGGAAATGTGACGGTCTATCGACTGACCGTCACATCCTTCTGACGCGTCTATCTTCGACCGTTACATGTGTTGGCCCTGTTTTATTGAAGAATGTGAACCGCCTGGTTTTTAACGGCCCAGTGTTGGTCCGTTATTTCGTGTGACGCTCTTACACTAGACCGTTACAAACTTGCAAGTTTCTTGATGAATTAAATGGTCTAATTAATGTTAAAATGGTTCCATTTTCTTCCATGTTGTTCATTATTGATGCCTCTCGCACGTACAAATGGTTATGCCTTAATTCGTGTTCATATTTGTTATTGGCTAACCTCTTTCCATGAAGGAATTTATGAACCAAATCACGCTTTGCCATTCATCAGGCAGGTAAGTCAGGTATTGTATCTCTTTCCCTTATCCTATAATGCATTACTATATGTTATTTATGATATATTATCTCGAGAACCGGCTGGTCATTCATGTGTTCTGGGATCTGACGTTCCCCTTAAACAAAAATGATGATCATCTAAGTTCACATGTTTAATCGTTGGATAGGCCGTTAGGTTGGAAAATTTTGGGGATGATGGTTCTGTCTTGCACGCCGTGGTTGCAGATGGTGTCCTGACCCTGATTTCTCCGGTCTAGCAATACTATTCTCGAGTATTCTGATATTTTATCTTTCTTTGCATTTGTTTTAAATATTTCTTTTTTCTTTAGCCTAGCATGCATCATACGCGTCTTTTGAGCATTCATGTGCTTCATCTGTTCAAGGTAGATCGATGATGGTGAATAGCGGTGTTCTTGATCTCGAATGAGGAGAATTATTCCACTCTGAATTAGAAGGTTTCCTTTGATCTCATCGCTCGATTTGGTTGGCTGAAGATTCCTGTCTGGAGTTTAGTCAGTTCTCTTTCCTTTCCGTTGCCTCCGGCGGCTAGCCGTGTTTCCTTTCCTTAGTTGTTAGTTCCTCCAGACATGCGTCCTTTGTTTGGCTATTTCCTTGTGATCAGTTCGAAGTTTTCCTGAAAATTCCTATCGCTTGTTGGTAAAGAACGGGTGTCGTTTACCTTAACGCCCACTTTTTGATCCACTCCACTTCACTTCCGCTTCATCTCCATGTTCCATTTTGCTTTCACTTCACCTCCGCTCGCTCCCCTGCAAAGAGGACGTTAAGGAGGGGCATCTGTTGACACCCGTTTTATGACCAATAAGTCGGGTCATCTCTTTATTCATTATATATGATGCTCCGAGTTGTTCACTCTTCATCGAGTCTCTTTGTTTAGTTTAAGATCATTTCTTGGGTCTTGACTCCTTGATCGGATGTGGCTCTTTGTGGCATTTCATTTTGACTAAAGCTTAGCAAAACCTTCATTCCTTATTTTGAACTCCATTGGTAATAACGGTCTGTTCCAGGCGCGTTTCTTCATTCTAACGGATGGGTCCTGGGCCGTTACTCCTTGAAGAGTCCTGAAGCTTGAGGTCTTGCTCCAAAGCTTATCCTTTGGCCTATATGTTGAATATAACGGTCTGTCGTGCAGCCGTTGTTTCATTGTGACGCCCTATGCCTTGGCCGTTGCTTTCTTTACAGAGTCCTATTGTTTTGATCTTCTTCCTGTTGATCTTATCTCTTTGGGATAAGGTTGAAAGTAACAGATGTTCCTTGATGCGTTATTTTACTGTGGCGGTCTGTCGTGCAGCCGTTGCTTCCTTCAGAGAGTCCTAGCAGTTCGGGCCTTTTCTCTGCTACTCCGTCATCGAGATAAGAACTTGGATTGACGATATCTCTTCCAAATCTAATCCTCAGTACCTTCTGTTTGGTTCTATGGACTCTTGGTGATATTATCTTCAAGGATTTGTTAAGAGTTATCCCTTTATCTTGCTGGATTTTCCTCTGCTCGACCTAAGGGTTTGAGGCTCTATAAATAGAACCTTTAACTTCATGGTCCAAAAGAGAAAATTCTGGAGTTTGCGATGAAGTGCTGCCGCATTTTATAGCCACGACTGATCAAGGAGAAGTGCTTCTCACGTTTGTTTGCTACCTGGTGAAGGGAGTATCTGTTCCTCTTGGTTCCAAAGTTCATATTTGCATATTGAATTCCTTTTCCATCTCCCTTTCATCATAAGCATTATTTCTCTCCTTTCTCCATGTTTTTCACTGGTTTTCATCATCTAAACTTCCTCCCAATCTTTTAAAACGCCCAAAGGGGTTAAAAAACCAAAACCACCTGGTATTTCCCTTTCCTTTTGATGATATTGTGTTTATTGAAGAATTGATGCTATATTATCTAAAGGGCTAATTTGGGTTGTTCTCTCTTGCTTTCCACGTCTTTGGCAGGTTTACAGGTCCACCAGTACGAGGCCCAAGTCTTCTAGCCGGCTGGAAGAGTTGGAGTTAAAAGGATTCACGCTTTGCTACTGCAGGTTATTTGACGGTCTTGTGCAGGCGTGTCAGATTCTTCCAGCGGTCTATCGAGCGACCGTCACTTTCAAGTGACGCACAGGGTTCTGACCGTTACTTTCAGCTGACCTACAGGTTTCTTTGATCTTTCCGCTCCCATGGGCGGGTGCCTTATCCACCTATTTCCAAGGTATTTTTAGGTCTTTGGCTTGTTTTTACTTTGGTGCCGATCACATCTTTCTTAAGTATTGGGCATTAGCTTTCTCTTTCGCATCTCATATCTTTTATTTCCTTGCTTGTTCCACCCCTTGCGGTGTGTTTCTATTTACTCCTTGCTCCACGCCCCGGCGTGTGTTTTTCCTTTATTCCTTAGCTTAGTTTGGTTGAGATAGCATGCCCATGCTACAGCTTGCTTTGGTTGCCTAGGTTCATGATCACATGTTCATAGGTTGAGTGCAGATCTTTGATTATTTGCTTGTCATCTTGCTACATATCATCATTAAGACCCCAAGAAAAAGAAGATAGAGAAGCAAAATAAAATCAACACCGGCGTGTGTTTTTCTTCCTTTGCTTAGTTTAGTCTTGATTGAGATAGCATGCCCATGCTAGAGCTTGTGCTGGTTGTCTAGGTTCATGATTCACATGTTCATAGGTTGAGTGATTTCATCATTTGACTCATATTTTCATCATAGTTGGCATCATAGCCCATCTTGCAAAAGAAGGGACACATTAAAACCAACAGAATTTTTTGGCGATCACGGTGGGACATCTAGTTCCAATCGTGCTTTAAATCTCTGCTAAAAACCTGCTACCCTTTGTTTGACCTAAGTTGCTCTGGTTTTCCCCGGATTTTCCCTTTATTTCTCTATTGTTTCTGGTTCTCTGGCTACTCTGACGGTCGCCTCTTCACGCGTTATGTTGAATCTAACAGTCCTGTCTTAGACCGTCACATTATTCTGGTGCGGGTGTTCTAGACCGTCACATACTCCAGATAGGTACGCATCCCGAGGTGTAGTTTATTTCTGTAGTTTTACTGTGATTTTCATGCTTGGGTACTATTTGGTCTCCTCCTTAGTTGGTTCACATATTGATATCATTGTGTGCATATTTGATTGCTAGATTTTAGGCTAGAATTTGCATGCACCCCGGTGCACATAGGGCCATTTATATATTCATACTTTAGATTGCATCTTCCTACCTTGGTGTGTGGACCTCTCGTCTCCATATTCCTTGGGGCCGACTAGGAAAACACATCAGGGACCTCCATAAGTCCCCGTGAGCCGTGGATTCCCACACGGACACCGGGCCGGTTGTACCTTCCCCACACCGTGTCCAGGATTGCATAAGTGAAGGAGTGATTACCCTTAGAGTCAACCAAGCCATATATCCCTTTCCTATTAGGATCCTATTGTTGAGAGTACAATTTGGATCAAATCACTAAGGTCCTAAAGGAGAAAACCATAAAAATCTTGTTGCATCATCTAAATAGCTTGGTTGACCTTGAGTGTTGTTGTCTCTTTTTCACTTACATCTTTGTTAAAATCATCTAAGTTTAGTCACTCATTGTGTGTTTGTTGTGTGTTGTTTGCATTGTTTTAAGGTCTTTCGTTACATGTGGAGTTGCTTCCATCCTCTAGAAGCTTCATCACCTGGGGGCGATTCCCTTTCCTCATCCTACTTCAATCCTCTCTTTGAATCCACCATGGCTTCTTTCGATATTCCCCGCTCCCAAGAGGAGTCTTTTCTTCAAGGGCTTCTAGAGGATCCCTCTAGGGTTATCTCATTCCAACCCAGAGAGGGGCCCATCCCTCCTTCGTCCTCTATCCCTATGGAGGGTGCCCAATCCACTCAAGCTCTTCTTCCTCCTTCCGCTAATTCTATTCTTCAGATGATGGCCCAATTAGACCCGGCCCAACTTCAGGTGGTTTATCAGGTCATGCAGGGGTCCAACACGCCACCTTCTCCGATTATGCAAGGTTAGACTAATCCTTCCATTGCTCAGCCTAGGGTCGATGGGTCCGCTGTCTAGCCCATTCCTATTGACCTCACTCCGGTCCAACCTAGGACCCTCAGATTCTCTAATCTAGACATGGGCCAGTCTTCTGGTTTGGCCCAGCAACTTTTTGATAAGGGAAAGACCATTTCTATGTCGGATCATCACATGTCCGGCCCATCTATGTCATAGGTTCTTATTGGCCCCAATGATTTCATGCGCCCTCAGCAAGGGGCAGCCCAAGTTCACACCAATATGGGTCATCCTTCGACCCAATACCCTTCCTATGGGCCGCCCCCTCCGTCTACTTACCCCTCTGCTCCTCAAATTCCATCTTTCACTATCCCTACTCCGTCTAGAGAGCAGAAATTACTCGATAAATGGGCCGCCATGCAACAACAACTCGATTTCCTCCAGAAGTGGGTTGGCCCACAATCTTTGGAAGATGTTTCGGTCCCCAGCTTCCAAAATATCCGATTCCCCCCGTAATCCGAGCTCCCCAATTACCGTAAGTATGATGGGAACGGAAATCCCTTTATTCATTTCAGGGACATTTTATATGAATCGGCTCAGTTTTAGTAAGATGATCGCCTCATGGCATATCTATTCCGCCGATCATTGGATGGTGTTGCACTGGAATGGTTCTATTCTCTGTCGCTAGAGGATGCCTAGAGCTTCAAGGTAGTAAAAGACAAGTTCATCCAGCGGTTTCAAGATAGAGTCGGCCGAGAATATTCTTTCACATACTTGGTGGCCGAGAAGATGAAGCCAGATAAGGAATTTGCTACTTATGCTGATAGATGGAGGCAGATGGCCGCCAGGGTGCCAGGCCACATTCCGGAGGAAGAGAAGGTCAAGCTACTCATCTCTAATGCTACCCCGACCTTCCGTAACGTCCTTGCCATGAATGATATAGCCAACATGCACCAACTCTATAGCCGGGCACGGTTCATTCAAACACAGTTCAAAGACTCCCCCATCCACTCGCTCTTTGCGAACCAAAAGTCAAAATACCATAAGAAACCTCAAGGGCCGGTCACCGAGGGGGTCCAGACCAACGAGCAAGTTCAAGCCGTTACATTCCCTTTCCAAATCGCACCTTTCCGCTTTCCGCAAAACCCCCGCACTCCTTAAAACACTGCTCCATAAAACTTTCAACCCATTCCCCAAAACTATCCGCCAGCCTTCGCCGCTCCACCAAACCCCTTTGCCGCTCCACAGCAACCTCCACAGCCTCCTCAATACCATAATGTCCCTCCCCCAAACGGCTACAACAACAACAATAAACGCCCGGCTCTGAAGAGAGCACAGTACCCACCTCTGTCGGAAACCCTCACAGACATCTTCTCAGCTCTTATGTCCATTAATGCTATACAACTCCCTTCGGAACGGCCCAATTGGAACCCGGCCATTGATCAGACAAAGTATTGTATGTTCCACAGGCAACCGGGACATACTATTGAAGGGTGTTTTCAGTTTAGAGACTTGGTCTATGACCTCCATGAAGGACAAAGGATTGATTGGGCCGAAATGCATAGGGCCATTACAGAAATTAAAGAGAAAAGAAGGCACCCGCCGAGGCAGCAAGTGCAGCAATAACAGGTACCGCAACCGCAGCAGCAGTCGCAACAGCAATAGCAGTTGGTTCAAGATTTGGGGATCCACCAGAACCCAATGCCGAACCATCCTCCCGCTCCATAGCCTCAGCCGCCGGCACCAACCCAAGTCAATGTAGTTCAACCCCCGACGCCGGGTGGTCCTTTGACGATGACAGCTCCGCACCACAAGTCATGGCCCTCCACCACAACTACCATACTCCTTCCGCTCCCACCATCCTCACACCCACACACCAAAACCCTCCTCTGCCTGCTATACCACTCATCCTTTAACCCGTTTCTACCCCACCACCCGTCTCTCCCACATTGCTCACCCCCGCTATCACCAAGCCTCCATCTAACCCTCCGCTCATTACACCTCCGCTTACCACCCCACTTTCGCCCACCCCCGCTACCACCATACCCACAACTAACCCTCCACCCATTATTCTATCATCACAACCTGTTACCTCCGTTCCCACTCCCATTATTACCTCCACACCCCCCTCTGCATCGTTCATTCACCCCACCGGGCCTATTAAGTCACTTATTTTGAGCCCATCTGAGGCCGCGGTAGCTTATAACTGTGCCCTACGGAGCGGGCTTATGTTTCATCACAATTTTGCTCCTACCTCAAATCCCCAGTCTTCCCAACCGGCTCTTGAGCAGGAAGAAGTCGAGCCGTTACCAGCTACCCAATACGATCTGCTGCATCACTTGGATCGGGTGCCCGCCAAGATATCCGTTCTGGAGCTTATCAAAAGATCTACCCTTCACCAAGATGCTCTCAGGAACTTTCTTCAAAAGGTGATGGTTAGTGAAGACATGGCAGTTGACAGCTTACCTACAGCACTGTCAACCATCTCTAAAGGACCAGCAATAACCTTCTCTGAGACCGAACTAGCTCCTCCAGAAGCTTGACAAATGCCACTTTGCATCATAATAATCTTGAACAAAGTCAGTATCGACGCGGCATTAGTTGACACAGGGGCATCTATCAATGTATGTTCACTCACTTTTACGGCCGACCCCCACAACTATAGCTGCATATGATAACTCACGAAGGGCATGTCACGGGATTGTTACTATTCAAGCTGAGCTCGGGCCTCTTACTATGCCCATTGAATTTTATGTGCTGGACATTGACCCCATGTTTAAGGCTATCTTGGGTCGTCTGTGGATCGATACTCTCAGTGCCGTGCCATCCACCGCGCATCAATGTCTTAAGTTTTCTTTTCAAGCGAGGGTGGTTAAGGTAAAAAGCTTATCCACGGTCCAGTCTGTTAAAGCTATCTCAGAGAAAATCTTGCCTACGCTATGGCCCAGCAGTCGACCCGTTATCTCGGTGTTGGATCTGGACTTTCCTTGGGCTTATGCACCTCGTAGGCCCGCCACTACACATGTTGACATTAAAGCGAAGCCCCAGATCCGAGATTCCAAAGGCTGGGATATTATTTTGAAATTGGGCTACCAATCGGGGAGAGGCCTCGGCGCGCAATTACAAGGGCGAACTAAGCCCATTCCCAAGGGAAGAAAAATGAGTCGACGGGGTCTCGGCTACCGAGAGTCTGCACTTTCAATGATGGAAGACTCAGGACCGCTTACATGGGAGTATCGCCAACACTTTGTTAAAGGCCCTCTCCAGCTAGAAACACTTCAGCCCCAGCCAGCACAGTCAGAGAGGAAAGATGCAGCCTGCACAGTTGCCAGCCCGCCTCTGCCGCCAAAAGGGCCTATTGATGATATGCCAGATTTCAGTCAGTCATTTGCCAGAATGTTCAGCAAGCCAGATGGTTATGGTCAGAAGAAGAAGCAGAAGGTACGGCTTGTTCAGTGGAAACCAAAGCCAGCATGCCGTCTGTGGGAAACGGTGAGCTCTCTAATTGTTGTTTCTTTATCTCTTTCCTGCCTGCGGGCATTGTTCCATGCGCTGGACTTTATTCCTCGTCCTCCTTCGATTATGATTGATCCACTTTATCCAATATCTCCGTTCCGGTACAACCTGCCGACGGAATTCTCAATAAGTCATTCTCCTTGGGGATATTCCCCACCTCTTAATTCTCTCTCCTCTATCTTTTCCTCATCTAATTCTCCCCTCAATCTTCTCCATTCCTCTCCCCTTCCGCCCGCACTTCTTCCTTCACCATCTCCTCCATCCTGCTATGTGATCTCCACTGATCCCCAAAAAAAAATGTCAAATTTGAAACGAAGATTTCGGTGGAAGATTACGCTATCTTGTCTCCATCCACCTCCCAGGGGCACGGGTCCCCTGATCCTTCCTTACCACTAGATTTTCTTCCTCCTAGGTTAGGCGTAGGGTCCGTCGAGTCTAGGGAAGTAGAGTCAGTTAGGTCTAGAGAAGTAGGGTCCTGTTCTAAGTCATCCAACTCTTCCTCTTCTGAGTCGCACCCGCTCGCGCATCATTCCAAATCCATCCCTGATAGGTTTTTGCAGGATCTAGTTTATCGTTGTCATGCTCTTTTGAAGTGCCTGGAGTTTGTCGCTATGGCAATCGTGATAGAAGAAGATGAAGAAGAACAAGACGGGGTGTGGAGCGATGATGGACTAGGTGTGTACGAAGTCCTGGATGAAAAAGACCCGATTGATGATGAGGACAGCAACGTAGATGACACTGCCGATCTGTATGCGCAAGGCTTAAAGAGGTTCGATGAGCCATCGTCGGCAGTGGATGAACCTACAAATGAAATAGATTTGGGAACTGAAGAAGACCTACAAATCGTCAAGGCCCATTATTATTGCTGCTAACCTCCCTCCGCAAGTAGAAGAAGATCTAATCAAGGTTCTGAGGGAGTATAGTGATTCTTTTGGCTGGTCTTATGAGGACATGCCGGGTCTTGACCCCTCTTTAGTGGAACACCAACTAGTGCTTAAACCAGGGGCAACACCCGTAAAACAAAGGTTAAGAAGATTTCACCCCCACATGGCCTTGAAGATTAAAGAAGAGGTCGATAAATTGTACAAGGCCAGATTCATTAGAGTCGTCTTATATCTTCAGTGGGTGGCAAACATAGTCTCTGTCATCAAGAAGGATGGAAAGGTGCGTATTTGCATTGATTTCAGGGATCTTAATAAAGCATGTCCCAAAGATGATTTCTCGCTGCCTCACATAGATGTCCTGGTGGATAACACCACCGAGTATGAAGCTTTATCATTCATGGATGGTTACTCAGGCTACAATCAGATTCGTCTCGCTCCGGAAGATCAAGAGAAAACCTCCTTCACCACGCCCTGGGTCACGTATTGCTACGTGGTTATGCCGTTCGGCCTGAAGAACGCAGGTGCCACCTATCAGAGGGCAATGATGGCCATCTTCCACAACATGATGCATATCTACATGGAAGTTTACGTAGATGACATCTTGGTGAAGTCGAGAACAAAGGAAGAACACCCCCTTATTCTGGCTAAGGTGCTGTAGAGAGCTAGGGAGTATAAGCTTAAAATGAATCCAAAGAAGTGTGTTTTCGGGGTATCTTCAGGGAAGCTGCTAGGCTTTATAGTTAGCAAACGGGGGATCCAGATTGATCCTAATAAAGCAAAGGCCGTCATGGACATGCCTCCGCCTAAGAATATTACGGAACTTCGAGGACTGATTGGTAGATTATAATTCATCAGAAGATTCATATCCCAACATTCTCAAAGGTGCCGCCCGTTTTATGAATTGCTAAAGGCGAGGGTAAAGTTCGAATGGAATCAAGATTGTCAAACCGCCTATGAGGACTTAAAGGTCTATCTATCCAATCCCCCGGTTTTGCAACCTCCTGTCCCTAGGAAACCCCTAATCTTATACATCCCGGTCATTGAGGACTCCTTAGGGGCGGTCTTAGCACAAGTAGATGATGAAGGAAAAGAGCGGGCAACTTACTATCTCTCCAGGTTATTTATCCCGACTGAGACCAAATACACTGCTATGAAAAAGACTTGTGCCGCCTTAGTGTGGGTAGCTCATAAACTTAAACACTACTTCCTAGCCCACCCAGTTAGGTTGATCTCTAGAATGGACCCGATCCGCTATCTCTTAGAAAAGTTTATCCTTTCTAGTAGGTTAGCTTGCTGGTAGAGCTTCCTATCTCAGTTCGATATCACCTTCGTCGTTCAGAAGGTAGTCAAATAATATGCCATCGCTGAGCATCTTGCCCATCTTCCCATTCCATGCACTGACTCTATTCAGGATGATTTCCCAGATGAGCATCTCTTTGTCCTTGCTCATCATCCCTTTTGGTCCCTGCACTTTGATGTGTTGTGTCCCTGTGGTTTTGATGATTGGTTTTGATGTGAGTCAATCACTATGAGTCACCATGTGATGTTCAGTCATTTTGTCTCATCTTAAAGCATTCATATATATACATCTGTAAGGTCCATGCATTTTCCTGTCATACATCTAGTCATGGTTTAAGGTCTATGAATCATTTGCTTTAAGTGTTCATCTGTCATATGACCTCGGTGCATTAACAGTAGCTGCATGCCATAGCACGATTGCATTGAGCATATAGTCTGTGCACTCGTATGTACATCGTTCATGCATATACAGTGTCTTGCACGCAAAGTCTTTACATGGTGCATTTATGCATATAAAGTCTGTACATCATATGCATAGTCTGTACAACTCCATCGTCTCACTTAGCGTCTAAGGTCGTGTGAACATTGCATCAGCTAAGTCTATACATTGCTCCGTCTCACTCAGCGTCTCATGTGCATAAATCAAAGTCTATGCATTGCTTGTTAAAGTCAGTCTCACTTAGCGTCTCACTCAGTGTCTCATGTGCATACGTAAAGTCTGTACAGCCAATGCATTTCATGTTCTGTGCATACCTTAAGTATCCATCTCACTTAGCGTCTCACTTGAGCATTTAAAGTCTGTACATCTGCTTGAGCATTTAAAGTCTATACATTGCATGCACGCACACACAAAGTCTATATATTGCATGAATGCACACACAAGTCTATACATCCATAGCAAGTCTGCACATTCCTTTTTAGCAAGTCTGTTCACTGTTTCAGCATCCACACAAAGTCTGCACATGGTTGCTTTGATACTGCATCAAGTCTATACATTGTTGCATCATGTGCTTCATGCATATAAAGTATGTACAGAGTTGTACCTAGATTGCATTAGTCAAGTCTGTACATCGCCCTAGATTACATTTGTCAAGTCTATACATGATGCATTAGTTCTTAAGTGCTAGGCAGCAAGTCTATACATTGGGTGGTGCATGCTCACCAAGTCCATACACTAGCAAGTCTGCACATTGCTTGTAGACTACAAAAAGTCTGCACATTAATTGCTGCAAAAGTCTGCACATTCCTTGTTGTTATGTCCATGCGTCATGTTAGCAAGTCTGCACATTGTTGCACGCTAAGTCTGCACACTACAAGCATGTCAGTGCATTCATCTTTCAATGTGCATACTTCACCTTATGCATAATGCAAACTGCATCTCATGCACTTAAAGTCTATACACTCTCTCCTGCACACCTATTGTCAGCTTCGCATCCATTCAAGAGTCTGCACACTTGGTCTACTTCACAAGCACCCAAGTCTATACACTCTTTATGTCTGCATCACATGCACTCAAAGGTTGTATACTTGTGAATGTAATGTCTGTACATTCATTCTCATTGTACACACTTTCTCTTATATGCACACTGCATCTAGTGCATCAAGTCTGTACAGGCCATGACTCATTTAACGTACAGACTCGATGCATTCAGTTCTTCATGTCAGTTAAGTCTCTACTGATAACAGTCTGTTATTACAGAGCTGCTGCTTGAGGAGGTTAATGATGCACGTGATCCAAGAATAGAAGATGGCCCTGATCGTGACACGTGGAACCACTGTGCTGAAGTGCTACAACGTGGACTGAGGCCTCTGGGCGGGAATCATGGAGACCACACGCCCTATCTGTGCTGCTGCTATATAAAGAGGACTTCTCCATCTAGAGAAGACGGATAAAAAGCAGAAGGGGCAGAAGCAGAGAGAAATAGAGAGCCTGCACGATCCAGAAGAAAAAGAAAAAGAGTGAAGAAGAGAAGAAAAGAGAAGTTGCAGAAGAAAAGGAAAGAGAGAGAGAGCTCGTGAGGATCGAGAGAAAAAGAAAGACAGTGAGAGAGAAGAGAAGTGCAGAGAAGAAAAAGAGAGGCAGAGTATGAAAGCATAAGAAGAAAAAGAAAAAGAGAAAGAGAGATAGAGAGCTCGTGAAGAAGAAAAGAAGCTTCATCAGAAGATCAGTCCCTACTGGACCGTGGATCAAATCTAGGCCAGTCAGCTCCTGCAAGAGCCACATTCTGTGTTTCATTTCCAGCTTTTAGTCGCTGTGATTTTTATCATTTCTTGTTTTTCTTTTTTATCTGATCATCGTTGTTCTTCCGATTCTCTGGTTTGAGGTCGGGTTCCTCCTGTGGACTCATGAGAAGGGAGACCTGGTGTCTCCGGTTGCAAGTGCCTTTGTGTCACTTGTGGTTTCCCTCCTGGGTGGAGGAAGAGAGACTTCGGTCTCTGGTTGCTAGTGATGGGTAGTCACTAGTGGGTTCCCTCCTGGGTGGAGGAAGAGAGACTTCGGTCTCTGGTTGCTAGTGACGGGTAGTCACTAGTGGTTTCCCTCCGGTCTGGAGGAAGAGGGGAGGTTGTTCCCCTGGTCAAGCTGTTAGGTAGCATTTCTTTGCAAACTGAGTCTACGGTTCTACCTGTTGCTAGTGGAAGTCTTACTCCGGTTTGGAGTGAGGGGTGGACGTAGGTCTGTGGACCGAACCACCTAAAAAATCTACTGTGCCATGGTTTACCTTGTGCGTTTGCCCCTTGTCTTCTACCTCCTTCACAGGTTGTCTGAGCATTCTTGTTTCTATCTGAAGAGACCTTGAGGATTATATGTTTTGCTAAGTGAGTCTGGTTTGCATTGTTCTGTCTTCGGCTTAGACTTGATCAGGTACCACCAGTATTGTTAGCAGTTCAACTGATTGATCAAATGTTTCTTTGAATTTCTTATTTGGAAGAGATCAGTTGATTTCCATTCCTTGACTCTGATTGTTTTTAAAGTGGGGCAATATTGTAGAGGGATACATTCACCCCCCCTCTGTATCCATCGCACCGTCCCAATAATTGGTATCAGAGCAGTCTCTAACTTCCAGATCCAACGATCTGCAGAGGATCCTGCAGATTTGATTTCGTGCTTTACAGTTCCAGTGCGGTGCATTCTTCTGTTATTGCTTTCTTGCTCATTGATCTGAGTCTATTCCATTGCGTTATAATGGCATCACCTGTAGTTTTTGATGGTTCTAACTTCAAGAAATGGTCACGCAGTCTATGTGGTTTTATAAACTCTATGGATCCAAAATTGTGGAATCTCATTGAATATGGTCCACATGTTTTGCCTCGAGAGAAGAGTAAATGGTCCCAGAAAGATAAACAATTGAACAGTGAGAATATAAGAGTTCGGGACATTCTGAAGAATGCTGTAGATATTAATGTCATTTCCTCTATTCTTACATGTAGGACTGCGAAGGAAATCTGGGATTCAGTGATCACATTTCATGAGAATCAGAAATGTCTTACGGCAAGAGGAAGTACCTCAAGCAATGAAGAAGAAGATCAGGTAAATTCTGAATTGGATTCTGACGAAATGACTTTTGATGATTTAAAAGAAATGTATGCTGAATTGTATGAAAAATATAGAAAAGTAAAATCTGAAAATAAAAGACTAAAGAAAAAGATTGATCAAAATTGTTGTGATTTGTCATGTGAAAATTGCTCAAAATTGAAACAGTCTCATGATGCTTATCTAATTGATATTCAGAGTTATAAGAAGCAATTGGAAGAAGATGAAAATACATGCTCAGAAATGAATCAACTGAAGCTTGAAAATGAAAAGGCTAAAAGGCTTCAACAAGAAAATCAAACTGAACTTGGCAAGCACAAAGAACAAATTTCTATGCTGAAAAACAAAAATAATGAACTTACTGTTAAGATTTCTGAACTAGAGAATGAGCTAAATTCATTAGGAAATGATCAAATCCTAATTGATGAAATAGTTCAGAATGAACAAATAAGAAAGGAGAATGAAGAGCTGAAGCTGCTGAATTCTGCTATGTCTGAGAGGCTTTTAATACTTAAAAAGGGAAGAGTTTATCTGAAAATGAACATGAGAGAGCAGGTGCATTAATAGAAGAGATTGATAGCTACAAAGCCATTAATGTCATACTTAATGAAAAGATCACAAATTCTGAAATGCTCATTTCCTCTCTCAAAAATGAAATCACTGAATTGAACAAATCTATGTCTAAGTCTTCCAAGAATGAAGAAAATCCGAAAGCTGCTAATGGAAGGAGTAAACAGGAAGTAAGAAAAGGATTGTACACAACTTTTCTACGAAGCTCTGAGTTAACTAGCACTTTAGCTTCTCCCTCAAATCTGCCTGTTAATCAGAAAGAAAAATAGAAAATAGAAAAATAAAAGAAAACCAAAAAGAATAAAAACTTGCATGTTAAATACTCTCAGGCCAATAGATCTCATGCCACGAATATTCATTGTTTTTACTGTGGAAAGGTTGGCCATGAAATGACTGATTGCCTTGTCATGATGAAAGATGATGATAGATCTCATCCTAAAACTTCTTATGCTAAAAAGTCCTCCTCTGTTCAGAACAAGAAGTTTAAATGTTTTTACTGTCATAAAGTAGGTCATCTCATGCATGAATGCAAATTAATGGAACATGATGACCTTTCTGCTAGAAAAATGCATGATGGAGAATTTCATGTTAAAGATCGTGCCATTTCAGAAAAGAGACTAAAATGTTTTCACTATGGCAAATTGAACCACATTGCTGCTCAATGTTGGTAGAATAAGAGAAAGAGATTCAATTCTAAATTTGTTAATTTCCATTTTAACAAAAAGGTTTTTGATAGAAATGGCCTTGGTTCCAAAGGTAAGCACCCAAGGTGCTTCGAATGTGGAAGGCATGGCCATACAGTCAAAGACTGTTGGCATGCTCAGGGAAGCAGATTTAATTCTAAATCTATAAAATTTCCTGCCCCCAATGCTGCTGGTAAGAATAAAGTTCTTAATAAAAGAAAATTTTCTTATTGTTTTAACTGTGGAAAGCCAGGTCACAGGGCTGCAACATGTTGGCTGGCAGGATACCAAAGCCAGACTGGTTTTGGTAAACAGAATTTTAACTCTGTTAACAAAAATTTTCGTGCATATGCACATATAATTCATGTTAATAAGAATGTGCATAAATTAAATCTAAAATCTGCTGCATCTTGCTATTATTGTGGTACATTTTGTCATTCAATGAATAATTGCTATTTGATGAACTTTGATGATCATCTTGCTAAGAAATTGTTTAAAACACCTACAGGGAGTAGTACAGGACCCAAGGCTGTTTGGGTTCCTGCTGGATCAAAATAATCCAATTATTACAGGTGTGACTTGGAAAGGAATAAAAAGGGGTAATAATCCAAGGCACTCAAGAATGAAACCCCTAGGATTGCACTATTCAGGTCAGCTCTGAAAACTTGTCTTAAACTCTGTTATCTGAAATTGTGAACTGTGGATAACTACATATCTTGTTTATTGTATCCATGCATTGTGCTTTAGAAGTGGTCACTGCATATGCATGCATATAGTTAACTGCACTGGATTTATATTGGAAAATTCAAAAACAAGTGATTTTTTGTGCATATAGACAGGGGGAGCAAAATGCCTTTGTGATTCCAAATCCGTCTAGTCAACCGAAGCTCTCTAATTCAGATTGTCGTGTCTGGACATCAATGCATTTAGTTAGGGGAGTTAATGCATTGCATACAGGTTTTCAAATGCATACAGTTTTGTCAGAATTCATTGCATGTTAACCTTGAAGATCCTGAAGCATGCCTGACCTCCTGATATCTTGCTTGGTGTGCATATCCTTTTCTTCATTGATTTTAATTGACAAACCTTGATCATATCTGAAAACACTGGGCTTCAAAATCACTTATTCTTGCTGGATCTCTTCTATCAGTCACTCATGAAGATTTCAATGGGGCATGTCTAGATCATAAATCTGAAAACACTTGAACTAGGAATCTTCTATTATACGATTTTATGAATGTCTGAAATAACTCAGGTGGTTTAAGTTTAATGTATTCATTGAGTTTGACTTTAAAATCTCTTAAAAATATCTGAATCATGTTTTAATAAACTTTAACCAACTGTTTCATGCTGTGTCTTATAAAAAAACTTCTGAAATCTGCACTATTGAATACATGGCTTTATTTGGTTAAAGTACATGCAATTAGTATTGATGTGAAGCAAATGAGCTTTCTGAAATGTCTAAAGGGTAAATAGTTGTCAGAGCAATGACTTTGGTCACTGAGAAATCATGTCCAAAGGACTGTGTCATGAGGTGCCATACTTAACTCTACTTAAGAATGATTGATAATCTGGCAGAGCAATGGCATGCACACTGAGAAATACATCTCACTCATCAACGAAATGAGTGGAGGTATGTCATGAGGTGTAAATGTTAACTCTGTTAATATAAAGCATGATTGTTAGTCACACTAAGTGCTTAGGGATATTGGCGTCTGATCAACGTATATCCTCTAGTTATAAGGTGTGCACTGAACTAGAGTGCTCGTGAAATTTGTAGCATGAAAATTTGTTGAACAAATTGCAATATTTGAATTTTGATGTAAAAATCAAATTGTTATAACCCTATACAAAATCACATGACTTCATTATTGCTTGATCTCAATACTAGTGAATGTAATTCCAAAAGAAGTCAATAAATTTGATTGTGTAAGAGAAAGGGAGGTTAATCAAGATATAAATATGAGGGCTTGGGTCATTTTTATTAAACCGTGATTTTAGATATAAATACAGAATTTTATTGACTAACTTTGCATAAATCATGTTTAAACTATGCTGATTAATAAAGTTCATTCATAAGCCCTTATAATGGAAGACTCTGAAAAATTCTGTTTTGGATTTATGAGATTGGTATCTCCTTGAAAATCTTGTTGAATTCCTTGTGTTTGGAGCTTATTTGAAACTCTTTTGCTCACTATCCTTGATTCATCATGTCCAGAACTTATTATTCATTGCCACTGTGGTCTCCTTCTCATCCATCTCATAAGACTCCATTTATTCAGGGGGAGCTTCCTTATCATATGAATCATGCTGCATAGATAATTCTTAAAGGGGGAGAATTGTGTGCTTGCATTCATATATTTAGGGGGAGATCTTGCATTTCTTGTTGCATCTGCATCTCTGCATTCATACCTCCCCATGGTTCATCTTGATAATATCAAGGGGGAGAAATTGGTTTGGGTCATACATATGGTTGTTCTAAATTTTTTTTAAGTCAAAGGGGGAGATTATTGCCAAAGGGGGAGACTTTCATTCAATCATTACATGCAGGTTTCTTTTGCTATCTCAAACTATTTTCTTTTTGATGAAGTCAAAGGGGGAGAATAGTTTGAGCCATCAGAATGACTCACAGTGTTGCCATCATCAAAAAGGGGGAGATTGTTGTGTCCCTGTGGTTTTGATGATTAGTTTTGATGTGAGTCAATCACTGTGAGTCACCGTGCGATGTTTAGTCATTTTATCTCATATTAAAGCATTCATATATATACATCTATAAGGTCCATGCATTTTCCTGTCATACATCTAGTCATGGTTTAAGGTCTATGCATCATTTGCTTTAAGTGTTCATCTGTCATATGACCTCGGTACATTAACAGTAGCTGCATGCCATAGCACGATTGCATTGAGCATATAGTCTGTGCACTCGTCTGTACATCGTTCATGCATATACAATGTCTTGCACGCAAAGTCTTTACATGGTGCATTTATGCATATAAAGTCTGTACATCATAGGCATAATCTGTACAACTCCATCGTCTCACTTAGCGTCTAAGGTCGTGTGAACATTGCATCAGCTAAGTCTATACATTGCTCCGTCTCACTCAGCGTCTCATGTGCATAAATCAAAGTCTATGCACTGCTTGTTAAAGTCAGTCTCACTTCGCGTCTCACTCAGCGTCTCATGTGCATACGCAAAGTCTGTACAGCCAATGCATTTCATGTTCTGTCCATACCTTAAGTATTCGTCTCACTTAGCGTCCCACTTGAGCATTTAAAGTCTGTACATCTGCTTGAGCATTTAAAGTCTATACATTGCATGCACGCACACACAAAGTCTATATATTGCATGAACGCACACACAAGTCTATACATCCATAGCAAGTCTTCACATTTTTTTTAGCAAGTCTGTTCACTGTTTCAGCATGCACACAAAGTCTGCACATGGTTGCTTTGATGTTGCATCAAGTCTATACATTGTTGCATCATGTGCTTCATGCATATAAAGAATGTACAGAGTTGTACCTAGATTGCATTAGTCAAGTCTGTACATCGCCCTAGATTACATTCCTCAAGTCTATACATGATGCATTGGTTCTTAAGTGCTAGGCAGCAAGTCTATACATTGGGTGCTGCAAGCTCACCAAGTCCATACACTAGCAAGTCTGCACATTGCTTGTAGACTGCATAAAGTCTGCACATTCATTGCTGCAAAAGTCTGCACATTCTTTGTTGTTATGTCCATGCGTCATGTTAGCAAGTCTGCACATTGTTGCACGCTAAGTCTACACACTAATAGCATGTCAGTGCATTCATATTTCAATGTGCATACTTCACCTTATGCATAATGCAAACTGCATCTCATGCACTTAAAGTCTATACTCTCTCCTGCACACCTGTTGTCAGCCTCGCATCCATTCAAGAGTCTGCACACTTGGTCTGCTTCACAAGCACCCAAGTCTATACACTCTTTATGTCTGCATCACATGCACTCAAAGGCTGTATACTTGTGAATGTAATGTCTGTACATTCATTCTCATTGTACACACTTTCTCTTATATGCACACTGCATCTAGTGCATCAAGTCTGTACAGGCCATGACTCATTTAACGTACAGACTCGATGCATTCATATCTTCATGTCAGTTAAGTCTCTACTGATAACAGTCTATTATTACAGAGTTGCTGATCGAGGAGGTTAATGATGCACGTGATCCAAGAATAGAAGATGGCCCTGATCGTGACACGTGGAACCACTGTGCTGAAATGCTGCCACGTGGACTGAGACCTCTGGGCGGGAATCATGGAGACCACACGCCCTATCTGTACTGCTGCTATATAAAGAGGACTTCTCCATCTGGAGAAGATGGATAAAAAGCAGAAAGGGCAGAAGCAGAGAGAGAGAGAGCCTTCACGATCCAGAAGAAAAAGAAAAAGAGTGAAGAAGAGAAGAAAAGAGAAGTTACAGAAGAAAAGGAAAGAGAGAGAGAGCTCGTGAGGATCGAGAGAAAAAGAAAGACAGTGAGAGAGAAGAGAAGAGCAGAGAAGAAAAAGAGAGGCAGAGTATGAAAGCAGAAGAAGAAGAAGAAAAAGAGAAAGAGAGATAGAGAGCTCGTGAAGAAGAAAAGAAGCTTCATCAGAAGATTAGTCCCTACTGGACAGTGGATCAAATCCAGGCCAGTCAGCTCCTGCGAGAGCCACATTGTGTGTTTCATTTCCAGCTTTCAGTCGATGTGATTTTTATCATTTCTTATTTTTCTTTTTTATCTGATCATCGTTGTTCTTCCGATTCTCTAGTTTGAGGTCGGGTTCCTCCTGTGGACTCAGGAGAAGGGAGACCTGGTGTCTCCGGTTACAAGTGGCTGGGTGTCACTTGTGGGTTCCCTCCGGGATGGAGGAAGAGAGACTTCGGTCTCTGGTTGCTAGTGACGGGTAGTCACTAGTGGGTTCCCTCCTGGGTGAAGGAAGAGAGACTTCGGTCTCTGGTTGCTAGTGACGGGTAGTCACTAGTGGTTTCCCTCCGGTCTGGAGGAAGAGGGGAGGTTGTTCCCCTGGTCAAGCTATTAGATAGCATTTGTTTGCAGACTGAGTCTGCGGTTCTAGCTGTTGCTAGTGGAAGCCTCACTCCAGTTTGGAGTTAGGGGTGGACGTAGGTCTGTGGACCGAACCACCTAAAAAATCTACTGTGCCATGGTTTGCCTTGTGCGTTTGCCCCTTGTCTTCTACCTCCTTCACAGGTTGTCTGAGCATTCTTGTTTCTATCTGAAGTGACCTTGAGCATTATATGTTTTGCTAAGTGAGTCTGGTTTGCATAGTTCTGTCTTCGGCTTAGACTTGATCAGGTACCACCAGTATTGTTAGCAGTTCAACTGATTGATCAAATGTTTCTTTGAATTTCTTATTTGGAAGAGATCAGTTGATTTCCATTCCTTGACTCTGATTGTTTTTAAAGTGGGGCAATATTGTAGAGGGATACATTCACTGTAATACCCCGTATTTAATTAATAATTTTATTTAATTTTTCTTGTCAAATTAAAATTTTTAGGAATTTATTTGAATTTACTTGAATTAATAATTGGATAGAAATTGAAATAAACCTTTAAAAATTAAAATTAAATTGAAATGAAATGAAAATGAAATGTAACCCAAATGAAAATAAGGTTTAGGTGAAATGAAGCACAAATGCAATTGGGTTGGAATGAAAATGAAATGAAAAGAGAGAATTTGAATTTTGAATTTTGAATTTAATATTTTATTATTAAATGAATAGTGAAGTGAAATTTCGTTGACCATATTAAAATCTTGAAAAATAATAATTAGGTAGAAGACCATGCGATTAGTAATTGTGTCTTCTAGGGTTAAGCCTACTAAAATCATTTATTAGGCCGAATTAGTGGATTAAGTCTTCCGAACTTAATATTTAACTCTTTACGGAATAGTAGAAGTGAAAATTTTGTCTACCATATAAAAATTCATAAAAATAGTAATTTGCACCAGCCTCTCTACCTCCCGATGAATCCAAGAAAAGCGAGTCCGTAGATACCCGTCATCCAGTGCGATGAGAGGTAGGTCCTCCCTCAAGAGACGGGTCTCTTCGACTTTCCGGATCGCCGAGGCCTTCTGTCGGTACTGGTGACTATGCTCGAACCACCATCTGGCGTAGTGGACATCGAACTGTCCCCTGCGTCTCGGCACAGGCGTCGGTAGCCGCTCCGGCTCTCGGTGACAGTAGAAGTCCCACCACGCCGCGGCTAGTAAATGTGTGTCCCAGCCTTTGTACTGACGACCCACCAAAGGGAACTTCTGGTTCGGCGGAATCCCCTGGTCGTACCCGAAGTTTCGAGCGAACCTGTGAGAGTAGTACGGCTCTAAGAAGCTCGTCACGGACCGGTGTAAAGGTAGCACCGCTGGTCGGGTGCTGATCACCCACTCTGTGTACAATGACGCGTCCGGCAAAAGGCTGGTAGGGTAGGGCGCAGGCCGCCCCACCATTCAAAGGCACCATGATCAGGTGAGAGTCCCTGGTAGCACCGTCAAAAGGAACACCCTCCTCGCCCCTGCCGAGCAAGTAACATAAAACTCTCCTAGCTTCTTCCAGCTGCATCACTGCGTCCCCATCAGGCTGTCCGGTGAAGCTAAACAACAATGGTGCCGCCTGGTTCGTCACAGACCCGCGAGACACCAACCCAGGGAACAGCAACCCAGCCAATGCAATGAGGTAGTGAGTCGACAGAAGCAGGCTCCGCTCACGTGGCGTCGGGTGCACCACCAGTACTCCCAGTCCCTGGTAAACATTGGCCAAAGCCGCTGGTGCTAAGGCCAGCCTCCGTCCCTCCGCCAATTGGCACACAGGCCACAACAGCTCTACTCTCAGCTGGCCGTCCTCCCCGTGGGGGACCACAAACGTCGCCAACTAGTATGCGAAATACGCGGCCAGGTGGGTCACGTCTGGCAGCCTATGGGGATTCCACCCCTCCTGTGGCGCGTAGATATACCTGCTATATATCCGGAAATGTAGCTCCACCTCTATGTACTCCTCCCAGGGGGTCTGGTCCCTCACGAACTCCTGGTGAAAGCAAAAGGGGCCGTCATAAATGTCACGTCCTGAGCACGGAAGATACTCGGAAGCATGACGCGTTTATATAGGATCTTGTCATTAGAGCGATAATATGTCACGTCCTGAGCACGGAAGATACTCGAAAGCATGACGCGTTTATATAGGATCTTGTCATTAGAGCGATAATAATTTTAACATACAAAATTTTGGAGTACGTAAATGACTAAAAATATAATAAATTCTAATAGTCCAAGTGATGTTTATTTGATTAATCAAAGGAAATAAAGATAGTCCATGACAAATTTCCAAATTTAGAAAGCCAAACATTAGGCTACACGACTTAACACAAAGTTTATACCACTAACTGACATAACTGGGAATACAAGGTAGACTCAAATAAATTCAAAGACTCGACTAGCTAATGATAAATGGATGGCGTTCTAGCACTCTTCACTCGGCCTCAAACCCATTCTTATCGCTATCCGAATCACCTGAAAATGTTAGGAAGCAACTGGATGAGCGAATCGCTCACTAAAAATTACATCGCAAATACGAGCAATCTTTACGTGATTTACAATTTGCATGTATTATCAGTATGGCTATGCATGATGTACGTATAATAAAAATCAGGTATACATGTAAATCTAGGCATAATGAACAATAAGAAATCAAGAACTGTATAAAAAGAGTATAACAAGATTTCAAGTATTTGATCAGCAGTATCTCAAGAATTTACAGATGTAAATGCCACTTCGGGCAAGTAGGTATTCGTGTACAAGTATGAACGTAGGTATGAGAAGAAACTCAGGTACAAGTATATCAAGTAAAAATTTAATTCAAGCAAGTATTGTCAAGTACGTTTCAGTAGAATTGTCTATTATCACGTAAGTATTTTGCCCTTACTCGGGCCACAAGTCAAGTATTGCCCGTTCCGAGCCACGCAAGTCAAGTAAGTAAGGAGAGAGAGTAGGGGTGGAGTGTCTCAAGTCAAGCAAGTACTCCGGTGTAATGCTAAACATCGTGGTCAATAAACTCCCATGGGCACAAGTACATTCGGATGCTCCTCCCAGGACCAGACCAGGCCCTATATGCATAACATTTCATATATTACCTTTGACATCCACTCTCATTTATAGCCAATATGGAATTTCAAGAATTTAGAAACGTAGTATTTCAGACGAGATTAACTAGTCATTTGGTTATGGAGGATTCTAGAGGTGGCCCCTACAGGCTCAAGAGGTGGCTCCCGTCGTGTAGCACTTTACGCCGTACGGCCTCAAGAGGTGGCTCCCACAATGTAGCACTTTGCCCTGCATGGCACTTAGCTCCTACACTCCCAAATGATAGTTTAAGAGATTCAAGGTTTGACCATGTAGGGTATACACAAGTAGATTTTTTTTCATGGAACGGAATTTCAAGAACTCATCATACGCAGGAGTATGGATTAGGGTTGTGTTTGCACAATTTTTGAGACAGATCAAGATCAGAAGTTGTAATTACTGAGTTGGCATCTGAGGGTTTGCTAATCCTTCAAATTTTCAATTTTTTTAATATATATATATATATATCAAATTGGCGCCCCTTTACCCAGTCTTCAATTAATTGAAGACTTGACGGTCGTCTTCAATTTTGAAATTGAAGACTTAAGGGCCGTCTTCAATTCTGAAATTGAACTCTTAAGGGCCATCTTCAATTCAGTAATTGAAGACTTGAGGGCCGTCTTCAATTCTGAAATTGAAGAATTAAAGGCCGTCTTTAATTATGAAATTGAAGACGTAAGGGCCGTCTTTAATTCACTGATTTTCACCTGGCAGATACGTTTTGTGACTCAAAGCACTGTTCATTTCAAAAAAGTTTCTCGAAATTCAAAAGTAAGGATATGAATACTTAGTATAATTCCTCGGGAGTCCCGAAACATGTTTAGATATAATTACTGACTTTTGGTTTCACAGATATGAATTTTCTAATGTTATAACTTCAATTCCTCAAGAAAGGAAATTGACGCCCATGTGAGTAGTCTTCAATTAATTGAAGACTTGAGGGCCGTCTTCAATCCTGAAATTGAAGACATGAGGGCCGTCTTCAATCCTGAAATTGAAGACTTAAGGGCCGTCTTCAATTCAGTAATTGAAGACTTGAGGGTCGTCTTCAATTCTAAAATTGAAGAATAAGGGCCGTCTTCAATTCAGTGATTTTCACCTAGCAGATACGTTTTGTGACTCAAATCACTGTTCATTTCGAAAAAGTTTTTCCGAATCAGAATCCGAAGATATGGTCAGATGGAGAAAAATCTCAGGGTCACAGAAGTATATTCTGTCAAAATTTTCAAGGTCTAGTTTAGTAGTTATAGATTTTTGAATGCGTTGATTTACTGATTTCTGAAAATTCCAGAAAACGGAATTGACGACATGGTGCATGTCTTCAATTAATTGACGCCCTCTCGGGCAATCTTCAATTTGGAAATTGGCGCCCTGGTCAGGGGCGCCAATTACAGTGAGGTGTCCACTATTCATCAGTGTGAAAAAGCTCTGAATCAGGAAGTAATGGCACGAATATGTTGAGAAAAATGTCAGGATTCCAGAAACATGTTCATGCAAAAATTTTGTGCTTTAGTTTGATAGTTATATATTATTGAATGTGTTGAATTATCAATTACTGAAAATCTCAGAAATCGAATTGACGACACTGGGGGTGTCTTCATTTAAATGACGACTGTGTGAATAGTCTTCAATTTTGAAAATGGCGCCCTGGTCAGGGGCGCCATTTACCAGAGGGCTGGGAGCCTCCGTGTCTTTAAACCATGAACATATTATGTTAACAGAGACTATATATTAAGATTTAAAACATTATTATTAATACTGTAAAACTATTGTGATAAAATATGTTCAAAAACTCATGAAATCATGCTAATAACTAAGTTCAAACTCATAAAAATCATGGTAACAGTATATAACAAGCTATTAACATATGTATAATATGGTATTATTCTTGGTCATGGTAAATCAAGAATATATATATATATAACATGGTTGACTAGTTGATCGAACTCTAAACATGCATCAATTAACTTATTTAGCTACTAGTTAGGCAAAGATTTGAAAACACCTACCTCTGAGAAGTGACAGGAGTTGACAGGAGAGGAAGAAGCAGCCCTTCCCTTCCTCTGCAACTCTTCAGAGCCTACTCCCGTATCTAGCCTTCGAACTAACCAAATAGGGGGGAAATATAGTGTATTTTATAACCTTAAGGTCGACAAGATCCAGAATTATAGGGTATTTAGTGGGTTTACAGCCTACACAGGCTGGAGGGATAGAATGATCGTGATAGTTGTCGGAAAGAAATGACGCCCAAGAGAGGGTTGTGTATTTCATAAGTTAAGATTTCCATGTTAAACTTCAAAGATTTTTATCTTTAAAAATTGATGGAATTTGTTTGTGAAATTTCAGGGGTGAGACCCTTACATTTTTCTCTATTTTTATCTATAATGTTTTTGAAAAATTCTTTTTAAATAAAAAGTGGCACTATTCACATCACTATTCACGTTTAGGAAATAACGACTTAACATATGTCGTTATTTTGAACGGAGATTTTTGTATTCACTCTACACTAACCAAAATTGTCTGCATACTCTTTCTCACTTTCTAAATTATATTTATTCTTTAACACTTCATCTATATACCCTTATTTCTTCAAAATAATGATATAATGTAAAAGTTGAAATATGAAAATTTCTAAATTATGAAAATATGAATTGGCATCTTGTAAAAGTGATGTTTATCCTTTAAAACCCCATCTATATAACCTATTTCCTATTTCTTTAGAATAGTGTAATAAGATGTATTATTAATTTCTTAATTGATTGAAAATATAAATTGACATTTCCTAAAATATAATTTGGCATCTTTTAAAGCATCTATTGATAATTAAATGTTTTAAATGGTTAATCTAATAGAATTAGAATATGAGTTTAATAATTAAATATATATATATATATATAATAATTTTTTTTTGTATATTTCTATTTTAAAATTCTCGGGTGTTACACCCTCCCCTACTTAAAAGAATTTGGTCCCCAAATTCAACTGTATAAGGATATTGGGGAAAGTATAAAATACTTACAGTTTAGAATAATTCTGGGTATCTTCTTTTCATAGCTTCTTCGGTCTCCCAAGTTGCTTCTTGTTCCGCGCATCGATTCCATTAGATTTTCACCATAGGGATCGTCTTGCTCCTTAGAACTCGGACTTCGCGGTCGAGGATCCGCATCGGCCTTTGCTCATAAGTAAGATCTCTTTGAATCACCAAATCAGCATGGTCGATGACGTGAGAAGGGTCGTGCATATATTTCTTCAGCATAGATATATGAAATATATTGTGCACTTCCGAGAGTTGAGGAGGTAAAGTAATACAGTAGGCCACCTCGCCCACTCTTTCCAATACTTCGAATGGACCGATAAACCTCGGTGTAAGCTTGCCCTTAACACCGAATCTTCTAATACCTCGGCTAGGAGATACCTTGAGAAATACATGGTCACCAACTTGGAACTCCAAATCTCTCCTTCTATTATCAGCATAAGATTTTTGCCTGCACTGAACTATCTTGAGTCTCTCTCTGATAAGGTGTATCTTCTCAGTCGAATCTCTAACCATATATGGGCCTAGAATTTGTCTTTCACCGACTTCTTCCCAGCATATTGGAGAACGACAACTCCTGCCATAAAGCGCCTCGAAAGGTGCCATTTGAATACTAGCTTGATAGCTATTATTATAGGTAAATTCAGCTAGGGATAAGTGGTCGTGCCAGCTTCCGTCGAAATCTATAATACATGCCCTTAACATATCTTCAACAACCTGATTTGTCCTTTCAGTATGACCATCTGTCTGGAGATGGAAAGCAGTGCTAAAATTAAGTTTCATCCCCAGAGAGTGTTGTACACCCTTCCAAAAATGAGAGGTGAAGCGCGGGTCTCAGTCAGATACGATCGAGACGGGAACTCCATGCAATCTAACCATCTCCTTAATATACAGGGCGGCAAGTACGTCGACTGACCATCGGCTTTTGATGGGTAAGAAATGGGCCGATTTAGTTAGCTGGTCGATAATTATCCAAATTCCATCATATCCGCCCCTAGACTTGGACAAACCTATGATAAATTCAATGCCAATGTCTTCCCACTTCCACTTGGAAATATCCAGCGGATGTAGCTTTCCGACGGGTTTTTGATTTTCCGCCTTCACTTGTTGGCATGTGAGGCAACGAGACACAAAGTCTGCTACCTCCCTTTTCATGTTAGGCCACCAGAAAGTTTTTTTCAAGTCTTGGTACATCTGAGTGGCTCCAGGTGGATCGTGTACCTCAATCGATGAGCTTCTTCAAGAATCTTCTTCTTCAATTCGGGACAGTCGGGCACACATGTTCGTTCATGAAATAGCAATCTGCCATCAGGTGCCAGCTTAAAATCCAGTCTCTCGGCCAGCTTGCTCTTTATCTCCACTAGTGAGGGATCTTCTTCCTGTAGCTTCTTGATTTCAGGTAGCAAATCTGGATGTAGGCTCATATGAGATAGAATAATACACATGTTCTTCTCATCTGTGCTGATATCAAGCTCAGAGAATTTCTCCAGTAGCTTCCATTCTTGTATCATACAGTTGGCTAATATTGTTCTCAGCTTTCGACTAAGGGCATCAGCTACGGAATTACCCTTACCAGGATGGTACTGTATAGTGAAGTCGAAATCCTTGAGATACTCGAGTAAACGCCTTTGCCACATGTTCAGCTCCTTTTGGGAGAATACGTCTTGAGGCTTTTATGATCAGAGTACACAGTGAATTATTCTCCGTAGAGATAGTGCCTCCAGATCTTCAAAGTGAATACTACCGCGGCCAGTTCTAAGTCGTGAATCGGGTACTTCTCTTCATGTTTTTTCAATTGTCGGGAAGAGTATGCAATGACTCTTCCATTCTGCATCAATACACATCCGAGGCCAATACCCAAGGCATCGGTATATACCTCGTATTTTTCTCCTTCAATTGGTAATGATAAGACTGGAGTAGTGGTCAAGAGATCCTTCAAAGCTTGGAAACTCTTTTCACATTCTTCATTCCACTCATGAGGCACTTCCTTGCGGGTTAACCTAGTCAGAGGAACAGCAATCTTGGAGAATTCCTTGATAAAACGCCGGTAGTAACCAGCTAGACCCAAGAAGCTTCGAATTTCCGTTACATTTGTGGGTCGTTCCCAATTCTTCATGACTTCAACCTTTGACGGGTCAATAGCAATTTCGTTCTTCAAAATAATATGGCCTAAGAAGGATACTTCCTCGAGCCAGAACTCGCATTTGCTGAATTTGGCATACAGCTTATTTTCCCTTAATATCTGCAGTGTCTTCTTGAGATGTTCTTCATGATCCTCTTCGGTTTTGGAATAGATCAGAATATCATCAATAAAGACCACAATGAATTGGTCTAAGTAGGGCCTGAATATGATGTTCATTAACTGCATAAAACCTGCGGGGGCATTTGTTAGTCCGAAAGACATAATAGTAAATTTGTAATGCCCATACCTACTTCGGAATGTAGTTTTATGAATGTCTTCATCTTTGATTTTCAATTGGGGGTAACCAGAACGAAGATCAATCTTGGAGAAATATGAAGCTCTTGATAACTGATCGAACAGCTCGTCAATCCTCGGCAGCGGGTATTTGTTCTTGATTGTAAGGCTATTTAGCTGCCGATAATCGATGCATAGTCTCATCGATCCATCCTTCTTTTTGACGAACAGCACGGGTGCTCCCCAAGGGAAAGTACTCGGCCTGATGAAACCCTTTTTCAATAACTCCATTAGTTGTTCCTTTAGTTCCTTCAGCTCAGTAGGGGACATTCTGTATGGTGCCCTAGAGACAGGACCAGCACCAGGGACAAGGTCGATTGTGAACGACACTTCCCTTTCCGGGGGTAAGCCGGTTAAATCTTCTGGAAAAACATCGGGAAAATCCCGAATTACACGGATGTCTTCAAGTTTAACCTTCTCAACTTCTGTGGCAGTCACGAATGCTATGAAAGCCATGCATCCCTTATTCATAAGTTTACTAGCTCGGAGTGCTGATATAAGAAGTGATTTACTCCGAGGGCTATTGTAAACTAGCTCTGGGAAATCCACGAAAGTTACCTTGCCATGCCGGCAATCTACAGTTGCTTGGTATGTGGATAGCCAGTCGGCACCTAGTATGACGTCATAACCCTTCATATCTAGGCATATCAAGTCAGCAGGTAAATTACTTCCCTTAATCATCACTTCACAATTTGGATAGTTGTTGGCCCGGTTAGGAGGCAATTGAGAGGGGGGTGAATTGATTGCCCACCCTTTCTGACAAATTATAAAGCAACCCACACAAACCACAGATATGTAGAATAAAAGTAATGCAGAGACTTGATTAAGATGAATGCACTTAAATCAAGCAAGCTCTCACAACTTCCCAGTGCACATATATGCTCACTCGGACAACTATATTTGGACGGACAGTTGAGTACACTCACTTCTCACCGTCTCACACTCGTATAGAGAACGGAAAATTAGATAACAACCAACACCAATCAAGCAAACTACAACACAGTATTTTTAGGTGGTTCAGACGCACCAAGTGCCGTCCTACGTCCACCCCTCTCACCTCGAGAGGAATTCACTATAAACGCTGCTCGACGGCAGCAACCACACACACACGGGCTCGACGGCCCACACACGCGGGTTCTCGTACGACGACGAGACAACCCACACACACTCGGAGCAAGCTCCGAAAATGTCTAGATATGTGAAATAGAATGAGAAATTACAAGCCCAGTTCTGAGAGATTCGATCTAAGCACAAATCACTATGAAAAGGATAAACAAGACGATATACCCCACAAACCTGCTAAGGGAATGATAGACGAGATGATCTACCCCACAAAACCTTAAACAAGCTAGGAGAATAGAGAAGGTAACACTTAGAACAAATGAACCGAAGGTTGGATGAAGCCGGTGTAGAGGATGTAGTCACCCAAGGCTCCGGAAGAAGAGGATGCAGTCCGTGACCTCTAGATCTTGGCTCGGGCTCGATGGAAATCATCCTTGGCACAGCTCTCCTTCACCTCCACAGATGGGAGCACCTTCTTCTCCTGCAAGGCAAAAATCCTACGTTAGAAGCTCAAGGTTCTTGCGATCGGAAGGAAGGGGGGCAGCTATATACAAGGGGGTTTGACCGCCCAAAAGACACAAGAGCCCTCACTAAACCCCCTTCATACCACATACATAGAGTAGAGGACGCCCTAAGGCCATTAGGGACAAAAGCCATCCAATTGGATCCTCCTTAAAAGGGTTCGAAACAGATCCAGAAAACCGTGTTCGAACGTTCAGAAAAAGTGTTGACCCTTGAGGTCGACCCTTTTTCATGAATGTTCTGCCAGAACCTATATAAGAACAAAAACGCGATACGAGTGTCGACCCATGGGGTCGACACTTCTTACGAAGTGTTCTGGCCGGATAACAGAACAAAACATTCGTGATGAAAAGTGTCGACACCTGAGGTCGACACTTTTTCACGAACATTTTGTTTTCATAGAAATGAACAATCTTACCTGAAAGTGTCGACCTTCAGGGTCGACACTTTTTCACGAGAGTTTTGCCTTGACAAAACAGCAGACACCTGGTGAAAGTGTCGACCCTTGGGGTCGACACAATCTGCCAGCGTCTTAAAACTCAACGAAGGCAGAGACTCCACAAATAAGTGTCAACCTCGTAGGTCGACACTTTTGCTGACAGTAGCAAAACTTCAGTAATTGTAATTGAAACACTCATGAATCAAACACATGTATCAAAGTAGATCAAGGGAGTTCATACATCACACATGAACATGATTAAGCATGAGTTTTTACCTGGATCAGTCCATTCACACACGATCCAAATAGACAAGTATTCATACCTTGGCCTTGAGAGTTTGAGTGACAAGCTTCACAATTGTCCTGCATTTAATTTCCCATTCAAATTAACAACTCAACTTAACAATTGAGATTCTTTCACATTTGAAACATCCATTCATTTTGCGATTTACCGAATGACCTATTCACTCATTAGTTATATCCATCGTTCGAGCTCAATCAACAATGGCTCACGCCAACATTCAACAGTCAATCAAGTTGATTCGTATCAGCCTTCTTCAAATTGAGCATTCTTACAAATCAAGCATTCAGGTTTGAAATTCATCAACCTCACCTTTCATCAAATATGTATATCAATGAAGCTCAATCATGCAAGTTTGCATTCAAAGTAATCATTCATCAATCCTGTATACATGCAAATTCATTGAACACGAAATCATGACATTTCATTCAGAATCTTCATCAAAACAGTCCGGGGCACAACAATCTCCCCCTTTTTGACGAAGATAAAACCATTTATAGATCTATGATATTTGCATGATGGATGACAAAACAACTAGATCAAGTCAAAAGCATAATCAGCCAAGGACTAAGCAAGTCATGAATTTTCATTCAAGAAATGCAAAGTTATCATGAATCTTCATTTAATAAAAGTTATCATGAATCTTCATTCAATAAATGCATTGCAAAGTTATTTCTCCCCCTTTTTGTCAGAGTCAAATTGGGGATTATTAAGATGGTAAAGGATGAAAGTTAAGCCTCAATGTGCACAATTAACTCAATGAGATGCATATGAAACACAAGTAATGACCAGGCAAGCACATATGCACTCATCATACCATAGAATAGCAAACATGTTCTTTATGAACGGGTTAGGAAATATGCTATAGATCAAGAACATGAATTCCATGTGCAATAGTAAAAGGGTAGTGCTTATAATAAGTGGTACTGCAAGACTCATGAAATATGGCTGAATCAAGGTGTACATCCATACAATCACTCCCTAGATGAATATGTGAAATATGAGTAATGAAATCTAGATAGCATGGATTTTCAGATTTTCTAAAGAACACAAATAGGAACTTTTCTTCCCTACACTTTCATACAACGTGCTCGAATTTTGGTAACTTCGCACAACCCCAAGATTATTTTAATTTTTCAAAGACAAGATGACTAACCTTTTGACACGAGTCATGCCCTTTGTTTCAGGGGCACTTCCCGGTTACTTGGCATCGTCACTTATGATAATGTGGATAGGACACTTTTCAATGCGAGTTTCCTCTTTTATCTCAGGGGGGATTCCTGATTTACTTCATGTCAAATCACACTTATTGACTATTTTTGACGGGGCTGATAGCTTTTTCCTCACAAGTCACGTGATTTCTATGTAGGGTTTCCAGAGTCCTAAAATGTATTAAGTGGAATAAGTGAAATCCTTATCAGTTAGATTCATTAACTCACATGTGCAAATTGTGTGAGAGATTACGTAGTATGTAAGAGATGAATTAGCATATTCATGGTGATGTCTCCCCCTAAATGTATGCACCGTTATAACAAAAACCTCCCCCTTAATATGTGCCATGTTAAAACATGTCCTATTCAAAGCATTTTATTTAGCAAGGGCGTAAGGTCTTATAAGATTTCAACTAAAGGTGTGTAGTATATATACACTCAAGCATTTCAAAATGATGTTTTCAAGCAATTTGATTACCGGTACGTGGCGGAGTACTTAGGTCCGAAGACCACACTCACACATGATGAAAGCTTCCAGGTGGACTTGATCCACCTTTCCACTAACACAATTTGATATACCGATTAATCATGGCATTCATGCACACATTGATGAAGTATATGTTAGGGTGCTAGGCCCGGATACAGAGGGGGGGTGAATGTATCCTTCTATGTATAATGGCCAAATAAAAACTTGGATGCTAGAGATAGACACAGAATAGAACCAATTCGATTCAACTCAAATACAAACACTTGGAGCGTGCCTATTCAAGCATCTAGCGGAAGCAAAGCAAACAATCAAACCACTGCACAATAGATTTTTAGGTGGTTCGGTCCACAGACCTACATCCACCCCTCACTCCCAACCGGAGTGAGGCTTCCACTAGCTCAAGCTAGAATGCAGACTTAGTCTGCAAACAGTTGCTGCCACACAGCTTGACCAGGGGAACAGCCTCCCCTCTTCCTCCTAACCGGAGGGACACCCAAGTGACTCCCAGCCACTTGGAAACTAGAGGTCGAAGACCACTCTTCCTCCAGACCAGGAGGGACCACTGGACTTGTAACCACAAGCCCAGAACCGGAGGACTAGCCTCCCTTCCTCTAAGCAGAGGGAACCCACATGTGACAACCTGTCACTTGCAACCCGGAGATCAGATCTCCCTTCTCCTGAACCAACAGGAGGAACCCGATCCCCAGCAGGGCAATCGGAAGAACAAGATAACCAAATGAAAACGGAGAAACAAAAACACGAAATGAAAATAACTTCAGTAAACAGAAAGCTGAAAGACGAAATGCACAATATGGCTCTCAACAGAGCTGACTGGCCTGGATCTGATCCACGGTCCAGTGAAGATAGATCTTCAGATGAAGCTTCCTATCTCTCGTTCTCTCTTCTTCTTTCTCTTCCTTTTCTTCTCTGCTTCCTTCTCTCACTCGCGAGCTCTCTCTCTTTCTCTTTTTACTTCTGCTGCTTCTCTCACTCTGCCACTCTTCTTTTTCTTCTTCTTCTCTTCTCACTGGATCGAACTCTCAGCACTACTGCTTTTCTGCAATTGCTCTCAAGGCTTCGATCACGATCTCTCTCTTTCTTCTTCTTCTCCTTTTCTTCTTCTTTTCTTTTTCTGGATCGAAGGGCTTTTCTGCTCTCCAGGCTTTTTCTTCGATCTACCTTCTTTAGTGGAAGAAGTCTCATATATATAGCAGCAGCAGCAGCAGCTCCTGGGCGCGTGGCTTCCACGTTTTCCCGTCCAAGGAATTTGCTAGAACCGAGGCAGCTTCATCCACATGTCAGCATCCAATAGGCTATCAGAACACGTGTCCTCATCTGGGCACTCTCCTTATCCTCGGATCACGTGCCCAGCACCAGTACGCTCAGCAACTGGAGTTAGATGGCGTCAACTCACTTGCTCCAAAGAGTTGACGTAGCCATCAGAGATCTTCAACCTTTTTAACCGCTGCGTCGACTCCATCAGCCTGCTGCGTTGACGCAACGGTATCGGCAGTCCAGTGATCAAGTCTTCAACAAATGGGCGTTCTGCGTCGACGTTATCAGCATGTTGCGTTGACGCATTGAACATGTACATTTATATACTGGCATCTCTTAAGCCGCTGCATCGACGCTGCTTGTTGATGGCGTTGACGCAGTGGAAGATATCGTGAAAGCTTCATCGCTTGTAAGAGTTTCTGCTTCTTTAACTGCTGCGTCGACGCTGCTTGCTTGTGGCGTTAACGCAATAGAAGACATCGTGAAAGCTTCATCTACTGATGCGTGGATGCTTTAAGCTTCAGGCGTCGACCCTGTTCCCTTCAGCAACAATAATGAAGTGTATAGACTTAGTGTTAACGTGCCAGAGAAACCAGTGTACAGACTTCATGTTAACATTGAACCCAATGTACAGACTCAATCAAATGAAGCCAATGTCCAGACTTGAAGAGAAAACAAATGTATGGACTTTGACAGAGTGAGACAATGTTCAGACTTTGAAGATACACTATGGATGTACAACCTTGGAAGATCATGGAGTGTATAGACTTGAAAGTCTGAAGGCGATGTACAGACTTTGATGCCCAAAGGCGATGAACAGTGAATCAGTGTATAGACTTCAAAGTTCATTGAAGGATGTACAAACTTCAGAGCTAAACGTAGGTAAAAGGCTCCCAATGTATAGACTTCAAAGTTCACTGAAGGATGTTCAGACTTTGTTCCACCGACCAGAGTATTGACTTTGTAAGCGTGAGACGCTGAAAGAGACGGTGGCTGAGACGAACGCTGTATAGACTTTGAAATCTGAATCGACGAAGGAGGCTGTACAGACTTTGAGAGTCTTGAAGGATGTACAGACTTTGAGGGCTTTGATGGCCAATGTACAGACTTGTAACACTTGAGGACTGATGTATAGACTTAGGAACATTTGCCAAGGCTGTACAGACTTTAGGCTGAACGTGTGCAAAGACTGAGAATGTATAGGCTTCATGAAGTGCATGCTACCGTGATGTATAGACTTAGACGCAACATGCTATGCAATGTACACACTTGATGTAATGCATGCCGATGTATAGACTTCAGTTGAAGTTAGACCAGCGGCTGTACAAACTTTGAAGGAGGACAAATGTATGGACTTGGTGACGTGAAAGTGATGTACACACTTATAGCGTTGACGCTAATGTCTTGAGAATGCTCACAGCGTTGACGCTGCATGAGACGTAGGCTGTACAGACTTAGCATGTGAAGACTGATGTGCATACTTGCTGAGTTGACGCTGCAGCCCAATGAGTTGACGCTGCAACGTATATTCTTGATGATCAACTGATGATGTATAGACTTCATCAAATGAAGAAACTGAACTGAAGCGTCGACGCATCAGCTCAAGGAGTTGACGCACTACTGTATGGACAGATACAAATATGACCAAGGGGTCGACGCATCGGCACACTGAGTTGACGCACTGCAGTGACAACTGTGCAGACAGAGTGTAGCAATGAATGCTTTATGCATCAGTTAACATGACTGAACATCAAAATATATTAAACTAAACTGAGCAGCAAGATCACTGAACATTTGATTAACTCACATCAACAACCAATCATCAAAACCATCATCAAAACCACTGGGGTACAATAATCTCCCCCTTTTTGATGATGGCAACCCTTTCAATACATTGAGTCATTCTGATGATGTGAGGCATTCTGAAGACTCAAATTATTCTCCCCCTTTGACTTCATCAAAAAGAAAAGAATTTCAGAAATTAAGGCATGTATAAAATTAAGTTCAGTCAATTTCTCCCTCTTTGGCAAACAATCTCCCCCTTTGGTATAATCAAAATAAACCATGGTAGATGCAGATGCAGCAAGAAATGCAATACTTCCCCCTGAGTATATGAATGCAAGGTCACAAATGATATGAACATGATTCATTATGACAAGGAATGCTCCCCCTGAATAAGTGGAATCTTATGAGATAGATGAGAAGGAGACCACAAGGGCAAACAAGGAGAAGTTCAGGTCAATGAACCAATAACATGAGCAGAAGAAATTCAGCCAGATTTTTAAGGAAGCTTCAATCTCAGAAAATTCAGTCAGATTTTCAGAGAGATATCAATCTCATAAATCTAAAACATAAGTTTTCAAAGTCTTCCATTATAAGGGCTTATGAATGAGCTTTATTGAACAGCATGGTTTAAACATGATGTATGTAGAGTTTATCAATAAAATTCTGTATTGATATCTAAAACCATGGTTTAATAAAAATGAACCAAGCCCTCATATTTATCTTGATAAATCTCCCTTTCTCTTACACAATCGAAATTATTGACTTCTTTCGGAATTACATGCATCTGTATTGAAATCAAGCAATTATGAAGTCATATGAATTTGTCTAGGGTTGTAGCAATTTGATTTTCGCATCAATATTCAGGTATTTCAATTTGTTCAACAATTTTCTTACTACAATTTTACGAGCACTCTAGTTCAGTTCACACCTTGTAACTAGAGGATATACCTTGATCAGAGGCCAATATCCCTAAGCACTTAGTGTGACTAACAGTCATGCTTTGTATGAACAGAGTTAGCATTTACACATCATGACACACTCGAAATCATTTCTGGATGAGTGAGTTGTATTTCTCAGTGTGCATGCCATTGCTCTGCCTAATTTTCAATGAATTTTATTTTACAGAGTTAACTAAGGCACCTCATGACACAGTCCTTTGGACATGGTTTCTCAGTGACCAAAATCATTGCTCTGACAACAATTTACCCTTTAGACATTTCAGACAATTTCATTTGCTTCAAAGCAATAACAATATCATGTACTTAACCAAATAAAGTCATGTATTCAATAATGCAGATTTCAGAAGATTTTACAAGACACATCATGAAGCAGATGGTTAAGATTTATTAAGCATGCTTCAGATATTTTTAAGAGATTTTTAAGGCAAACTCATTGAATACATTAAACTTAAATCATATGAGTTATTTCAGTCATTCATAAAAAACGTATAATAGAAGATTTCTAGTTCAAAAGTTTTCAGATTTATGATTGAGATAGCCCATTGAAATCTTCATGAAGGACTGATGGAATTCTGAACCCAAATGATACCAATTGATAGGAGAAATATCAATTGTTAAGAGAGATTGTGAAGCTCAAAGTTTTCAGAACATGATTAAGGTTTGTCAACAAAATCAGTAAGAAGGGATATGCAATGAGTTCTGACACATGTATGCATTTGACAACCTATATACAATGCATTGACTCCCCCTCACAATATGCATTCAAACTCTCTTTTTGGCATTTTCAATATAAGGAAATGTAATGCACTATATGTATGCAGGGACATGCAAAGACTCAACATTGAATGCTATGCAAGGATATGCAACTTACTCCCCCTGAAAACATGCAATGTTTGCACTGAAAACTGAACATATGATTCCAAATGATATTGTGACTTGTGCACAATCAGACTGTCCTATCAGCAAAGTGACCCATGGTACTAGGCGGAGCACTTGGTCTAAAAGACCACCTCACACATAGTAAGAACCTCCAGACAGACTTCCCTACCTTTTGGTACCTTAACATTTATATACCATTGAGGTCATGCATGATTATTCAACATGCAGTCCTATATGCAATTCAGAATTTCAGTGAGCTATTGCAACACACAAGTTTCAAGTCACACTCATATGCAGTTCAGATTTTTTCAGAAAATTCGAAATGCAATTTGTTTTCAGAGTCTATGCATAACACAATTATCAAGCAATTGCAATTAGCCTATGTATGCATCAGATACAGACAACCCTTCTTAATCTGGTATTTGCACAGAACTCTCAGCAAATGCATGATCAGAAAATAATGCACATGGCAGATGATAAATGAAAATGCAAAAACAGATTTAACTTGCTATGCAATAAAACTAAAAACAAGAAGAGCAGGAAGTTTACCTGAAAAGTTCAGTATGGGGTTTTTCTTCTTGAGTGCCTTGGATCATTATCCCTTTTTATTTTAGTCCCAAGGCACACCTGCATAGCAATGTTATTTTGCACAAACAGGTACCCAAGAAGTCTTGGGTCCTGACAAAACAGTATTACTCCTAGCAGGTTTTCTTAGCACATTTCTAGGAGCAGTTTTCAGATCTGATTTATGCACATTCTTGTTAGCATGAATTCTATGTGCATAAGCATGAGATTTCTTGTTAATAGAATAAAAATTCTGTTTGCCAAAACCAGTTTGGTTTTGATATCCTGCCAGCCAACAGGTTGCAGCCCTGTGACCTGGCTTCCCACAGTTATAGCATGAGAAAACAGGATTTAGGTTTTCTTTATGCACATCATTATGAACATGAATTGTATGTGCATTAGCATGGAAATTTCTGCTATTTGTATGACCAAACTGTTTTCCATAATCAAAACATTCAAAGTTTTTCATTTTGAAAACAACTTTGTTCTTTCTGAGAGCATTTGTACTTGCAGGGAATTTAACAGTTTTAGAATTGAATTTTCTACCCTGAGCATGCCAACAATCAATGGACCTGTGGCCATGCTTTCCACAGTGAGAGCAGAAAGGGGACTTTCTTCTAAAAGAACCTGACCAGCATTCAGAGGCCTTGTGACCAATTTTGTTGCAATTAAAACATATGATGTGCTAGTTCTTTGAAACAGATTTGTTCTTGTTAACGACATGCTGATTTGTAAAGTGTTTTGTATGATATGAACATGATTTTTCCTTACTACTTGCAAACTAGCAATGAGCAGTAGTGTGTCCTACTTTATCACAATTAGAACTTGTGACACTCTTTTTCTGACCAGACACAGATTTTCTAGCATGCTTTTTGTCATCCTTTTTCATCACAAAATAGTTACTCATAAGATGTCCATACTTACCACAATAATGACATGAGACATTTGATTTCTTAAAAATATGGCATTTATCTGATGAGTTTTTAGCATGCAGATTGTTCCTTTGAATTTTTGATGTTTTATGATTTTTATTTTGTTTTTCTATTTTCTTAGCCTTGTACCGAGGTGGAGATGAAATAGAAGGCTTCTCCTGTTCAGAGGATTTAGCAAAGATAGTTTTCAGGTTGGCTCCATCAGCCTTCCTGATGACTGGACTGTAACCCAATCCTTCTTTCTTAAAATTAATCTTTGTTCCCAGTATTTTCTGAACAATAGCTGTTTGTCTTTTGATGTTGTGGCTACGTTTGAAGCATTTACAAAGGATGTTATTACTTTGTTCTGCAAAGCCTTTTTATTTAGATTATTGTAGCACAACCCTTCCTTTTTGACATTGACTTTTACACCTAGCAGCTTGTCTAGGTTTTCTTGCCCATCAACAAATTTAGACAAGGATTTCCTCAAGTCTTGAATCTCATTTTCGAGAGATACAATGTTTATTTCATAGCTTGCAATCTCTTGTTCACTGCAGTTGACAACTTCATTCAAAACTTTGTTAGTTGTTTTGTATTTTTCAATTTCCTTTCTCAGCTCATCTACTTCATCAGTTTCGTTTGTACAAGTGACTTTTCCTTTCTCCAATGTGAGAAGTCTTTCAGACATTGCACTGTTTAACAATTTTAATTTTTCAACTTCTTCTTTAAGCTTATCATTTTGAACCAATTCATTTATTAGAAGTTGATCTTCTGAATTGACTTCATGTTTTCTTCCAGTCTCAAATTCCTTTAATTCTTTTTACTGTTTCTCCAGATCTTTCTGTAATTCTATGTTTACAGATTTTATGACATTCAATTTTTCAGTCAGCAATGTGTTCTCCTGTTTAAGTTTCTCAAATTTTTCATCATTTTTATTGGAGAACTCTCTAAGAGAATCATTTTCAGATTTCAGCTTGTTTAATTCAGACTTAACACATTCAATTTCTTTCAGCAAATCCTTGCTCTGAACAGAATCATGACTAGCTAGACTAAGCTTCTTTTCAAGTTCAGAGATTTCTTTCACATGATCTTGATTCTCAGTTTTCAATAATGAAATTTGTTTCTTCAACATTTGAAGATCAGTCATACAAGCATCATGAATATTTTTCAATTCAACACAATTTCTACAAGGAGAGCTTGAACTATCTAAACCAGTACCCTTCTTCAATTTTTTATACTATTTTCTTAACAGTTCATGAGATTCAAATAATTCAGCATATGCATTCTCCCAATCTTCTAGAGAGAAATTCTCGAAGAGATTTACCTCATCATCATCATCTTCTTCAGTTTGATTGCTGCCTTGATCGCTTCTGTTGGCCATAATGCAGCTTGTTTGATTTCCTTTCCCGGCTCTCTTCATCATCTCCAACATATCCCTTGCAAATCTGCAATCAAGGAAACATGAGTGAAAGGCTTTGTCAGTGGCTGCTTTCATCAGATTTATAGCTGTCTGATTCTCCTCATACATTGATTCGTGACTGTCAGTCCATTTGGACCTTTTCCTTGGTAATTTATGAGGACCATGTGAAATTACTTTCCACAGGTCTGGATTCACTGATTTAACATAACTACGTAAAGCACTGTGCCACTGGTTGAAATCAGAACCACTAAAGACGGGTGGACAAGCCATTGAAACAGATAGCCGATAGATTTAATGCAACAAGAATATTGATGCACTAAAACAAATTAGCACCTAAGACTGCAAGATCGATCTGCAGGTCGCTGGACCTTGTATGCAGACACCCGCTCTGATACCAACTATTAGGGTGCTAGGCCCGGATACAGAGGGGGGTGAATGTATCCTTCTATGTATAATGGCCAAATAAAAACTTGGATGCTAGAGATAGACACAGAATAGAACCAATTCGATTCAACTCAAATACAAACACTTGGAGAGTGCCTATTCAAGCATCTAGCGGAAGCAAAGTAAACAATCAAACCACTGCACAATAGATTTTTAGGTGGTTCGGTCCACAGACCTACATCCACCCCTCACTCCCAACCGGAGTGAGGCTTCCACTAGCTCAAGCTAGAACGCAGACTTAGTCTGCAAACAGTTGCTGCCACACAGCTTGACCAGGGGAACAGCCTCCCCTCTTCCTCCTAACCGGAGGGACACCCAAGTGACTCCCAGCCACTTGGAAACTAGAGGTCGAAGACCACTCTTCCTCCAGACCAGGAGGGACCACTGGACTTGTAACCACAAGCCCAGAACCGGAGGACTAGCCTCCCTTCCTCTAACCAGAGGGAACCCACAAGTGACAACCTGTCACTTGCAACCCGGAGATCAGATCTCCCTTCTCCTGAACCAACAGGAGGAACCCGATCCCCAACAGGGCAATCGGAAGAACAAGATAACCAAATGAAAATGGAGAAACAAAAACACGAAATGAAAATAACTTCAGCAAACAGAAAGCTGAAAGATGAAATGCACAATATGGCTCTCAACAGAGCTGACTGGCCTGGATCTGATCCACGGTCCAGTGAAGATAGATCTTCAGATGAAGCTTCCTATCTCTCGTTCTCTCTTCTTCTTTCTCTTCCTTTTCTTCTCTGCTTCCTTCTCTCACTCGCGAGCTCTCTCTCTTTCTCTTTTTACTTCTACTGCTTCTCTCAGTCTGCCACTCTTCTTTTTCTTCTTCTTCTCTTCTCACTGGATCGAACTCTCAGCACTACTGCTTTTCTGCAATTGCTCTCAAGGCTTCGATCACGATCTCTCTCTTTCTTCTTCTTCTCCTTTTCTTCTTCTTTTCTTTTTCTGGATCGAAGGGCTTTTCTGCTCTCCAGGCTTTTTCTTCGATCTACCTTCTTTAGTGGAAGAAGTCTCATATATATAGCAGCAGCAGCAGCAGCTCCTGGGCGCGTGGCTTCCACGTTTTCCCGTCCAAGGAATTTGCTAGAACCGAGGCAGCTTCATCCACATGTCAGCATCCAACAGGCTATCAGAACACGTGTCCTCATCTGGGCACTCTCCTTATCCTCGGATCACGTGCCCAGCACCAGTACGCTTAGCAACTGGAGTTAGATGGCGTCAACTCACTTGCTCCAAAGAGTTGATGCAGCCATCAGAGATCTTCAACCTTTTTAACCGCTGCGTCCACTCCATCAGCCTGCTGCGTTGACGCAACGGTATCGACAGTCCAGTGATCAAGTCTTCAACAAATGGGCGTGCTGCGTCGACGTTATCAGCATGTTGCGTTGACGTATTGAACATGTACATTTGTATATTGACGTCTCTTAAGCCGCTGCGTCGACGCTGCTTGTTGATGGCGTTGACGCAGTGGAAGATATCGTGAAAGCTTCGTCGCTTGTAAGAGTTTCTGCTTCTTTAACTGCTGCGTCGACGCTGCTTACTTGTGGCGTTAACGCAATAGAAGACATCGTGAAAGCTTCGTCTACTGATGCGTGGACGCTTTAAGCTTCAGGCGTCGACCCTGTTCCCTTCAGCAACAATAATGAAGTGTATAGACTTAGTATTAACGTGCCAAAGAAACCAGTGTACAGACTTCATGTTAACGTTGAACCCAATGTACAGACTCAATCAAATGAAGCCAATGTCCAGACTTGAAGAGAAAACAAATGTATGGACTTTGACGGAGTGAGACAATGTTCAGACTTTGAAGATACATTGTGGATGTACAACCTTGGAAGATCATGGAGTGTATAGACTTGAAAGTCTGAAGGCGATGTACAGACTTTGATGCCCAAAGGCGATGAACAGTGAATCAGTGTATAGACTTCAAAGTTCATTGAAGGATGTACAAACTTCAGAGCTGAACGTAGGTAAAAGGCTTCCAATGTATAGACTTCAAAGTTCACTGAAGGATGTTCAGACTTTGTTCCACCGACCAGAGTATTGACTTTGCAAGCGTGAGACGCTGAAAGAGACGGTGGCTGAGACGAACGCTGTATAGACTTTGAAATCTGAATCGACAAAGCAGGCTGTACAAACTTTGAGAGTCTTGAAGGATGTACAGACTTTGAGGGCTTTGATGGCCAATGTACAGACTTGTAACACTTGAGGACTGATGTATAGACTTAGGAATATTTGCCAAGGCTGTACAGACTTCAGGCTGAACGTGTGCAAAGACTGAGAATGTATAGGCTTCATGAAGTGCATGCTACAGTGATGTATAGACTTAGACGCAACATGCTATGCAATGTACACACTTGATGTAATGCATGCCGATGTACAGACTTCAGTTGAAGTTAGACCAGCGGCTGTACAGACTTTGAAGGAGGACAAATGTATGGACTTGGTGACGTGAAAGCGATGTACACACTTATAGCGTTGACGCTAATGTCTTGAGAATGCTCACAGCATTGACGCTGCATGAGACGTAGGCTGTACAGACTTAGCATGTGAAGACTGATGTACATACTTGCTGAGTTGACGCTGCAGCCCAATGAGTTGACGCTGTAACGTATATTCTTGATGATCAATTGATGATGTATAGACTTCATCAAATGAAGAAACTGAACTGAAGCGTCGACGCATCAGCTCAAGGAGTTGACGCACTACTGTATGGACAGATACAAATATGACCAAGGGGTCGACGCATCGGCACACTGAGTTGACGCACTGCAGTGACAACTGTGCAGACAGAGTGTAGCAATGAATGCTTTATGCATCAGTTAACATGACTGAACATCAAAATATATTAAACTAAACTGAGCAGCAAGATCACTGAACATTTGATTAACTCACATCAACAACCAATCATCAAAACCATCATCAAAACCACAGGGGCACAACAGTATATGCAGTTATGTACATGCGGATGTAAAAGTATGAAAGCATGTATAATAACCAAGGTTGTTATTCATTGTGATATGGACAAAAGATAAAGTTTGAAGAGTAAAGACAATGAAAACTTTTATGTGTAAATCAAAAGGCAATATGAACAATTTCTTTATGAAAAAAGATGAAAAGAGTGTTTGTACAATTCAGCTCAAAATATCTAAGTGTCTAATCTGCACACACCCAATTCTCTTCTTAGAAAATAAAATTGTTCAGAATTCAAAGGTTTTGTAAATATATCAGGAAGTTGGTGTTTTGTATCAACAAAAACAAGTTCAAAATCACCTTTATTGATATGATCACTTATAAAGTGGTGTCTAACTTCTATGTGCTTAGTGCGGGAATGTTGGACAGGATTCTTGGACAAGTTTATTGCAGACGTGTTATCACACATTATGGGAGTTTTCTTTAAGGAAAAACCAAAATCCAGCAACTGATGTTGGATCCAAAGCAGTTGAGCCGCACAACTACCGGCAGCCACATACTGGGCTTCGGCAGTTGATAGAGCCACACAATGTTGTTTCTTTGAGGCCCATGAAACCATGCAGCCCCCAAGAAACTGACAGTGACCACTTGTACTTTTTCGATCCATTTTGCAACCAATATAATCAGAATCAGTGAAAGCATGTAAATCAAGTGAGTTATTCCTTGGATACCACAAACCAAGGTCAAGAGTTCCATTCAAATACCTGAAGATCCTTTTCACGGCCGCTAAATGAGAGTCCCTAGGACAAGATTGGTATCTTGCACAGAGACAGACACTAAAGTGTATATCAGGCCTACTAGTAGTCAAATAAAGCAAGGATCCTATCATACCCCTAAAAAGTTTTTGATCAATTTTGTTACCTTTTTCTTCCTCCATTTTCTATGAGGTGGACATTGGTGTTGCAAAGGGCTTGGCAGTCTCAAGTTGAAATTTCTTCACGATTTCTTGTGTATACTTCTTCTGGTTGATGAAGATGCCATCATCCATTTGCTTTATCTGTAATCCCAAGAAGAAGTTGAGCTCTCCCATCAAGCTCATCTCGAACTCCCCCTGCATAAGTTGGGCAAATTCATCATTCATTTTTGAATTGGAGGCTCCAAAAATAATATCATCTACATAAACTTGAACAATTAATGAATGATCATCACAAGTTTTTGTAAACAAAGTTTGGTCTATGTTACCTCGTTTGAAGCCGTTTATAATAAGAAATGAACTTAATCTATCATACCATGCCCGGGGAGCCTGTTTCAAACCGTATAGTGCCTTGTCCAATTTGAATACGTGGTCGGGAAATCTTTCATCTTCAAAGCCCGGTGGTTGCTCCACGTACACTTCTTCCTTGATTACTCCATTGAGGAAGGCACTCTTCACATCCATTTGAAATAGTTTAATGTTCCTGTGACAAGCATAAACAAGTAAAATTCTAACTGCTTCTAGTCTAGCCACAGGTGCAAATGATTCATCAAAATCAATGCCAAATTCTTGAGAGTAGCCTTTGACTACTAATCTTGCCTTATTCCTCACAACCACCCCATCTTCACTAAGTTTGTTTCAGAAAACCCACTTAGTTCCAATGATAGGATGGTCATCAGGCCGGGGCACAAGGAACCACACCCTATTCCTTTACAATTGGTGTAGCTCTTCTTGCATGGCTAGAACCCAAGAATTGTCATTTAAAGCATCATCTAATGATTTAGGCTCAATGCTGGAAAGTAATGCTAGATTATCGTGTATTTCTACTTCCCTCATTGAAGCCTGAGTTCGAATTCCTTCATCCACACCATCGATCACGTTCTCCAATGGATGGTCCCTGTGCGTGGTCTATTGGTGTGGAAGGTTCGGATGTTGTTCTTGATCCGCTTCTTCTTCTTGTTGTTCTTTTTCTTCTTCTTGACTTGCTGCCTCACCTTGTTTGCTTGATTCTCCATTTTCAACTTCACCCTCACCTGTAATAAGTAAATGATCATTATTTGATTTTCTCATTGTGTATTCATCAACTACTACATGTGGACTTTCCTCGACAATAAGTGTTCTAGTGTTATACACACGGTAAGCTCTTGATGTTAGAGCATACCCGAGGAAGATCCCTTTATCACTTTTTGCTTCAAATTTCTCTAGATTGTCTTTTCCATTGTTCAAGATATAACAAATTGAACCAAATGACTTGAAATGAGATATGTTGGGTTTCTTACCTTTGTAAAGCTCATATGGAGTTTTCTTAAGGATTGGTCTTACTATTGCTCTATTTGTGATGTAGCAAGCGGTGTTCACCGCCTCTGCCCATAAATATCATGGAAGACCATTCTCGGCAAGCATGGTACACGCCATCTCCATGAGCGTCCTATTTTTCCTTTCGACCACGCCATTTTGGTGAGGGGTTCTTGGTGAGGAGAACTGATGCTCGTACCCCTGCTTCATGCAAAAGGCATCAAACTCATGATTTTCAAATTCCTTTCCGTGGTCACTTTGAATTTTATGAATTGTATATCCTTTTTCATTCTGAACATTTGTGCAAAAATCAATAAATTCATTGCAAGCATCACTCTTATTAGCAAGATATAAAACTCATGCATATCGCGAGAAATCATCGACAATCACAAAGCCATAAAGCTTCCCGCCAAGACTGTGAGTCCTGGTGGGACCAAATAAGTCCAAATATAACAATTGAAGGGGTTTTTCTGTAGAGACAATATTTTTGCATTTAAAGGATGCGGTGGTTTGTTTTCCTTTATTACATGCTTCACATATCTTAGAAGTTTCAAAATTCAGCTTAGGAAGTCCTCTGACTAAATCATGATGGTTCAACTTCCTAATCACATTAAAACTGGCATGCCCAAGACGGCGATGCCACAACCAAACATCTTCACTTCTATTAGCAACTAAACACAGTTGCTTTGGTGCAAGTTCATCAAAGTCAACTTGATAAGTGTTGTTACATCTCACACCTATGAACTTGATTTTCTGTGTGTTAGCATCAATGATTGTGTAGTGTGAAGATTCAAAAATCACTTTATGACCCTTGTCACAAAGTTTACTAACAGTAAGCAAATTATGATGAAGACCTCTAACTAATGAAACATCTTAATGCAGTGGTTAGGGTCCTTACCAATTCTCCCAATTCCTATGATCTTACCCTTGTCCTGTCCTTCGAAGATTACCGTTCCGCCATTCTTCTCAACAAGGTCTGCAAAGAGGAGTTTATTTCCAGTCATGTGCCTGGAGCATCCGCTATCCAGGTACCATTTATTGTCTCCCGCCTTCATGCAGACCTGCACCAATTACCAACCATGCTCATTTTGATTTGGGTACCCAAGCAAGCTTGGGTCCCTCCACATTAGCGTTCCCAAGTGGCTCATAATATCTACTGAAAAATAATTCATCATCATATTGCATGAGTTGGCATATGTACATGTCATGTCCTATTTTCCCACAATAAAAACACGTGGGTCTTCTCCTACCAAAATGTTTCCTTTTATTTACATTTTTTAAGGTTGAGGGGAATTTGGAATTAACAGCTTGTTTTCAAAAGTGTGTGTGTGAACATTCTCCTTGATAAAATAGATTTTTCACAGCATAATGAGCATGATTTTTGTTGCTATGCATTACACCTTGATTCTTTTCAACTTGTTTTTCTTTCTCTCTCACTTCCTTTCCATTCCCACTTTTCAATTTTTCAATTTCAATAACAAAACTCTTGTTCTTCTCTTTCAAGTTTTCTTTCTCTTTTTCACATTCACTTAGTTGAACATGCAATTTTTCAAACTCTTTGTTCAAGAGGTCATGCTTTTCTTGGATTTCATCTTTCAGCTTAAATGCATTTTTCTTTTCTATATCTAAGCATGCTATCTCCTCTTCAAACAATGACAACTTCGTTTCCAAAGCATCATTAACATTTTTCAGATTTTTAATTTGCATTTCAAGAAAACTGCATTTTCCACAAGAATTAGATGAGTGAACAATTTCATGGATCTTTTTCTTTAAAGTCCTATTTTCATTTTTCATTCTTCTATATTTCTCATCTAACTCTTCATAAGCAAGTTCCCACTGTTCATTTAAAATGGCCTCAGTGTCAGAAGTTACCTGTTCACTGTCGCTATTGGCCATCAAACACATCGTCTTCACGAATTCTTCAATGTCCTGCTCCTCGTCATCGGTCGTGGGCTCATCTTCATCTTCATCGCTCCATGTTGCCTTCATGGCTTTTGGCTTTTTTCCCTTGACGACCTTTCCTTTCTTCTTTTGGAGCTCGAGGCATTCTCCTCGCATGTGCCCCGCTTTCTTGCATTCATAGCAAATAATCTCGGCGGCCTTGGATGGTTCATTTCTTTGTCTTGGCTGCCTCTTCCCTTTTCTGAACTTCCCGCCAAATCTTCTTCTTTGGCGCAAGAATTGTCTTACCTTTCTTGTTAGCATAGAAACCTCTTCATCATCGGTGGTTCCCAACTATTCCTCTTGGCTCGAGACACTCTCCGAGAGTGCTTTCAAGGCGATTGGCCTTTTCTTCTTCGGATCCTCTTGAAGTCCCGCGATCAATGACACCCAAGAGGGGCGTGAATTGGGTGTTTACCAATTTTACGAAAACTTTTGACCTTTTTGAAACATGTGATATAATGCTAGTTAAGAGATTCAAAACTATATGATCACAAATTGGATTTATCAAACTATGTATGATAATGATATAGATTATGCAACATACACAAGGATAAATCGGAACAAACAATTTACACTAATACTCACGGAGAATGGAGGTAGAAGAAATGGACCAAACCACACAATGCGAACCACACTGCACAACGGTTTTTAAGGTGGTTCGGATGCAACGATGGCAGTCCTACGTCCACCCCTCGCCAAACCCGGTGAGGCTTCACTTGGGGATAAATCCCCAAACGGAGACGACGCTCCAACCACACACGCAGGACGACGCCTGCCTACCCACACGGGGACACACCCCAACACACACACACACACGGAGATGAGATCTCCAACACGATCCGACAAAAGGATCAACAACACACACACACACTGCAATAGATGCAGCACTCCACACACTAAAAAGATCGGATCTAAATAGATCCACACACACGTAGATCTAGGAAGCTCTATGTACACACACACAAATAGAACACAATGACCACACACAACCACGGATCCACAACGATCCACACGCACAAAAATGTTTCAGATTATAAAGAACACAAACATAAAGCCCAAAACACAAAAATAATGAAGCACGGTTTAGAAGACTCCTGATTTGGCTTCCACTGAGTGTATGATGTAGATTTTGAATGATGCTTCCTTCTTCACTTGAATGGCTTTAGATAAAGCTTGAAGAACTTGGAGATGGATGAATAAACCTTCCACAAATTTACTGTTCACGGAGCTACAGTAGTTCTTTCTTCTCCCTTGGGCAGCCTTCCCTTGAATCCTTGATTGCTTGCTTGCTTCTACTCTTGATTGGAGCTTTGTTGGCTTCAAATTGAGCTTGAATGGCTTCAGATGGATGAAGGGATTGCTAGATGGAGTACTGTTCACGCAGCTCCTCTTGCTCTTGCAACAGCTCACTTTCCCCCTTTGATAGCCTCTTCTTTGATCTCTCTTTATTGGTTGCTTGATTCTTCACTTCATAGATACTTGTTGGCTTGAGAAGTACCTTGAATGGGTTGGAGATAGATGAAGAACTTGCTGCACGAAGTACTGTTCACGGAGCTACAGTACTCTCTTCTTCCTCCTTGGACAGCACCCTCTTGATCTCCCTTGAAGCCCTCTTGGATGGTTAGGATTATGGCTCCAAATGAGATGTTTTATAGCCCTTGAATGGTCCATGGACATCCCCCAGACCAGATCCACATTTCGTGGGTGATTTGGTGTCATTAGGATTAAAGAATTACAAGGAGAAAAGCTCTTCTCGAAGTGGAAAACAAAGTCAACATATGTTGGCTCGGGGCTGGCGGTCGACCTGTGGAAGCTGGCGGTCGACTGCTACTGAGAAAACTATAGAAATTTGATCCCTGGCATTTTCGGTCGACCTGGGGCGGTCGACCTACAGCTACAGTAAACTTCAGACTTTTAGGTTTCACCCCCGAACTCCATTGCAACCCATTTAAGTTTGAGGCTTCAAACTCCTTTGATCTTGGGGAATATATGTTAAGTGTTTTGACCTACAAAATCATAGAAAAAGGCTTAGAACTTTGATCAATAATGCATGTGGTAATTGCATGAAGTACATATATGAAACCCCTTTGGCCATTTGGCAGTTTCAATCAATTAACAAGAGCTTATTGTAAACCGTTTGAGCAAGATATAAGTACCATTATTCTAATTTTCAAGCAAGTTTCTCATGAGTTGTTTCAACATAATGCAAGCTCAAAATGATATGTGAAATATGTATTAGAGTTCAAGAAGTGATTTACATTGAGACCCAATTTCACATATAAGATTGGAACACTTGTTGCTTTGACAAATGGATGTATGGTATGCGTAAAAATCAACCAAACAAGTTTCAAACTATTTGATCAGGATTTGAATAAAAGTGTTCATCAAAGCTCAAGTCCATATGTTCAATCATATAAGGGCTTGAAACCTCTTGTAGAACCAACATATGCAAACCAAGCATTAAGACTATGTAACCGTTGCCATTTGCCATCTCAAACATACATAGATTACAGGAGCATGAGCAATCAACCACAAGTTTAGTTATCATCACTTAATCACGCATTAAGTTTAGTTATCATCAAAACCATAACTTAACAATCACAACAATCATCAAAATCATAACCCAACAATCTCCCCCTTTTTGATGATGACAAACTTATTGATGATGACAAACTTAATGATAAGTTTGTTAATGATGATACAACAGAAGGGCACAAAAATTCTTCTTCCCTGTCACACACACTCATCAATTTTTCTCCCCCTTTGACATAATCAAAAGGTGGGATAATGCAAATCTTTCTTCTCCTGTGACATGATCAACAATAGCAACAATGCTGGAAGAAGCCAAGCAAGGAAGAACAAGCATAACTCCCTTTGAAATAGTAATAGCCCATCATAGCAAAGCAGAAGAAGCAAGGGCAAATCAGATACGAGCAAAGCAATATGATGCTAATCAGAAGAAACCAATTGGTGATTATTCTCACAAATCAATATGATACCATCCAAAGCAAATACAGTCAAGCATGTATTGATACCAATTGAAGGTGGTGATTGACCTCAAGGATATGAACCAGTGGAGAAAGATGGCCACAGGATGAGGTGTTCAGCATGATTGCATTCAAAATCTAGATCCCATGTCAAATTTTCACAACAAGCAAGAGCAGGAGTGCATATCAAAAGGATTTTCATTGATTTTTAAATTTTCTGATTTTTAAATTTTGGTTTAAAATGCATGAAATGCAACACATGTATGAAATGCCATATGAGATATACAATCAAACAAATACATATATGTACATGCAACACAGCTCCCCCATACTTATATAAGAAGGGAATGGGTATAAGAAAGATGCAAGAGAGTCATGACAACCGGAGTGCACATGAGTAGCACATGGGAAATTATGCAATCATATAGGAGATACATGCAATTGCTAAAGCAGTCAATCAATTTTCTGAATCCATAATGAATCAAATTTCCAGATGTGTAAGTGAGTAATATGAAAAATGATAGTTGTAATATGAATATTCAGATTTTTAGATCAACACAAGGAGATATTTTACAGACTGCACTTCAATTTTGAGAATAGCGTATTGGAGACTACGCTCTACCTCAATGAGTTTTCACCAATAATTTTCAACTCAACCAATATCACATGACAATCAGAATTTTTTCAAGAGTGATCAGGTTCAAATAATCCCTTTTTACGTGAGTAGACGCATGGAGCTCCTGCCAGAATCCCCGGTTACTCAGAATACTGAACCATTTCACCTCATTTTGAACAGAGATACTAGTTAACACTTTTCAGATATGAACCACACCACGTCTCAGGTGACATGTGCCCAGTTTACTCAGTGAGACCGAGCATTGCTCTATCTTTCATTATCATTTCAGATTTTTCAACAAGGATGGGTAGGCAGCTTTTTCATCAACTGTCTCTTCAACATACATGCAGCAAGTTTAACATCTCGAGAGTGTTGAAAAGAAAATCGTATATCCTTATCTTTAACACTCATTTTAACATTTTGTGCATGAAGTGTGTGAATTTGATTCAGCATGTATACTGAAAATATCATGAATACATAACAGTGCAACTCCCCCTAAATAGATGCACTTATGAAATATAAACTCTCCCAGAGTGTACGACATGAAGCACTCCAATAATGACTCAAATACAGTAATATTTATCAAGAAGACATAAGGCCATAGAAATTTCAAGGATGGTGGTGAATAACATATAATAGCAAGCAAGCACACAGAGGGAATGTATGCAACATGCAATACAAGTATGCAACTGATACCAATTGAATGAACTGAATGTAGCTAAGGCATGAGTTCTATTGCAATGCAACATTTAACATGGGTGCAAAATGTGAGTTTTTGGTTTTTCATTTGAGTGAATTAAATGCACCTAATGCATTGGGTTCTGATGCATGCAACCTATAACCATGTGAGAATGGAATGCAATATGAAAAATGACACTATATTCAAGAGAGCAGTTCAGATTTGAATGATGAGCATGGAACATTATTCATCACAAGTGGTTTATATACAAAGGTGCAGAAATCATTTGGCATGCAGTGGAAATCATTTATTATCAGAGATTGTTAAGAACAGATTTTCAAAGGTTTTGAAATCAATCACAAGTCATTCAGAAGTTGACATTCCTATTGCAGAACTCTTCACTTCAACAATGATCGATTTTAGAAATTTTGAAGCAATTCATCATTGTAGATTATGATTAAAATCCACTTAAACAAATAAATATTAAGTGAATGAATAAAGCATGAAATAGCACGAGGTGCTAAGATGGAGATGTGATCGCCAGAGACACGAGGCCTCAAAATATAATAATGAAAAGCATGGAGGGATCGCGAAAAATACCTTGAATGCGGGGATTGTGAGTGCTCCTTTCTCTTTCGATCGGCCGGTCGATGAAGAGAGTTCTTCCTTTGATTACCCTTGCAAACAAAGACAAACACCAATAAAAGATTGAATTAGAAATATGGTGAGTGTAGCATCAATTCTTAATAAAAGGATGAGCATGGTAACATGTGAAAAACACACCTTAAGGGTGGTGGCCCTTAAACCCCTATGCAAAAAGGGTGGAAAAAATATGATGAATGATATGCAAAATAAAATAAGGGAAAGAGTGCAAGAGTTGCACTTAAAGGGGAGATACTCAACGTGGTTGAGCAGGGGAGTTAATAGGAGATAAAACATGCATGCATGAGCAAACCGATGATGATAAAGACAAAAGGAAGAATAAAATAAAAGAAGAAGGGGCCTGTGCTGCTTCTTTTGGCCTTGATTAGCGTTTGGGAGGAGGCTTTGATGGATGAAAAGGTGGGACGTAGGAGCCTTCTCCTTCAGCCACAGCAACACCACCCTGCGAAGGAAAACAGAAGAAGAAGATAGAAGAAAAAGAAAACAGAAGAAGGAAAGAAGAAGAAGAAGACAGAACAGAAGAAGAAAAGAATGGAGGGGAAGGAAGGGATCGAACCTAATTAACAGAGCCGCCGGCTCTATTAAATAGAACAGATCAAATATAGGAGAAGATAAGAATGGCAAGAGCCCTACGGAGGCAAGACTCCAGTCCCCAATCAAGGAAGGTGTCTAACGAAGCAAGGACTCTCTGGGGAAAGGGCTGCGAAGACAGAAGATGAAACACGCCCTGGGTCAGGGCGTCAATTCAAGAATTGACGACCTACCATAGGGCGTTAATTCAAAACACGACATGGCCAAGGGCGTCAACTCCCAGATCAATTTTAGAAATAAATATTTTTTTTATTTGGAAATTATGAAACACGCCTCCGGGAGAGGCGTTAATTAAAACACGCCCCCAAGAAGGGCGTTAATTAACATTTTTCAAACATTTATTCTTTTTCAAAAATTGGATAATGCTAGGAATTGACGCCCTTTTCAGAGGTCGTCACTTCTTTAAAAGGCGCCCTAGGTCCGGTCGTGAATCAAAACGCGCCCTTCATCAAGGCGTGAATTCATAAAAATGGAGATAAATGCCAAAAAAATCCAGAAAAATAGAAAAAATAGAAAAATAGGGAAAATATGGGAAATTCAAGAAAAGTGGGAAAAACCACTCAAATAAGCCGATTTGAGGGTCAAATGGGGCATCACATGGCAATATGAAATATACTCAAAATAATGTCAATTTTGGCGTGTCTACAGCTACCCCGCCTTGGCGTCTGCTTTGCAAGGGAGCGTAGCAAACTGAAAAGTAGATGCCAAGGTGTGATGAGACACGCAATCAACATCACTTGATGAAAATCAAATCAAAAGCACGAGATGAAGCAAATCTCGGGAAATTCAATGAAATCAACAATGTTTGGATAAAAGGGGAGTTGTGCACGCGGTGCACGAAGGAGATAAAATAAATGATCAACTTCCAGCGCGGTGGAAGTACCCCAGGTCACAAACCTGTAAGTTTCACCATTGGGGAGCGGTTACCAGCCAGTGGACGTGCTGCAGCCAAGGTGGATCAAAGGAAAGGATTGAAATAAGATGATAAAAATCCAAACAAGGAGCTTTCGAGAAAATCACCCAAAACAGCAACAAAACGAACTGAAGATTCAATCCGGCATGGAATATCTCATATCTGGAAAGATTAAGATCAACTTCAACCCTCAAAGTCAGCTCATCAGAATGATTTTTCAACAATTGTTTTAAATTCCTACATGAATGCATGCTGGGTTTAAAAGGAAAAGTTAAATCAAATGAAAATATAAGATAATCAAGGATAATATTGCTAAGCTGCCAAGACTGAGTCAAGAAACCGATTTCACGAGCTGATACTAAGCCGAAGCCCGTTTATCCACGCACCAACTCATAAAAAGGAACCATCGTCCCCAGTCTCGGACGGCTCAACGGCCTATCCGTATGACTAAGATGCCTCTAGAATCGTCATCATTTTTGATGAAGGGGAACTCAAATTCCAGATTTACCAAAGCCACAAGGTCCTTGATATAATCTAGTAGCATATGTAACATATAGTAAAATACATATAGGAGATGGTGGGGCAATGAGCATGGGAACTGAGAACTGAGCTGCAAGCACCGTGGGGCTTGGATGATGATGCCCAGTCGGTGGGACCAAGAGCTTCTTATCCTGCGCTCAAAAATTCATCAGCCAAGATATAAAAGATAACAAGCAATGAATAAGGCATTTAAGCATAGCAAGCATAGCATGAATCAAAGCATCAATAGCATGTCACAACATAGTAACCATTATGAGTTGAATCATGATATTGCAAAGCATCATTGTTTGTTATTTTGTCATGAGGATGCCAACTTGGCTAATCAAGATTTGGAGTTGAATGATCAAGATCTGATAATGCCCATCGGCAGAATTGATCAAGAGAAATTAGTAGGAGTTGATTGAAAGATCTGGAGATGAATAATCAGAATGATAATCAGGAGATATAACCAAAATGATATAAGGAGGTGATAACCAAAAATGCCCATGGTGGCATGTCATGAGAATATCGGGAGAATCAATAGATTGATAGCAATGAGTGGAGATAGGACTCATCCCGTGCTCTTGGTCCTTGCAAAGCTGTTCCTGCAAAACACCATCAGAAAATACAATATAATTTTTATGGAGTTTTTTTTGAAATATGCAAATTTTTATGTGGTTTTTGAAAAATATTTCAATTTTTATGAATTTTGGGAAAGATATTCAAATTTTTATAGATTTTGGTTAAGAAATATTCAATTTTGTTTGATTTTGGTTAGACATTGCTAAAGCAGCATCAAAGGGTGTCTTAAACCACTGGCTAGGGGTCCTCGTTCCTTCCCCTTTTGCTAAAAACTACCCAAAGCTGGGTGTGCATTGAAGGGTGGCGCCCTATAACCGACTGCCCTTGATCAACGGTACCCCTACCAAGGCCATACCTGAGAAATGTTCGGTCTTGGAGGGAGAAGAGAAGAATAATTGGAGATAAGCTTTATGCAGGATGGGAGATGTCGGGACTTGAATTCTTTCCAAGGTGTTCCCCCTCAAAGAGGTAGTCTGTTGCGCCGGGGCTTTATGCCTTTGATTTTTAGACCCTTGACATGCATACGACCAGGATTTTCCCTGCGGGGACTTTGCCACTCTTGTCATGCCATAATTCACAATCTTGCTTTTATCGAAATTCTGACTTGATTTTCATAATAGCCCTTTTGGCGAGATGTATATCATGAAATTCATATTTAGTTTGGGTCAAGACTGCCCCTATTTGAGACTCCTCTTGTATTGGGGATTACCAAGGTTGGTCATCTCATCCGTCAACCTCTTGCCCCTGCACGTGGCCGAGTAAAGAAGAGAAAAGACTTTCAGATATACTCATGGCATGGCCAAGGTAGCAACGGTGTTTAACCAAAGGAGCCGGCTAAGGACGCCGTGAAGTGTGTGAGGTGCCCAACTGAGGGTTGATCTTAACAAGCGGGGAGAGAATGTTGAACTCCCAGCGCGGGGTTCTTATTAACCAAGGTGCTGCATAAGCAAGCCTAAAGACTCTTTTTAACAATGATTTAATTTAACAAAAGCCTAAGATAAAGATCTAAAACACCACTCTTAATCTTGTTAGGAAGCACTTCATTTTGAAAATCATGCGTGAAGTAATGAGGTAATGATATCATATAAATGCTTACTTACGCCAATATATTACCTTGCAACCTTTGTTAAAGCAGCTGCCGCGAGAGGTTGATCATCGTGGGATAGTCCTCTTTGGCAGATAAAGGATTGGAAGCAAAGGATTTGAAAGTGGCTTAACAAGAAGGAGTGGTGCCAAGACCAGACTCAGACGAATAAGGAAAAAAAGGAAAAGAGGCGAGGGCTAGAACTCCCTTACTAAGGTGTGGAGACCCTGATCACATGGAACAGTCTACAGAAGGAGAGGAGAATTAGAAGGAGGAGTGAGGACTAAAGCCTCGAAAGCAGTGGGAGAAAGGGCAGATGCCCAAGGCAGTGGATGTGGAAGAAGTTGGGTCGGACCCAGAATCAGGAGGAATTAGAAGAAGAAATTGGTAGATAGAAAGAGGCGGATCCGGAGGGTTCGGAGGCAGAGGAGAATCGTGAGAGGAGAAATCATCCGGAGGCTCCGGAGGGATAAAATATCGAGGGACGCGATGCCCTGAGAAGAAATCTGAAAAAGAGTGATGAAAAAGGAAGAAGAGAACGAAGGAGGTGATGTCTTGGAAGAACAGAAAGATGAACTGGAAGAAAGATGGATGGTCCGGAGGTTCCGTAGGGAGAAAATGGAAAGGGGCGCGATGCCCGAGAGATAAGTCCGGAGGTTCCGGAGGAAGAAAATGGAAAGGGCGCGATGCCCGAGGGAAAGGTATGAAAGATCCGGAGACTTCGGAAGAATAAAGTGGAAAGGGGCGTGATGCCCTGGGGGAAAGTCCGGAGGTTCTAGAGGGATGAAATCAGGAGGGAGAAGATGGAAAGGGGCGTCGTGCCCAGGGAAAAGATAGAGAGAATCAGATGGAGAATCCGGAGGTTCTGGAGGGATGAAATCAGGAAGGAGAAGATGGAAAGGGGCGTCGTGCCCGGGGAAAAGATAGAGAGAATCAGATGGAGAATCCGGAGGTTCCGGAGGAATGAGATAGAAAGGGGCATCATGCCCGGGAAGAGAATAGAGAGAATAAAACGGAGAATCCGGAGGTTCCGGAGGAATCAGATGGAAAAGGTGGAAAGGGGCGTCGTGCCCGAGGGGAAAGTCCGGAGGTTCCGGAGGAAAGAGATGAAAAAGGTGGAAAGGGGCGTCGTGCCCGAGGGAAAAGTCCAGAGGTTCCGGAGGAATGAGATGGAAAGGGGCGTCATGCCCGAGGGAAAAGTCCGGAGGTTCCAGAGGAAGGAGATGAAAAAGGTGGAAAGGGGCGTCGTGCCCGAGGGGAAAGTCCGGAGGTTCCGGAGGAATGAGATGGAAAAGGTGGAAAGGGGCGTCGTGCCCGGGGAAAAGATAGAGAGAATCAGATGGAGAATCCGGAGGTTCCGGAGGAATGAGATAGAAAGGGGCGTCATGCCCGGGAAGAGAATAGAGACAATAAAACGGAGAATCCGGAGGTTCCGGAGGAATCAGATGGAAAAGGTGGAAAGGGGCGTCGTGCCCGAGGGGAAAGTCCGGAGGTTCCGGAGGAATAAAATGCCGAGGGACGCGATGCCCTGGGAAGAAGGGAGAGAAATCTGGGAGAGTGAGATGAAAAGGTTGGAAAGGGGCGCGATGCCCAAGTAATGAAGATGAATATGAATAAGGTGAGAAATGCGGAGGATCCGGCGGTGCCGGAAGGCGGGGAAGATACGGGTTTGGAGACCCGGGAAGCAGGAGGTGCAAATGCATATGAATGCAATAGAATGGACGTGATGAATGCAGTGAATGCATGAACGCAATGAAATGCAAAGAAGATGAGGAACATGAAGGGTGAGAGGACGAGATCTTCCTCTTTCCCCTGGGAGTGGCCCATGAAGAAAGCGTGATAGACAAGAATATGGATGGGGTGGATAAAGGAGTAGAAGGCCCCCTAGTACCAAAACAACTGCCCCTCCACGGCAGCGAAAGTGTATAGCCAATTGGCCCAATGGAAGAAGCTTCAATAATAAATAACAACCCCCTTGGAAGGCAAAGATCAACAATGTGAGGGGATTGGAAAGTTGGAACATGAAGCATTGTGCTACCCATTAACTGTGGCGTATATGGAGTGTTGAACAAAATGGGCATTCGCCCCTTGCATGGAAGAATGGATTCAGGATTTGGAAATTGGAACAAGGGGTGCCCTGCCCGGCCCTTGGATGGCATCAGTGCTTGGCATTCTTCTCTGGCGAATAGCAGCGGCGGTAACTTGGCCTCTTCGACCGTGCTCGGAATAATAACCCGGATTGGCATCCGGCAAATGAACTCTTGCGTCTTGAATAGCATGGCCATGGCCAAATTCTTCTTACCCGGCTCTTGCTTATCTTCGGCACAAGTATTTCTAGCAGCGCTCCCCTTCCGAGTGGTAAAAGGAGGTGAGGCGGAGGCGGAAGGCTTCGTGGAGGGTGGAGGTATAATAGAAAGTGTTGGCGGAGGTGGAAGCGAAGGTTCAAACACATCAAGTTTCTCCCTTTGCTCGGAAGCAGTCGGGGTTGGCTCGAGTGCAAAAAGTGGTGGATCCTGCTCAGGATTAACCATGGGTAAAGATGAAGGGTTAAGTGGGGGAATAGGCAAGGTGGGTTGAGGCGGTGATATGGAGGTTAATGGCATAGTGGGTGGAGGTGTAATTGGTGGAGGGTTAATGGGTGAAGGTTTGGTGCGTAGGAAATACCGAATGGGGCGAGCGGTGTTTGGAGTGGGGAAGGACTCAAGATGCGCCGGCGCGGGTGATTGGAGTATCGACCCATCGTCGTAACACCAAGAAGTCTCGGAAATAGGGGTTGAATTGGGAGTGGTGGCTTCATCCTGAGCAGGAGGTTCATCGAATGAAAGTGGGGGAAGTGGGAAACGAAGGAAACTCGGAAGGGGTGCCTACGCAGCTTCATCATCGTATATTGCCTCGGATTCTTCAAATGCCGGCTCTTGCTCGCTTGGAATGCTGACGCCATAATCTTCTCTCCTATCTTTCCATTCTCTCTCCATCTTAGTAATCTCGTCCAAAGCGGCATGGAGAGGATTGACCGGAGTAGGAGGAGCCATGACCCTTTTTAATTGCTCCTCCATCAAAGTAATCTTATCAAGCAGAGTTTGCTGGAGGGGTGTAACATGAACAACCGAGGGTTGGCAGGGCCTTGAAGGAGGAGGGGCCGCATAAAAAGGCCGTGGAGGGGAGTTAACGGGATGACCCGTAAAAGAACCCGGATGGGCCAGATTACAAGGAATATAAGGGCCTCGGGGCCGTGATGTAGGAGGAATAGAAGGAGGCGGGTGTCGGACCACCCGAGGAGGAGTGTGAATAGAAGGAGATGGGTAGTGGGCTACCCGATTAGTAGGAACATGAGTGGAAGAGGGAGGTGGGTGATGGGCCACCCGTGGAGGGTTGTGAATAGAAAAGGGAGGTGGGTGATGGGTCACCCGCATAGGATTGGAAGGAGGATGAGATGCAGGAGATGCACCCTCAACGGCGGCCTTAAGGGCTTGGATCTGTTGAGGGGTGAGATGATCTAATGCATGCAAGATTCGGGAGACCTTCTCATCGTTAGGACGAGACGGTCCCGTAGGAATAGTGGCTCGAACTTGAGTAGGGGGACCATGAGGATGGACATTGCCCATGGGTCGGGCATGACCGTAAGAATGAGGATGCGGTCCTTTGAAAGAATGGTGAGAATTTTGATGAACATGTTGAAATTGAGGGGAATAAGATGTGCTAGGTTGATCACCCTCATGAATATTAATTGAATTGAACATGTTATTTTGTCTATCAAAGTAAGCCATTCAAGCAGTTTAATGTGCAAACAATTTGCAAAGAAACGCACAAGTTATGATGGTTACCTTGATTTCTTATGTTTGAACCTTGATGAATTAATGAATTTATACAAATTGATATGATTCACACAAGGGAGGAACCTAGTTTCAAATATGATTTAACTCCAATGCCAACTAGGAACACTCTCTCACCACGTATAGGCCAACTAAACCCGGGAACTTCAAGGGTACAACCTGCCTGGCGTCCGTGAGGGAATCCACGGGTGCGGGGACTTATGGAGGCTTGGTTTAGGAATTTCCAATCCAAAGAGACGGAATGCTCAATGGAGGGTCGTTCCTTCACCAAGGGGGTGTGTGGAATCCTAGTGAGGAGAGAGGAGGTCTCCCAAACCAATGCAAAGAAATGAATGCAATATGTGCAAGGGGATAGGCAAATCACCAATAGAGCCAAATAATAATATAAATCAACGAAGCATGAATAAGCGGAGGCTCTGTGAAATCACAGGAAAGAGACGACCTGTGGAAGGTCGCTACTAATAAAAACGCGCCCTGGTGTGAGGCGCTACCTGAGGAAAGGACGCCTCACAGAGAGGGCGTCAAATCTAAAACACGCCCTGGGGCAGGGCGTTAACTCTCAGAGGTGCGCACGGCCGAGAGAAAGAAACGCCTTGATGTGAGGCATTATCAAATAACAAGACGCCTTGGAGAGGGGCGCTATCCAGAAAAGAAACGACAGGGTCACTGTCGTGAATCACTGTGAGGGCCCACACAGGCAAGGTAAAAACACGCCCTGGTATGGGGCGCTACAAATCAAATGGACGCCTCTGGTCGAGGGCGTCAACTCTCAGGGGTACGCACGGCCGAATGAATAAAACGCCTTAGTGTGAGGCGTTACAATATAAAAAGGCGCCCTGGAGAAGGGCGTGAATTCACAGATAAGCAGGGTATGATAGAAGACGTCCTGTCAGAAGGCGTTAGACATGCATAAAACGCCCTGGGTGAGGGCGTGAAATTAAAAAGCGCCTCTGACAGAGGCGTTAATTCCCAGAAAGACACCACGGCCAGCAATATCAAACACTCGCAGTCACAGGGCAATCAATAAAATGCAGCAGAGTATAACATGCTCATCAAAAATTTTGGATAAGTGAATTTTCAAAAAGAAAATCTAACAAGCTGACAGATCACTTGGGGAGAGTGCAAAGCACAATGGAGGGGGGCCGAGGGGCACAAAGGAGGGGTACCGTGGGTACCAAAGGGAAAGGGCACGCGAGGGTGCCAAAGGGGAAAGGGGTAATAAAAAAGAAGAACATAAAGGGTCCCACCGTGATCGCCAATTTGTAGATTATGATTAAAATCCACTTAAACAAATAAATATTAAGTGAATGAATAAAGCATGAAATAGCACGAGGTGCTAAGATGGAGATGTGATCGCCAGAGACACGAGGCCTCAAAATATAATAATGAAAAGCATGGAGGGATCGCGAAAAATACCTTGAATGCGGGGATTGTGAGTGCTCCTTTCTCTTCCGATCGGCCGGCCGATGAAGAGAGTTCTTCCTTTGATTACCCTTGCAAACAAAGACAAACACCAATAAAAGATTGAATTAGAAATATGGTGAGTGTAGCATCAATTCTTAATAAAAGGATGAGCATGGTAACATGTGAAAAACACACCTTAAGGGTGGTGGCCCTTAAACCCCTATGCAAAAAGGTGGAAAAAATATGATGAATGATATGCAAAATAAAATAAGGGAAAGAGTGCAAGAGTTGCACTTAAAGGGGAGATACTCAACGTGGTTGAGCAGGGCAGTTAATAGGAGATAAAACATGCATGCATGAGCAAACCGATGATGATAAAGACAAAAGGAAGAATAAAATAAAAGAAGAAGGGGCCTGTGCTGCTTCTTTTGGCCTTGATTAGCGTTTGGGAGGAGGCTTTGATGGATGAAAAGGTGGGACGTAGGAGCCTTCTCCTTCAGCCACAGCAACACCACCCTGCGAAGGAAAATAGAAGAAGAAGATAGAAGAAAAAGAAAACAGAAGAAGGAAAGAAGAAGAAGAAGACAGAACAGAAGAAGAAAAGAATGGAGGGGAAGGAAGGGATCGAACCTAATTAATAGAGCCGCCGGCTCTATTAAATAGAACAGATCAAATATAGGAGAAGATAAGAATGGCAAGAGCCCTACGGAGGCAAGACTCCAGTCCCCAATCAAGGAAGGTGTCTAACGAAGCAAGGACTCTCTGGGGAAAGGGCTGCGAAGACAGAAGATGAAACACGCCCTGGGTCAGGGCGTCAATTCAAGAATTGACGACCTACCATAGGGCGTTAATTCAAAACACGACATGGCCAAGGGCGTCAACTCCCAGATCAATTTTGGAAATAAATATTTCTTTTATTTGGAAATTATGAAACACGCCTCCGGGAGAGGCGTTAATTAAAACACGCCCCCAAGAAGGGCGTTAATTAACATTTTTCAAACATTTATTCTTTTTCAAAAATTGGATAATGCCAAGAATTGACGCCCTTTTCAGAGGTCGTCACTTCTTTAAAAGGCGCCCTAGGTTCGGTCGTAAATCAAAACGCGCCCTTGATCAAGGCGTGAATTCATAAAAATGGAGATAAATGCCAAAAAAATAGAAAAAATAGGAAAAATAGGGGAAAATAGGGGAAATTCAAGAAAAGTGGGAAAAACCACTCAAATAAGCCGATTTGAGGGTCAAATGGGGCATCACATGGTAATATGAAATATACTCAAAATAATGTCAATTTTGGCGTGTCTACAATCATGAGCATGTTGCATGTTTCAATTGGAGATCACTCAGTCAATAGAGAATGAAATAAAATTCATTTCAACTTGTTTAGCTAGCAAGACCCCCTTTGACAAAAATATGAATCACAGAAAAATTCAGTGAAAGTGCAATGTTTATCTTATGACATGAGGCTAGCTAACAAGGAGAAAATAATAGCATCAGAAAATTCTTTTAAGGCCAAACAATCGATTTCTTCCAGTTCTGGTACAAGGCGGAGAACTTTGGTCCAAAGACCAACTCACGCATAGTGAGAGTTTCCAGGTGAAGATAATCCACCTTTTCAGTACTCAGTATTTGATATACCAGATACACAATTAAGCTTAAATGTGCTCAAGCAATCAGATTGAAGGATGTTCAAAGGTCAACATAAAGTTCAAGATTTTAAGTTTCATTCAACCAATAAGCAAGTTAATCACAGCAGAATGGAGGAGCAATTATTTCAGGTATGTAGAGCAATACCTATCATCTAAAGGTGTCACCAAGTGACAAAAGGCCATTGCATGATTGTGTATTCCATAGAAGGAGGGTTGAATTACCTTAGTTCAGGAGACAAGATTGGAGGCCTTCAATCACTAAAACTCACCAACCTCACGAAGGTTGATATTTCAGCTTTTGCTTTCTTACCCTTTCCTTGAGAATCCATTTTCTTCCAAGCCTTTCACCTGCAATCCAAAGAAGAGTGAAACTCAGTTTACCCATGAGAGTATTTTAAAATCTCCTTGCATAGTCCCTGCAAAATCTTCACAAAAGGCATTATTAGTAGCTCAGAAATGATATCATCCCCATGTACTTAAACCACTAAGAAGTCTTTTACCTGATTTACCTTGTGAGAGGTGGTTGATCAAAGTTACCTATTGAACCCATTCTTGGTTAAAAAAGATGCGCGCTTTTCATACCATGTCTTGGGTACTTACTTCAATACGTACAAGACTTTCACCACCTTATACTTGAGTCGATCCTAGAAGTTGTTCTACACAAAGTAGCCCATCTTCTTGTAGTAACTTGAGAGGGTTCTCATCATTTTCATCCTTGCAAGGTATTTCTTTCATTTACTCAGGCTTGGCCATGACTAGCCCATCATCATTTGAATTTTGGGAGTATAATCTGCATCCAAGAACAAACAGGCTTTAGTTGTCAATTTCGATTCAAATTTGTAACTAGTATGACAAATTCATTTAACAACTAAACATCCCTTTAATAACCTCTAGAGTTGATGCATGACTCAGGCATGAATGCAAGCATTAATCCCATGTGACGAATGCGGTTGCTCCCCCTTAGTGTGTACATGAATGCAAGATGTTCAATGAGATTCTAATGCTATATGCAGTCATGGATGTGTTGAAGACAAGAGAGTTGCATAGATTATGACATGAGTTCCTTCAAAATGAGAAGTAGATTCTTCAACTCTTGTGCATGAGATCATGTGAAGGTATATGTAAACATGAAGATGTATGTAAACTCAATGCATGTAATGGAATCATGATTTGAAGAATTTTCAAGCTCCCCTACAACAAGATGCTATATGACACTTGAGATGCACACAAATATGCAAGCAACCATGAATGGAATGCAAGTGAGGACATATACAGGATTACATGACTATAAGACTCAAAATGAATCAAAACCTTACACAGTCACTAGAGAGAATAGAAGGGATATCACCTAATTTTTCAAGTTAGTTTTTTGATTTTTCTTTCAAGCCGACTCATGCCAGTTGGCCCGTGTGCCGTACCTTCTTGATGAAAATAGATTTCATGCTTTACATTTCCAAAGCACACCTGTAAAACAGAATTCTCAATGGGCAATCTTAGGTACCCAAATCCTATTGGGTCCTTGTGGGTCAGGAGCAATATTGGCATGCAACTTCCAATTTTTAACAATATTCAAGTCATTATTTCTTATAAAAAGATAATCATGCTTAACATTCCTAGATTTGCCAAAATGGTGGTAGAGGGCACGTGACATCATATTCCTTCTTTTATTGGTTCTGCCAGTTCATGTGAGTGATCATGATATGTTGAGTGAGAGTTCTTTCTCTTCGACAATAACCAACAATGTGAAGTTGTGTGTCCCCTTTTACCACAATGATTGCAATGCATGGAGGGTTTTATGGTGAATGATTTCTTTACATTTTTCAAACCAACTTGATTTCTACATGCTCTCAAGTCATCATTTTTCATAATGAAGTAATCATGCATGGCATGTCCATGTCTTCCACAGTAAAAGCATGAGAGTTTCTTCATTAGTGGATGTGTGTGTGAGGCAGAGGTATGCTTAACATGCATAGTGATGCTAGCAACATTTTTGGATTTTTGATGTATGTTGATTTTTTGATTTTTATTTTCTTTTTGAATCCTTTGGACATTCACACTATTTTTCTGATTTGATTGGGTTCTTGATACAGTGGGTTGCTGGGAGTGAGATGTGGAGGTGTTGGGTGCATAATTGTCATGAACAAATGAAGTTTATATTTTACTTTCAAATTTCTTTTTGTTCACGGGATTAAACCCCAGCCCCTCTCTTTGAAAGTTTACTTTCATTCCTAGTAATTTGTCCAGTATATTTTGACCGTCCACAAATCTAGATAATGAAACATTCAAGTCAGAGATTTCTTTTTCAAGTGATGAAATGTGTAATTCATAGGAAGCCATCTTATTTTCACAAGAATTAACTTGATCATGTAAAGTAGCATTGATGGTTTTATGACTTTGAATTTCTTGCAACAATTCATCCACTCTTTCAGATTCATGGAGATTCACAGATTTTCCTTTTTCAAAAGCACACAATTTTTCAAAAGTGGCCATGTTAAATTCTTTCAATTTCTCATTTTCCTTTCTCATACATGAACTGGTTTCTTCATGATTTTTAATATCAATCAGAAGACATTCATTTTCAGTTTTGAATCTTAAACATTCATCACATGAAGAGATTTCATGAATGGAATTTTCTAGCTACTTCAATCTGCCTTCAATCAAAGAATTTTGAATTAACAATGCATCGTTTTCCTTTTTAACACTTTCAAGTTTAGAACATTTGTTACAAGAGCCACTCTCATGAAAAGTATGTTCAGATTTCTTTTTCAATTTTGTGTTTTCAGACTTAACCTTCTTGTACTTATCAACCAACTCTTCATAGGCATTCAACAACTCTTCATAGCTAAATTCATCTTCATTTTCAGAATCAGAATTTACCTTTGAGCTTGATCCACTTGGTGAGCTTGATCCACTTGGCTGATCACTCCTTTGTTCGCTCGTGTCTGCCACAAGACATTGGTGTCCATGCTCTTCTTAGATTTTGCTTAATCCATCCTAGATGTCCTTCGCGGATCTACAATGTGAGATAAACGGGAAATAATTATGATCAACTGCAGCAATAAGTAATTTTAGAGTCAAACAGTTTTGATCATGTTTAAGCTTTTGATTTACAGTCCAGACATTTTTGTCTTTAGGCAATTCATAAGGACCATGTGAGATAAGCTTCTGGAGAGGGGGATTCCTGCAGCCCACTCAAAGAGCAGACCCAACTAGGCCCAACAAGGCCCAACGAGGCAAGCTCGTCCAAGTGACAGCCCACAGGGCCCACTCGGAAAAGTCCAATAAAACAATGCTCGAGGAAACAACTCTCCTAGGCGGTCCCAAGGCTCGGAGAGCCCGAGCCTCGGTCAGGTCACAGGAAGACCCACGCACGAGCTATCCCTCCGCACGAAGGGGGGAAGCGCTAGCCGGTCTGTCCGACCCATCTCCTCACCGAGCTAGGCCTATCGCCCGATAGGGCCGGCCCCCCTAAGCTCAGTACGATCGATAAAATGTTCATCACTGCAGCCGTTAGAGTCCACAGCGGGCCGGACGCTAAGAAGTCCAGGAGCTCCGGCTTCCCCGCGAGGATAACGCACCCACGATGAGGCCATAAAAGCCCACGACGAGGATGTAACCTCCACCGGAGACCTCTCAGCTTGCAGGACTCCAGAGGGCAGCGCACTATTTAAACATGGGATACCCTCCGGTGAAAGGTAAGTCCAAAAGGGCATTGATCCTCCCCCAATTCCTGAGCAAGGATCACTTCACCCCATTGGTGGAGAGGGATCTCGCGCCTTCACCTTCTCCTCCCTATCGCTGCTCCCACCGTTGCTCTACTGACTTGAGCGTCGGAGGGTTTTGCCCCAGGGAATCCCCCTGGGCCCTCTGACCCATTTCCCTGTCTTGCAGTTCATTAACTTGGTGATTACCAGCGCGAGATTTCGCCTCTTCATCTGACATGCTCGTCAAGACCCCCAAGGCCCAGGACCACTTCACCGACCTCGCCGAAGCCTTCGGCATCCTCCTGAAGTACAACATGAAGCTCAATCCTGCTAAGTGCGCCTTCGGAGTAAGATTCGGGAAGTTCCTGGGTTTTCCGGTCACTCAGCATGGGATCGAAGCTAATCCCGACAAGGTCCAGGCCATCCTGGACATGTGCCCGCCCGCCTGCATCAAGGACGTCCAGCGTATGACAGGGCGTGTCGCCGCTCTCAGCCGTTTCTTATCCCGTGCGGCCGAACGATGCTTGCCCGTTTTTAAACTATTGAAGGGGCCCAAGTTGGCATCTGCTACGTTCGCATGGGATGAGGAATGCCAGAAAGCGTTCGCTGAGCTCAAGGAGTTCCTGGCTTCGCCCCCGGTACTCTCCAAGCCCGTGCCGGGCGAAGCCTTGCTACTCTATCTCTCGGCGACGTCATCAACGGTCAGCTCGGTCCTAGTCAGAAATGACTCGGGAATCGAAAGACCCGTCTACTACACCAGCAAGGTGCTTAACGAGGCTGAGAGGAGGTACCCTGCAATCGAGAAGCTCGTGCTAGCACTGGTTACCTCCGCGAAATGCCTCCGACCCTACTTCCAAGGGCACCCCATCACCGTGCTAACCGGCGAGCCGTTGAAGAAGATTTTGGCCCACCCCGAGGCCTCGGGGCGACTCGTCAAATGGGCCATTATGCTTGGGGCCTACGACATCTCGTATCGCCCGCGCTCAGCTATAAAAGGTCAAGCGCTCGCCGACTTCATCGCCGAAAGCACCATCCCGACCGAAGAAAGACTACTGACCATGCCCGGGCCAACCTGGGAACTGTACGTCGACGGATCTTCCAACTCAGTCGGTAGTGGTGCTGGGATCCTCCTAAGATCCCCCGAAGGAGTGGAGCTGCAGTACGCCTTGAAATTCAACTTTCAGGCGTCCAACAATGCTTTCGAGTATGAGGCCCTTATATCGGGAGCACGCATGGCCCGGCGGTTGGGGGCTGAGCGAGTCAGGATCCACACCGACTCTCAACTGGTCGCAAGCCAGGTCAACGGCGAGTACGAAGCTCGAGAGGCACCCATGACCAAATACCTCCAGCTGGTCAGGAGCCTGGCCCAACAATTCGAGGGATTCGAGGTAGTCCGAATAGCCCGGGAAGAAAACTCCCGAGCGGACGCCCTCTCTCGATTGGCCTCCTCCCTAGACCCAGAAGGTACCCGATCGGTCCTCCTCGAAGAGCTAGAACGCCCGAGCATTGACTCGGAGCTCCTCGCTGTTGACTCGGCCGTCCCGAGCGACTGGTGCACCCCCTACCTGTCTTGGCTTTGAGACTCCCAAGAGCCCTCCGACCCTCAGGAAGCACGCCGAATGAAGTACCAAGCCCGACGCTTCATCGTCCTGGACGACGCACTCTACCGAAGGTCTTTCGCCGGCCCTCTCCTGAAGTGCCTCGGCCCCGACGAAGCCAGCTGAGCCATCCGAGAGGTTCATGAAGGCCTGTGCGGAGCGCACTCAGGGGCAAGGTCACTGGCCAGAATCCTGTTACGACAGGGGTACTGGTGGCCCACCCTGCAGCGCGACTGCTCGGCCTATGCTCAACAGTGCGACCGATGCCAGCGGTTCGACCACTTGGTCCATCATCCGGCTACAGAACTCGTCACCCTCGCCGAGCCTTATCCCTTCGCTCGGTGGGGGATCGACATTCTCGGACCATTCCCCACGGCTCAGTCCCAGAAAAAGTTCATCGTCGTCGCCATAGACTACTTCACTAAATGGATCGAGGCCGAAGCCACTGCAAGGATCACCGAGACAATCGTCTGGAGTTTCGTCTGGAAATCGATCATTTGTCGCTTCGGCATCCCCCGAGTGATAGTGAGCGATAACGGTCGGTAATTCGATTCTCGATATTTCCAAGACAGATGCGCCGACCTAAACATCCGCAACCACTTCACTTCGGTCACCCACCCTCAGGCCAACGGGCTGGTCGAAAATGCCAATAAGACTATCTTGAAAGGCATAAAGACCAGACTCAGCAAAGCCAAGGGTAGTTGGCTCGAGGAATTGCCTAGCGTACTATGGTCGCACCGAACGACTCCCAGGACGGTAACCGGTGAAAGTCCTTTTCAGTTGGTGTACGGCACTGAGGCCGTCATTCCATTAGAGATCGCCAACCCGTCTCTCCGAGTCATCCGCTACTCGCTCGAGGAAAACAACCAAAAGTTACTCGAGAACCTCAACCTAGCCGATGAACTCCGGGATATTGCCAGCATCCGAGCGACGGAATACCAGCGACGCCTCACTCGATACGACAACGCCAGAGTCCGAAGCAGACACTTCCAACCGGGAGACTTCATCCTCAGAAAAGCCGAAGCCTCTCGACCACTAGAGGCAACGGGCAAGCTGTCCCCTAACTGGGAAGGCCCCTACCGAGTGGTCGAGACGCTCAGGAAAGGTGCATACAGGTTAGCAACAATGGAAGGGGATCCCATTCCTCGGACATGGAACGCAGTCGCACTACGCAAATTCTATTTTTGAAATTGTACAACAAGAAGGATGAAATAAATTCCTTTCCATTCAAAACTATTGATACATCAGAAAGGCAAAGGCCAGTACATTGCATGACAAAAAGTAAGAAAATCTGTCTAACACCGCTGCAAGGGGTCATCGCTCGATTGACTCGATCTCGATCTCCTCGCGCCCAGCCACTGACTCTGCCTCGCGTAGAAACTGGCTCGGACAAGAGGGGGCCGATCCAGTTGGCTCAGATGACCCCCGACAAAGGTGACAGAGGGACTACAGAGAAGGTAGCCACCTTCTAAAGTCAGAGAAGGCTACCTTCCAAGTTGATGGAGGCCAGGGAGAAGGAGCACCGTGAAGACCCCTTCTTTCCCAACCTGCCAACTCCTTGGAAGGGAATAGAGAGCAAGCAGCCTCCGAAGAGTGAAAGAAATGAAGAGCAGAAGAGGGAGAAAGAGGCTGCAGACGGAGGAAGGCTTCGGTGAGGAGGGAACTTGAAGCGCCTCCCCCCCCCATGCAGAGGGGGAGTGGCGGCAGGCATCCCTGATACCCCCATCCGTCCTCCGCCTCGGTGCCCACCCGGAAGCCATGCCAGAACTGAGAAAGGGCAAGAGCCGTGCCCTCGCACGTCGAATCCCTCCCCAGATCCGCGTGGCGACCGTGGGACCCATCTCAAACCCGCGCGGCGACCGTGGGACCCGTAAAACAAGCCGGGACGACAAAAGCCCTCTGCTCCCCGTCGTCGGCGGCGTCTCCCTCTGAAGGATCCTCCATGCTCCGAATGCAACGGCACAACGCAGAGTAAAGAAGAAGGAGTGAGGGAAGACTGTTAGAGAAAATCCTAAGCAGTAAAGAGGAAAGGGCGCCTTTCGATCCTTCTTATAGGCCAAAGGAGGCTACGTGCCTTAAATGACTCCCCCCTCTAAAACACGCCAAAGGATTTCTCTCCTGAACAGTCACCCCCAACTCCTCGTTTCCCGCCCTAGCGGGATTCACGAAGCGGCCTGACATTCAAATCGTGAGGGAACGAAAAGGCGTCCCGTCGGAAGCCTACCGAATCAGCATGCGAAAACCATGCAAGACATATCGGCACTTTTCAACTACTTCAGATACGCCAGCCAAATCACGGCAAGGATGGCGATCAAACAAGTAAGTCATTTATTATCTCATAAAGAGGAAACTCTCTAAAGGAGGAAAGAGAGACAAACAAGAGAAAGGGGCAAAATAAGGTAAAATACATCAGGCCTCGGGCCCACTTTGAAGCTCGGGAGCGACGGAGGTAGGCGCGTCACCCCCAGCACCCTCGGTGACGACTGACCCGGGCACTGACCTCGCCTGTGCGAGAACTGTCTCGGTTGCGAGCCCTCCCGAGGCGTCCGGAGTTGGTGACCCAGCCGTAAGAGACCCCCTGGATCTTCCCCGCTCGACGCAGAGGAGCTAGAAACTGACTCATCCGAGTCATAGATCTGGCCCAAAGGGAACTCGATCCCGGAGTCTCGATCGAAGGCGTAGTCCACCGCCCTACGATAACCCTGCTTAAACCCCTTTCGGGCGCCACGGCGAAGCGCTACCTCATAATATGGTAGGGCGGCTTTCTCCAGGTTGGCTGAGTAAGCGTCCGAGCTTCTATATCGCTCGATCGCCTCCGCCTCGATCTGCTCCGTCCTTCCAACGAGCTCGACCCGAGCCCGCTCCGCCTCGGCCGCACGCTCGTCTGCTCCTGCCAGGCGTTCCTCTGCCGCGACCATCCCTCGCTCGGCCTCGCTCGACCGCCTCTCTGCCCGGACTCGGTCCGCCTCGGCCACGGAACGAAGGCGCTCCGCTACCTCCGCCCGGTCCAGTAGCTCGGCACGTTCGAGCTCCCAGCGACCGTCCAGCTCGAGGTGACGCAGACGCTCCTCTTCCAAGAGTTTGCCCTTCCTCTCGAGCGACTCCCGGGCCTTATCCAACTGCTCAGTCAGCGCCTCAGTTTCTAGCCGGCTCGCCCGTGCCAAGTCCCTGATCGCGGAGAACTCCCGTCGGAGCCCCTCATGCTCCTCGCTGAGGCGGGCCAGTTTCCTCTCGCACCCCCCGAGGCCCCAGGCGAGATTCGATCGATCCGCCTCCGTCCGAGCGTACGTCTCCGCCATCAAGGCCACCGACCGAGCCATGACTAGGCCGCCCTCCATGAGGACGTCGAGGACGCCGGAGGGGGAGTGGCACTTGTCTCCCCCCCTCGTCTTTGCGGCAACCTCTCGGCAGATCCGGTACAGGTCGCCCGAAACACTGAGCCTTTCCAAAGCCTCCGGCATGGAGATACGCTCCCCACAGGACGCCCCGCCAAAAGGTTCGACCTGAGCGACGGGGCCGACCGCCCCGCGCGCCACGGTCGGTTGGGGTTGCGACGCCTCCCAGGGCGAACCCCCAACCTCAACCGACGCCACAGGATTGACCGCACCAGGAACTTCGAGCACTTGGGGCTGCGACGCCCTCGCGGGCGAACCCCCATCCCTATCTGTCTCAGCCCGCGCCTCGACACCGGCTGCTACAGCACTGGCCCCCTCCATCCCCGGGGAGGGAAGAACCGACCCATCTCCGCCCTCTGAGGGGCCCCTAGTCTCTTCGGCCCCCTCTCGCCTGGTAGGTGGGGGAGCTGGCCCGGAAGGGTCGGCCCCACCTTGCCCCCGAGAGGGGAGCGCCACCGAGCCAGAATAACCCCCGGCAGCGGTAGGATGGCCGGCCTTCTTGGCCCATTTCTTGGCCTTCGCGGCTTCCTGCAATTTTCCCTCCAGGGGATCCTTGCGCTTCGCCCCGCTTGGCCGCGAAGATCCCTCGGAGGCCGCCCCCTTGCCCTTATCCCGGGCTTGGGAACGACCCGCGGGAGCAACAGGCTCATCGACTGCCGAGTCATCCTCGAGATCGATGACCTCGGTGACCTCTTCCAAGCGCTCCCGTCGGATCTGCAATGAAGAAGAAGGTTCGGTTAGGAAGTGAAAAGGTGACCCTCCGACCCCGCAGAAGAATCCGAAGAATGGTACCTGATGTCTTGAGCTGTGTAAGCAGATACCGCTCCACGTTCTCCAGCGTCACCAGCTCCTCAGTAGACCGGCGATTTGTCAACAAGCGAGCGGCGTACTCTTCCACGTCGGCGGGGAACTCCTCCTTGCGCGGGGGAAGATTCGGATGGAAGTTGGGCATAACCTGGCACCTCCATGACTCATCCACTGCTTCCGCCTTCACCCAGAAAAACTACCTCTTCCACCCTTTGTGCGAAGAATCCTTCGCCGCCAGCGGAATACAACTTCGATTCCTACGCGCCTGGATAAAATAGAAGCCTTTCCCCACCGACGGATGTGCCTTCAGCTCGAAGAAATAATGAAAAAGATCCAGCGACGGGGGAGCCCCCTGCAGGCTGCAGAGGATCCGAAAGGCAGAAAACAGGAGATTCGAGTTGGCCACCAGCTGAACAGGCGCCAACACAAAAAAATTAAGAAGCTTCAAGACGAAAGGCTCGAAGGGGAATCAGAATCCGCTCTTCCACGCCAAGAGAAAAGTACAAATATGGCTCGTGCGGCTGTCCAAGCTCGTCTCGTATGGGGCAGCAGCTACAAAGCTATATCGAAGAGGCAGGCGAAACCGATGCTCCAGTTTCTTCACATTAGCCTCCCCCAACTCGCTGCGATTGGGGACGGGCTCCCGCCTCACCTGCTCGATTTCCAAGCGCAGATCCGCCATCGAGCTGGAAGAAGAACCTTCACTAGAGCCCGAAGACTCCGGGGGAGAAGGAAACTGCCGGATCGCCTCCGCGGTTACACGCGCCAGCTCCTCAAATGCCGCCGCAAGAGCTTGCTCCCCCGCTGTATCTTCACGGCGCATCAAGGAGCCCCAGAAGCAGAGAAATGGAGGAAAGGCCAAAAACCCTAAAAAGACTGGGAGGAACGAGCATCGCCCTACGCCTATAAACCCCCGCGGGAGGCGGCGCGCCGTTTCAACCTCCGAGAAAAAGGGGGCCCCTTCATTTCAAATCCGTCAGGATCATTATTACTACAGGCCCAGGCGACCACTACATGTGGCTTCATCACGCCAACAGGATTCCACCCACCCGAGCCACATCGGTCCAAAGCCTCGAAAAACTACTCAATCGAGCCTCTTTGGCTCGGGAGTAGGAGGGGGACAAGTGGAGAGGGGGATTCCTGCAGCCCACTCAAAGAGCAGACCCAACTAGGCCCAACAAGACCAATGAGGCAAGCTTGTCCAAGTGACAGCCCACAGGGCCCACTCGGAAAAGCCCAATAAAATAATGCTCGAGGAAACAACTCTCCTAGGCGGCCCCAAGGCTCGGAGAGCCCGAGCCTTGGTCAGGTCACAGCAAGACCCGCGCACGAGCTATCCCTCCGCACGAAGGGGGGAAGCGCTAGCCGGTCTATCCGACCCATCTCCTCACCGAGCTAGGCCTATCGCCCGATAGGGCCGGCCCCCCTAAGCTCGGTACGACCGATAAAATGTTCATCACTGCAGCCGTTAGAGTCCACAGAGGGCCGGACGTTAAGAAGTCCAGGAGCTCCGGCTTCCCCGCGAGGATAACGCCCCCACGATGAGGCCATAAAAGCCCACGATGAGGACGTAACCTCTATCGGAGACCTCTCAGCTTGCAGGACTCCAGAGGGCAGCGCACTATTTAAACCTGGGATACCCTTCGGCGAAAGGTAAGTCCAAAGGGCATTGATCCACCCCCAATTCCTGAGCAAGGATCACTTCACCCCATTGGTGGAGAGGGATCTCGCGCCTTCACCTTCTCCTCCCTATCACTGCTCCCACCATTGCTCTACTGACTTGAGCATCAGAGGGTTTTGCCCCAGGGAATCCCCCTGGGCCCTCTGACCCGTTTCCCTATCTTGCAGTTCATTAACTTGGTGATTACCATCCCGCTCAGGAACCAGCGCGAGATTTCACCTCTTCAGCTTCCATAGCTTAGAGTCGTATGAATTGACTAGACTACACATCCTTCCTAACCACAAATCAAAATTGCAACCATCACACACGGGTGGAGAGTTCAAGGTGTACATCATGGTAGTCATTGATCTGGATCACTCTTAGATCGTTAGATCTATGAAAAACAGAGCCTTAGATCCGATACCAATTGAAGTCACGCGATCAATGACACCCAAGAGGGAGGTGAATTGGGTGTTTACCAATTTTACGAAAACTTTTGACCTTTTTGAAACACGTGATATAATGCTAGTTAAGAGATTCAAAACTGGATGATCACAAATCGGATTTATCAAACTATGTATGATAATGATATAGATTATGCAACATACACAAGGATAAATCGGAACAAACAATTTACACTAATACTCACGGAGAATGGAGGTAGAAGAAATGGACCAAACCACACAATGCAAACCACACTACACAACGGTTTTTAAGGTGGTTCGGATGCAATGACGGCAGTCCTACGTCCACCCCTCACCAAACCCGGTGAGGCTTCACTCGGGGATAAATCCCCAAACGGAGACGACGCTCCAACCACACACGCAGGACGACGCCTGCCTATGCACACGGGGACCCACCCCAACACACACACACATGGAGATGAGATCTCCAACACGATCCGACAAAAGGATCAACAACACACACACTGCAATAGATGCAGCACTCCACACACTAAAAAGATCGGATCTAAATAGATCCATACACACGTAGATCTAGGAAGCTCTACGTACACACACACAAATAGAACACAATGACCACACACAACCACGGATCCACAACGATCCACACACACACAAATGTTTCCAGATTATAAAGAACACAAACATAAAGCCCAAAACACAAAAACAATGAAGCACGGTTTAGAAGACTCCTGATTTGGCTTCCATAGAGTGTATGATGTAGATTTTGAATGATGCTTCCTTCTTCACTTGAATGGATCTTGAATGGCTTTAGATAAAGCTTGAAGAACTTGGAGATGGATGAATAAACCTTCCACAAATTTACTGTTCACGGAGCTACAGTAGTTCTTTCTTCTCCCTTGGGCAGCCTTCCCTTGAATCCTTGATTGCTTGCTTGCTTCTACTCTTGATTGGAGCTTTGTTGGCTTCAAATTGAGCTTGAATGGCTTTAGATGGATGAAGGGATTGCTAGACGGAGTATTGTTCACGCAGCTCCTCTTGCTCTTGCAACAGCTCACTTTCCCCCTTTGATAGCCTCTTCTTTGATGTCTCTTTGTTGGTTGCTTGATTCTTCACTTCATAGATACTTGTTGGCTTGAGAAGTACCTTGAATGGGTTGGAGATAGATGAAGAACTTGCTGCATGAAGTATTGTTCATGGAGCTACTGTACTCTCTTCTTCCTCCTTGGATAGCACCCTCTTGATCTCCCTTGAAGCCCTCTTGGATGGTTAGGATTATGGCTCCAAATGAGATGTTTTATAGCCCTTGAATGGTCCATGGACATCCCCCAGACTAGATCCACATTTTGTGGGTGATTTGGTGTCATTAGGATTAAAGAATTACAAGGAGAAAAGCTCTTCTCGAAGTGGAAAACAAAGTTAACATATGTTGGCTCGGGGCTGGCGGTCGACCTGTGGAAGCTGGCGGTCGACCGCTACTGAGAAAACTGTAGAAATTTGATCCCTGGCATTTTCGGTCGATCTGGGGCGGTCGACCTGGGGCGGTCGACCTACAGCTACAGTAAACTTCAGACTTTTAGGTTTCACCCCCGAACTCCATTGCAACCCATTTAAGTTTGAGGCTTCAAACTCCTTTGATCTTGGGGAATATATGTTGAGTGTTTTGACCTACAAAATCATAGAAAAAGGATTAGAACTTTGATCAATCATGCATGTGGTAATTGCATGAAGTACATGTATGAAACCCCTTTGGCCATTTGGCAGTTTCAATCAATTAACAAGAGCTTATTGTAAACCGTTTGAGCAAGATATAAGTACCATTATTCTAATTTTCAAGCAAGTTTCTCATGAGTTGTTTCAACATAATGCAAGCTCAAAATGACATGTGAAATATGTATTAGAGTTCAAGAAGTGATTTACATTGAGACCCAATTTCACATATAAGATTGGAACACTTGTTGCTTTGACAAATGCATGTATGGTATGCGTAAAAATCAACCAAACAAGTTTCAAACTATTTGATCAGGATTTGAATAAAAGTGTTCATCAAAGCTCAAGTCCATATGTTCAATCATATAAGGGCTTGAAACCTCTTGTTGAACCAACATATGCAAACCAAGCATTAAGACTATGTAACCGTTGCCATTTGCCATCTCAAACATACATAGATTACAGGAGCATGAGCAATCAACCACAAGTTTAGTTATCATCACTTAATCACACATTAAGTTTAGTTATCATCAAAACCATAACTTAACAATCACAACAATCATCAAAACCATAACTCAACACCTCTTCCGTCCTTTTGATCACATTAATCTCATAGGTCATTAATGACCCTATGAGTGCATCTACGGTGAGTGTTGTCAAATCCTTGGAGTCTTCTATCACTGTCACCTTGGTGTCCCAACTCGGTGACAGTGACCTCAACACCTTCCACACCAATTCCTTATTGGTGAACTCTCTTCCGAGTGACTTCAGTCCGTTGGTGATCTCCATAAGCCATGTGAACATCTGGGAGACCTCCTCTTCATCTTTCATTTTAAAGAGCTCGTAGTCACGGGTCAGCATATTCGCCTTTGTCTCCTTGACTTCTGTGGTGCCTTCGTAAATAAGCTTGAGCTTATCCCACATTTCCTTGGCGCTACTCCACATGGAGACACGAGCATACTCGTTAGGGTGAATAGCACACTAAAGTATATTCAAGGCATTAAAATTCACAGTGGCTTTCTTTATAGCATCACCATCTCACATATCCTCATCAGGGTTTACAGCATATGGACCATTTCTAATAGCAGTCCATATTTCATGACTTTGCGCCCTAAGAAATACGGTCATCCTATTCTTCCAGTATGGGTAATTACTCCCATCGAAGAAGGGTGGCCGTTGAATAGAATGCCCTTCGGGCATCATCCCCTTGTTGAGGTTGTTGGCCATTCCTAACAGATCACTCTAAAATCACTAGATTTTCTAAAAACCAGAGCCGAGGCTCTGATACCAATTGTTGGCTCGGTTAGGAGGCAATTGAGAGGGGGGTGAATTGATTGCCCACCCTTTCTGACAAATTATAAAGCAACCCAAACAAACCACAGATATGTAGAATAAAAGTAATGCAGAGACTTGATTAAGATGAATGAACTTAAATCAAGCAAGCTCTCACAACTTCCCAGCGCACATATATGCTCACTCGGACAACTATATTTGGACGGACAGTTGAGTACACTCACTTCTCACCGTCTCACACTCGTATAGAGAACGGAAAATTAGATAACAACCAACACCAATCAAGCAAACTACAACACAGTATTTTTAGGTGGTTCGGATGTACAAAGTGCCATCCTACGTCCACCCCTCTCACCTCGAGAGGATTTCACAATAAACGCCGCTCGACGGCAGCAACCACACACACATGGGCTCGACGGCCCACACACGCAGGTTCTCGTATGACGACGAGACAACCCACACACACTCGGAGCAAGCTCCGAAAACATCTAGATATGTGAAATAGAATGAGAAATTACAAGCCCAGTTCTGAGAGATTTGATCTAAGCACAAATCACTATGAAAAGGATAAACAAGACGATATACCCCACAAAACCTTAAACAAGCTAGGAGAATAGAGAAGGTAACACTTAGAACAAATGAACCGAAGGTTGGATGAAGCCGATGTAGAGGATGTAGTCGCCCAAGGCTCCGGAAGAAGAGGATGCAGTCCGCGACCTCTAGATCTTGGCTCGGGCTCGATGGAAATCGTCCTTGGCACAGCTCTCCTTCACCTCCACAGATGGGAGCACCTTCTTCTCCTACAAGGCAAAAATCCTACGTTAGAAGCTCAAGGTTCTTGCGATCGAAAGGAATGGGGACGGCTATATACAAGGGGGTTTGACCCCCCAAAAGACACAAGAGCCCTCACTAAACCCCCTTCATACCACATACATAGAGTAAAGGACGCCCTAAGGCCATTAGGGACAAAAGCCATCCAATTAGATCCTCCTTAAAAGGGTTCAAAACAGATCCGAAAAACCATGTTCGAACGTTCAGAAAAAGTGTCGACCCTTGAGGTCGACCCTTTTTTGTGAATGTTCTGCCAGAACCTATATAAGAACAAAAATGCGATACGAGTGTCGACCCATGGGGTCGACACTTCTTACGAAGTGTTCTGACCGGATAACAGAACAAAACATTCATGATGAAAAGTGTCGACACCTGAGGTCGACACTTTTTCACGAACATTCTGTTTTCACATAATTTCACGAGAGTTCTGCATTGACAAAATAGCAGACACCTGGTGAAAGTGTCGACCCTTGGGGTCGACACAATCTGCCAGCATCCTAAAACTCAACGAAGGCAGAGACTCCACAAATAAGTGTCGACCCCGTAGGTCGACACTTTTGCTGACAGCAACAAAACTTCAGTAATTGTAATTGAAACACTCATGAATCAAACACATGTATCAAAGTAGATCAAGGGAGTTCATACATCACACATGAACATGATTAAGCATGAGTTTTTACCTGGATCAGTCCATTCACACACGATCCAAATAGACAAGTATTCATACCTTGGTCTTGAGAGTTTGAGTGACAAGCTTCACAATTATCCTGCATTTAATTTCCCATTCAAATTAACAACTCAACTTAACAATTGAGATTCTTTCACATTGGAAACATCCATTCATTTTGCAATTTACCGAATGACCTATTCACTCATTAGTTATATCATCGTTCGAGCTCAATCAACAATGGCTCACGCAAACATTCAACAATCAATCAAGTTGATTCGTATCAGCCTTCTTCAAATTGAGCATTCTTACAAATCAAGCATTCAGGTTTAAAATTCATCAACCTCACCTTTCATCAAATATGTATATCAATGAAGCTCAATCATGCAAGTTTTCATTCAAAGCAATCATTCATCAATCCTGTATACATGCAAATTCATTGAACACGAAATCATGACATTTCATTCAGAATCTTCATCAAAATAGTCTGGGGCACAACAATTTTGGATAGTGATAAGTGATATCAGACTCATTCCCAAGAGGTGTAGATATGACCAAATCTAACAGTTCATGTTTCTTAGAAAATGAAGCAGCAAATTACTTGGAAACGAATGAATGAGTTGCTCCGGTATCAAATAAAACTTGAGCAATTTTAGAACAAATAGTGAGAGTACCTTCCACAATTTCGCCTTCAGTGGGTTCCGTCTCTCAGAGAGCTTGCAGACAGCCTTATTTCTTTACTGGACGCTTCTCGTCTTTCGATTCTTGTTCCTTCATCAGTGGGCAGTCTGGGATTCGATGCTCTCGACTCCCGCATCGAAGATAAGCTCCTAACTTCCTCCAGCATTCCTCGGTCTTATGGCCAGCTTTATCACAATACTTGCAAATTTCCTTTGATGGTGTGGTGGTGGAGAATGGCATCTCATTCTTCTGGAATTTCTTTGCCTTGGAGGGCTCCCCTCCCATTAAGAACTGCTTCTTGTTGAATGATTGTTTGAATTTTCCTGGGCTTGTGACGGGTTCCTTCTTGTCTCTTCCTCGGATTCTCTCGAACAATTTGGTGGCGTCTTATAGCAATTGGGCACGCCAAACTATCTCCGAATAGACTTGGATGTCCATTGGTGCAAGATGTGTAATATAATGGGGCCGAAGACCGTTGAGGAATCTTCTCACCTTCATCTTTTCCATACACACCAAGTAGGGTGCATACCTAGATAATCTTGAAAACTGGGCCTCATACTTGGCCACTTTCAAGCCCCGCTGTTTTAGAACGGTGAATTCTGCGGCCTTCTTCTCCTGGATATGGTTGGAGAAGTACTTATTGTTAAAATGCTCCGTGAATTCATCCCATGTGACATGGTCTTCTGGCAGTGTTGCTTCTATGGATTCCCACTAGCATCGAGCATCCCGCTCCAGTTGGAATATGGCCAGTAAAACCTTCTCTTCGTCCGCGCATTGCATCACACGGAAGATTCGTTCCATCTCCTTCAGCCAATTCTCGGCATCCTCGGGGTCGGATGAACCCGTGAACCTCGGTGGGTTCATGTTACGGAAACTTCGGTGCAGATCTCCTGCTCCCCGGTTTGCTCCGCCTTGGGCCACCTGTTGTAGTGCCTGTGTAAGGCCTTGCACGGTGCGCTGCATCTCGCGCCATTGTGCTCTTTCTGCAGCCATGATCATACAAAAGAGTTAAGTATGATAAAGATCAGGCTTACTTGTAAGGTCAAAAGTCATTATAAAACTTAACCCGTGGCTCTATCCATCTCACCGGGTAAGGTATATCTATCCTTGAACTCGGGTTTTACCTATCCTTGGACTCAAGTTTTTTTTTTAGATTTCAATTTCTAACCTTTTATTTCTTCTAGTTCCCTAGGTTTGAAAACCTAGGCTCTGATACCACGAAGACTGTCACGTCCCGAGCGCGAAAGATACTCGGATGCGTGACGCGTCTATATAGATCGTGTCATTAGAGCGATAAGAATTTTAACATACAAAATTTCGGAGTGCACAAATGACTAAAAATCTAATAAACTCTAATAGTCCAAGTGATGTTTATTTGATTAATCAAAGGAAATAAAGATAGTCCATGACAAATTTCTAAATTTAGAAAGCCAAACATTTGGCTACACGACTTAACACAAAGTTTATACCACTAACTGACATAACTAGGAATACAAGGTAGACTCAAATAAATTCAAAGACTCGACTAGCTAATAATAAATGGATGGCGTTCTAGCACTCTTCACTCGGCCTCAAACCCATTCTTGTCGCTATCTGAATCACCTGAAAATGTTAGGAAGCAACTGGATGAGCAAATCGCTCAGTAGGAATTACATCTCAAATATGAGCACTCTTTACGTGATTCACAATTTGCATGTATTATCAGTATGGCCATGCATGATGTACGTATAATAAAAATCAAGTATACAGGTAAATCTAGGTATGATGAATAATAAGAGATCAAGAACTGTATAAAGAGAGTATAACAAGATTTCAAGTATTCGATAAGCAGTATTTCAAGAATTTACAGATGTAAATGCCACTTCGAGCAAGCAGGGATTCGTGTACAAGTATGAACGCAGGTATGAGAAGGAACTCATGTACAAATATATCAAGTAAAAATTCAATTCAAGCAAGTATTGTCAAGTACGTATCAGTAGAATTGGCTATTATCACATAAGTATTTTACCCTTTCTCGGGCCACAAGTCAAGTATTGTCCATTCCGGGCCACGCAAGTCAAATAAGTAAGGAGAGAGAGTAGGGGTGGAGTGTCTCAAGTCAAGCAAGTACTCCGGTGCAATGCTAAACACCATGGTCAATAAACTCCCATCGGCACAAGTACCTTCGGGTGCTCCTCCCAGGACCAGACAGGGCCCTATATGCACACCATTTCATGTATTACCTTTGACATCCACTCTCATTTATAGCCAATATGGAATTTCAAGAATTTAGAAACGTAGTATTTCAGACGAGATTAACTAGTTATTTGGTTATAGAGGATTCTAGAGGTGGCCCCTACAGGCTCAAGAGGTGGCTCCCGTCGTGTAGCACTTTGCGCCGTACGGCCTCAAGAGGTGGCTCCCACAACATAGCACTTTGCCCTGTATGGCACTTAGCTCCTACACTCCCAAATGATAGTTTAAGAGATTCAAGGTTTGACCATGTAGGGTATACACAAGTAGATTTTTTTTTCATGGAACGGAATTTCAAGAACTCATCATACGCAAGTATGGATTAGGGTTGTGTTTGCACAATTTTCAAGACAGATCAAGATCAGAACTTGTAATTACTGAGTTGGCATCTGAGGTTTGCTAATCCTTCAAGTTTTCAATTTTTTTAATATATATATATATATATATATATATGTATATATCAAATTGGCACCCCTTTACCCAGTCTTCAATTAATTGAAGACTTGAGGGCCGTCTTCAATTCTGAAATTGAAGATTTAAGGGCCGTCTTCAATTCTGAAATTGAAGACTTAAGGGACGTCTTCAATTCTGTAATTGAAGACTTGAGGGCCGTCTTCAATTATGAAATTGAAGACTTAAGGGCCATCTTCAATTCTGAAATTGAAGACTTAAAGGCAGTCTTCAATTCAGTAATTGAAGACTTGAGGGTCGTCTTCAATTCTGAAATTGAAGACTTAAGGGCCGTCTTCAATTCAGTGATTTTCACCTGGCAGATACGTTTTGTGACTCAAAGAACTGTTCATTTCGAAAAAGTTTCTCGAAATTCGAAAGTAAGGATATGAATACTTAGTATAATTCCTCGGGAGTCCAGAAACATGTTCAGATATAATTACTGAGTTTTGGTTTCACATATATGAATTTTCTAATGTTATAACTTTAATTCCTCAAGAAACAGAATTGACGCCCCTGTGAGCAGTCTTCATTTAATTGAAGACTTGAGGGCCGTCTTCAATTCTGAAATTGAAGACTTAAGGGCCGTCTTCAATTCTGAAATTGAAGACTTAAGGGTCGTCTTCAATTCTGTAATTGAAGACTTGAGGGCCGTCTTCAATTCTGAAATTGAAGACTTAAGGGCTGTCTTCAATTCAGTGATTTTCACCTGGCAGATACGTTTTGTGACTCAAATCACTGTTCATTTCGAAAAAGTTTCTCCGAATCAGAATTCAAAGACATGGTCAGATGGAGAAAAATCTCAGGGTCACAGAAGTATATTCTGTCAAAATTTTCAAGGTCCAGTTTAGTAGTTATAGATTTTTGAATGTGTTGATTTACTGATTTCTAAAAATTCCAGAAAACGGAATTGACGACATGGTGCATGTCTTCAATTAATTGACGCCCTCTCGGGCAGTCTTCAATTTGGAAATTGACGCCCTGGTCAGGGGTGCCAATTACAGTGAGGTGTCCACTATTCATCAGTGTGAAAAAGCTCTGAATCAGGAAGTAATAGCACGAATATGTTGAGAAAAATGTCAGGATTCCAGAAACATGTTCATGCAAAAATTTCGTGCTTTAGTTTGATAGTTATAGATTATTGAATGTGTTGAATTATCAATTACTGAAAATCTCAGAAATCGAATTGACGACACTGGGGGTGTCTTCATTTAAATGACGACTGTGTGAACAGTCTTCAATTTTGAAAATGGCGCCCTGGTCAGGGGCGCCATTTACCAGAGGGCTGGGAGCCTCCGTGTCTTTAAACCATGAACATATTATGTTAACCGAGACTATATATTAAGATTTAAAATATGGTTATTAATACTGTAAAACTAGTGTGATAAAATATGTTCAAAAACTCATGAAATCATGCTAATAACTAAGTTCAAACTCATAAAAATCATGGTAACAGTATGTAACAAGCTATTAACATATGTCATCATCATCATCATCATCATCATCAGAGCCTTATCCCAATTAATTGGGGTCGGCTACATGAATCCTGTTCCGCCAAAGATTTCTATCAAGTGTAATATTCATATTTAAACTCAAGGAACTAATGTCCTTCCTAATAACATCGCACCATCTCATTTTAGGCCTTCCTCGAGCTCTTTTGCTAGCATCCACTAAGATTTGATCACATCTTTTAACCGGCGCTGAGTTAGGGCGACGAAACACATGTCCAAACCACCTGAGCTATTAACATATGTTAGAGCTATTAACATATGTATAATATGGTATTATTCTTGGTCATGGTAAATCCAGAATATATATATATAACATGGGTGACTAGTTGATCGAACTCTAAACATACATCAATTAACTTATTTAGCTACTAGTTAGGCAAGGATTTGAGAACACCTACCTCTGTGAAGTGACAGGAGTTGACAGGAGAGGAAGAAGCAGCCCTTCCCTTCCTCTGCAACTCTTCAGAGCTTGCTCCCGTATCTAGCCTTCGAACTAATCAAATAGGGGGGAAATAGAGTGTATTGTATAACCTTAGGGTCTACATGATGGGGGACAAGATCCAGAATTATAGGGTATTTAGTGGGTTTACAGCCTACACAGGCTAGAGGGATAGAATGATCGTGATAGTTGTCGGAAAGAAATGACGCCCAAGAGAGGGTCGTGTATTTCATAAGTTAATATTTCCATGTTAAACTTCAACGATTTTTATCTTTAAACATTCATTTAATTTGTTTGTGAAATTTCAGGAGTGAGACCCTTACATTTTTATCTATTTTTACATATAAATTTTTTAAAAAAACTCTCTTTAAATAAAAAGTGGCACTATTCATGTCACTATTCACGTTTAGGAAATAACGACTTAACATATGTCGTTATTTTGAACGGAGATTTTTGTATTCACTCTACACTAATCAAAATTATCTATATGCTCTTTCTCACTTTCTAAATTATGTTTATCCTTTGACACTTCATCTATATACCCTTATTTCTTCAAAATAATGATATAATGTAAAAGTTGAAATATGAAATTTTCTAAATTATGAAAATATTGTTGTGTCCCTGTGGTTTTGATGATAGCAAATACTATAAGTCATCATCTGTTTTAGTCCGCATACTGTTTGAATCTGCATAGTCATCATTTGTTTTAGTCTACATACTGTTTGAGTCTGCATATAAATCTGTTTGTGTTGCATATGAATGTTTCATTGAACATCTTATCTGAATTACATAACCAACGAACAGGCTGAGGCTGTGTGTTGTGTGCATTGGTGCATTTCATAATTGTTGATGCATTTCATAATTACATTTTATCTGGATTGTTTGATGTTAGTCTGTACAATGGGTGATGCTGCTATACCCTTTCAGCAAAGTCTGTACATCCGTAGACAGCCTGCCTGAACTTTGTTGAATGAAGTCTATACACTTGCCAACATGTCTCTCATGAATTATGTCTAAAGTCCATACATTATCTGGACACACTCAAGTCTATACATTGTACTGTCTACACTTTGTTGCAGCTAATCTGAACATTCTTCAGTGAAGTCTATACATCGTCAGTGCATGAGCGTCTTACAAGTCTATACACTGTCTAAGTACAGCCATTGTCTCAATTAGCAAGTCTGTACATCCGAGCGTCTCAGGTTGCGTCTCATCTAGCAAGTCTATACATCGCTTGCCTTGCCTACGTTCACTGCCCTTGCACGCACACAAAGTGTGTACATTCGTTGAAGGCTGTCCAAGCATTCTTTGGTGTAATGTCTATATGACAGTTCAGCAAGCCTGTACATTGGAATATGCTTGCACATCATTGTAGAGTTCAAGTCTGTACATGCATCACTCATCAAGTCTGCACATTCATAGCTTAAGTCCAGACACTTGTTGCTGGCAAGTCTACACATTGCATAGCATGCAAGTGTCAAAGTCTACACATAGCCGTGTTCACTTGTTTCAAGTCTGCACATTGGTTCAGGCTTTCCAAGTCTGTACATTGGCCCTCAAGCTTTCCAAGTATGTACATTGGCCTTCAAGCTTTCCAAATATGTACATTGGTTCAGGCTTTCCAAGTTTGTACATTGGCCTTCAAGCTTTCCAAGTCTGTACATTGGCCTTCAAGCTTTCCAAGTCTGTACATTGGCCAAGTGTCTTGTGCTTTGAAGCTTTATCAAGTCTATACATTCGTTTCTCATAAGTCTATACATTATCTTTTGCATAAACACTAAGTCTACACATTGTAGCATGCACGATCAAACAAGTCTGTACACTCTTCAGCACTCAAAGGCTGAACGTTCTTCAAGCTTAAGTCTATACATTGTGTTGCATCGTTGCACGCCAAGTCTATACATAGTCTGGCTGCCTGCACGCCATGTCTGCACATCGGTTGCACAGCACAAGTAAGTCTATACATCCAGTTGCATCGCATGTCTGCAAAGTCTGTACACTACGTCCGCCAGCCTGCACGCAGCAAGTCTATACATCGCTGCCAGCCTGCACGCAGAGTCTGTACACTGCGTCCGCCAGCCTGCACGTAGCAAGTCTATACATCGCTGCTAGCCTGCAATGCAGAGTCTGTACACTGCATACACACTGCATCTTTAAGTCTAAACTCTGCTACTTTTATACGAAGTCTATACAGCCTGTGGCTTGTACATCGACTGAACTCTTCATTAAACCTGCAGGTGTCTGGGCACGTGATCCGAGGTAGACACTTGGCACGTGATCCGAGGATAACGCCCTAATTGTTGCTGCTATAAATACGAAGCCTCCTCCATCTGGAGAAGACTGATTAAGAGAAAAAGAGATTGATCGAGAACAGAAAAAGGAAGAGATGAAGATAGAGAGGAAGATGAAGCAGACAATGCAGAGTGTGGTTCTGATCGAAATAGAAGAGTTGGAGCAGTGAGGCGGTGAGCTGCAGTAGTAGGAAAAGAAGAAGAGAAAAGAAGAGACAGAGAGAGCCTGCGAAAGAGAAGAAAAAGAAGAGTGAGAAGAAGAGAGAGCTAGAGTAAAAGAAGCTTCAACTGAAGATCAATTTCTGCTGGACTGTGGATCAAATCCAGGCCAGCCAGCTCCTGCGAGAGCCACATTTTGATTTTATATTTCCAGCTTTTAGTTGCTATATTTTCTTTTATTATTTTCTTTTCAAACTGAACATTGTTTTTCCGATTCTCTGGTTGGAGATCGGGTTCCTCCTGTGGACTCAGGAGAAGGGAGATTGTGTCTCCGGTCTGCAAGTGACTGAGTGTCACTTGTGGTTCCCTCTGGCTTTCAGAGGAAGGGAGACTTGGGTCTCCGGTTGCTAGTGACTGTGTGTCACTAGTGGTTCCCTCCGGTTGGGAGGAAGAGGGGAGGCTGTTCCCCTGGTCAAGCTATGTGGCTGAAACTTGTTTGCAGACTGAGTCTGCTTTCTAGCTGATTGCTAGTGGAAGCCTCACTCCGGTTGGGAGTGAGGGGTGGACGTAGGTCTGTGGACCGAACCACCTAAAAAATCCCTTGTGCAGTGGTTTGTTTGATTGCTTGCTTCCGGTAGATGCATGCTAGGACCATGATCTGATTGATTATTCATGTCCTAGAGTTTAATTGGGTTTGCATCTTTTATGTTTGAGCAATTGTCCACTGATCTTGTTCTTATCATTTCATACGAATTTTAAATTGGTCAAAACTCTTTAGAAGATCCATTCACCCCCCCTCTGGATCTGTGTTTATCTATCGCACCAAACTATCAATTGGTATCAGAGCTGTTCTCTGACTGATCAGATCTAACGATCTGCAGAGGATCCTATTGTCTTTGGTGCATTTCTAAATTTACTCTCTGCTGCATTAATCTGCTTGCCGATTTAATCAATGGGTTCTCCACCGGTTTTCAATGGCTCTAATTTTAACTCATGGGTTAGCAGTCTACATAACTATGTGAATTTGATGGATCCGGATCTGTGGAAGTTAATCTCACATGGTCCTCACAGACTGCCAAAGAAAGAGTCCAAATGGACTAACAGTCACAGATCAAGAAATGGAGAGAATCAGAAAGTTTTGAAATTAATGAAAGAAGCTACTGACAAGGCTCTACATTCGTTTTTCCATGACTGCAGATTCGGTAAGGACATTCTGGATAAGCTGAAGCTAGCTCAGAGGGGAAATGAAGACAGCTGCCTGATGGCTGACAAGAGCAACCATAGTAGTTATCAAGAAGAACTCGAAGATGCTGAAGAGGCAACCAATCCTTTCTATAGTTACACATTAGATGACTGGGAAAATGCTTATGCCAATCTATTAGAATCCTATGAAAAACTTAAATCTGAGAAGAGAAAATTGAGAAAAGAATTGCTGTATGAAATCAGAAGCATGAAAGTGGAGTATGAAAATCTAAAGTTAGATATGAACAGAAAAGAGAATGAAATGAAACAATTGAGGTCTAAGAATGAAAGTCTAAGGAATAGACCTATCAAAGAAAGTGATTCTTGTAATACTTGTGCTGTTCTCAGAGATTTGATTAATGATAAAGATCATGATGATAATTTGCAAAAGGAATTAATCAAATCCCTGAAAGAGGAAAACAAACTCTTGTTGGAAAAGAAAATTGAGATTGAAGAAAATAATGGAAAAATGGTGAGAAACTTAGAGCTAGTCTTGGAAAACATGAAGTCTGAAAATGTAATACTCAATAATCAGCTCAAGGAATTTGAACACAAATCAATAAATCTTGAAAAAGAAAATAGATTGATTTATGAAAAATTAGAGGCTGATAGAGTAAAAAATTCAGAGATTCAGAAAAATCTTGACAAACTTCAATCTGAAAAACAACAAGAAAAGTTTATGAATGTCAGTTTTCTTCAGATGAATGGGTGCTTGATGATGAACTCCTAGAGCAGAACAGTGAACTGAAAGAGGAAATTAATAAGTTGAATCACCTAAACTCAGCAATGTCTGAGAGGCTAATCACTTTAGAAAAAGGGAAGAGTGTAACCCTGGTGAGCTCTAGTGAGTTGCTGAATGCTGAACATGAAATTACAAATCTGAAAAACATCAACCTAATGTTGAGTGGGAATGTCACTTGCTGTGAACAAAAGATAGCTAAATATGAGTTAACAATCACATCCCTTCAACAAGAAGTTAATGATCTTTATAAGTCCCTATCTGAACCGGATAATGAAATAAAATTAAAATAGGAAGTTGAAAAACTCAAAAGTCTGAATGATGCCTTGCATCAACAAGTCATTTCCTGTGAAACAGATCTGTCCAAATATGAAGCTAATATTTGTGGCTTAAATTCTGAAATTCAAGATTTAAAAAACTCCTTGTCAAAATTTGTCAAGGGAAAGGACAATCTGAATAAGCTTCTGGGAAAGAGTGATAACTCTCAGAGAGAGGGGCTGGGTTACAGTTCAACAAACAAAAGGATCAATAGCAAAAAAACTTCAACTGTGTTTGTAAAAGCTTCTGATCAAAACACAACTGTTGATTCTTCTGTTTTTCAATTTACTGCACAAAAACCCACTGTCAGTACCAAAACTGTAGGACAAACTCAAAAATTAAAAAAGGATGAAAACCTACAGAAAAAGGACAAAACTACTCCAGTTGGTATAAAGACTGCTGCGCACAATTCACATGACCTCTCAAACACTCATACTAAAAAGGGGTCGTGCTATTATTGTGGGAAAGTAGGTCACATAATGGAAGATTGCATATTAATGCTAAAAGATGAGCATGGTAGTGAAACATCACATTCTAGAAATTCTTTTGATAGAAACCATGCTGCTAGGAAGCCTGATGCTTCATGTTATTATTGTGGGAAGCATGGTCATCTCATGAGTGAATGTTTTATCATGAAAGAAGACAATAAACTGCATGCCAGGTCTTCCATTCATTTTCATGGTCCATATGGATCTAAACACAATTCTAGTCAGCACATTGTGTGCTTCAACTGTAATAAGCCTGGGCACAGGACTGCTGAGTGCTAGTTTAGATCCACTTGGAGTAAAAATGGTTTTAAAAGTAAGCAAATCAGATGCTTCAAATGTGGGAAAAATGGGCATATAGTCAAGGACTGTTGGTATGTTCAAAAGAATTCTGTTAACCCCCATTTTGTCAATTTCCCTGTAAAACCATTTGTGAAAATTTCATGCTATAACTGTGGGAAGCCAGGCCATAGATTTGCTGAATGTTGGCTGAGTAAGAACAAGCATCAAACTGTTCATGCATACAACAGAAAATCTTATGAACATGTTTATAAACATCATCATGATGTTAGTATGCATCATAAGAACCAAAAACCAGCCATTTCATGTAAATACTGTGAAAAATTTAGACATTCTATGGATGACTGTTCACTGATGAAATTTGATGATAATGTTGCTATGAAATTGTTTAGAACACCTATTAGGGGTAAGGCAGGACCCAAAGCTGCTTGGGTCCCAGCAGGATCAAAATGATCAATATTTTGCAGGTGTGCCTTAGAATGAACAAAGAGAGGTAAATAAACCAAGGCATTCAAGAATGAAACCCCTAGGATTGCACTACTCAGGTCAGTTCTGAAAACTTGTCTTAAATTGCATATCTGAAATTGTGAATCTTGGATAACTGCATATCTGGTATGAACTGTCCATGCATAATTGTCATATATTTTTTGCATATCATGATTCATGCATACATGCTCCTTTATTTGTTTGATACTTGCATTGAGCTTCATGGAATTACTTGTTTGCACTTTGAGCTGTGTGTGCATATATGTGAATGGCATATACATACATTAGACATACAGTCATTGAAAATCTGATGCAAGTAGGACTGTCAATATTGCACTGTCATTCATGACCACTATGGTATATTAAATGGTAAGCTACCAAAAGGTAGGGAAATCTGTCTGGAGGTTCTTACTATGTGAGAGGTGGTCTTTTAGACCAAGTGCTCCGCCAAGTACCATGGGTCATATTGTTTAGTAGGGCAGTCTGAATGAACATGAGTCTCTGCATGTCTTTGCATACATGTAGTTAATTGCATTGCATTTAATTTCATTGAAAATGCCAAAAAGTTTGTCTGAATGCATATTGTCAGGAGGAGTCAATGCATTGCATGCAGGTTGTCAGATGCATACTCCTTTGTCAAAATTCATTGCATATTAAACCTTGAAGATCTTGAAACATGCCTGACCTCCTGTTACCTTGCATGAAATATATATTGAAAAATAAAAAAAAAAGGGTTGCATGCATGTACTCAGGGGGAGCATCCATAGGATTGTCAGTTTTCCATTTGATTCTGTCTCTCCTTCTGGTCAGTCTCTCAGTCAAGTTTGCATTGAGGATTTCAAATTGATGTCTCCATGCTGTCTCTTTTATCTTGTCAAAAGAAATCTCAGCTCAATAATCAAATGAGAAGATTTCAATCTGCATATCATGATCATAAATCTGATTTTGCTATCAATAAAGAAATCTCGCATTATGTGGAATTATGAACGTCTAAAAGGACTTGAATTGGTTTAGATTTAATGCATTCTGCAAGTTTGAAGATGAATTTCTTGAAAATATCTGAATCAGACTTAATAAACCTTAACCATGCACTTCATGTCATACTTTGAAAGACCTTCTAAAATCTGTCATATTGAGATCATGACCCAATTAGTTGAAATGCATGGAATCTGTATTATTTTTAAACAAGTCTTTCTTCAACACCTTGGGTAACTGTTTAAATAAAAAAAATTGTGCTAAATGAATGGCAGAGCAATGATCAAATGCACTGAGAAAATAGGATCCTTGTCAAAGATAATGGGCCCTAAGTCATGAGGCTTCTTGATCAACTCTGTTCAGAATTTTTATTTTTTAAAAAAAAATGATATCATGTCTGAAACAGAATGGGAGTTTCTGCTGAGTAAGCTAGGGGTACTGGCGTCTAACTAGCGTCTACCTTTATGACAAAAGGCATGAACCATCCTTGACTGTTCTCTAAATGAAGTGAAATAATTTTTTTTTCTGCTAAACCCATTAAGTGTTTATCTCTGAAATGATCTTTTGTTTAACCTCAATACTGATGTATGATTTTTCCTAAAAGAAGTCATTGAAATCAATTGATTAAGATGCTGGGAGGTTAATTGAAGTAGTGTTATGTATGCTTGGTTCATTTCTATTAAAATCTGAATTCAGATGTGAGTATAATTTTTATTGAAAAACTGAGTTTGTATCACTTTTAAACCAAGCTTGACTTGTTAAGTTTCATTCATAAGTCTTCATAATGGAAGTCTCTAAAGCTGTTACATCTTCAGATTTATGAAATTTATATCCCATTGAAAATCTTTCTCATTCATTCTGAATGCTTACTTCCTTTCATTGGACTCCATTCTGAAATAGATTCATTGTTGATTTCTTTATGTCCTGTGCTTCATTCCAATCACTTTGCATCTAAGGGGGAGAACTTTTGCTGTCCCTGTGGTTCATCTGACTATCTGTGTCTCCTTCTCATCTACACTCATAAGTCTCCATCTAATCAGGGGGAGCTTTCCTGTCAGGCTGAGTGTCATTCATAAAGGGGGAGATATAGTCAGCATCATTAATGTCCATTTCCTTGCTGTTGTTAAAAAAGGGGGAGAATAAATTTCATGGCTTAGTCAAAGGCAGAGTCTTTAATTCCATCATCTTATGCATTCTTATACTTCCCTCTCAATCTAATGTCTTTTTACTGAAGTCAAAGGCGGAGAATAAATTGACTCATAGTGTTCATAGTGTTGCCATCATCAAAAAGGGGGAGATTGTTGTGTCCCTGTGGTTTTGATGATAGCAAACACTATAAGTCATCATCTATTTTAGTCTGCATACTGTTTGAGTCTGCATATAAATCTGTTTGAATCTGCATAGTCATCATTTGTTTTAGTCTACATACTGTTTGAGTCTGCATATAAATCTGTTTGTGGTGCATATGAATGTTTCATTGAACATCTTATCTGAATTACATAACCAACAAACAGGCTGAGGCTGTATGTTATGTGCATTGGTGCATTTCATAATTGCATTTTATCTGGATTGTTCGATGTTAGTCTGTACAATGGGTGATGCTGCTATACCCTTTCAGCAAAGTCTGTACATCCGTAGACAGCCTGCCTGAACTTTGTTGAATGAAGTCTATACACTTGCCAACATGTCCCTCATGAATTATGTCTAAAGTCCATACATTGTCTGGACACACTCAAGTCCATACATTGTACTGTCTACACTTTGTTGCAGCTAATCTGAACATTCTTCAGTGAAGTCTATACATCGTCAGTGCATGAGCGTCTTACAAGTCTATACACTGTCTAAGTACAGCCATTGTCTCAATTAGCAAGTCTGTACATCCGAGCGTCTCAGGTTGCGTCTCATCTAGCAAGTCTATACATCGCTTGCCTTGCCTACGTTCACTGCCCTTGCACGCACACAAAGTGTGTACATTCGTTGAAGGCTGTCCAAGCATTCTTTGGTGTAATGTCTATACGACAGTTCAGCAAGTCTGTACATTGGACTATGCTTGCACATCATTGCAGAGTTCAAGTCTGTACATGCATCACTCATCAAGTCTGCACATTCATAGCTTAAGTCCATACACTTATTGCTGGCAAGTCTACACATTGCATAGCATGCAAGTGTCCAAGTCTACACATCGTCGTGTTCACTTGTTTCAAGTCTGCACATTGGTTCAGGCTTTCCAAGTCTGTACATTGGCCCTCAAGCTTTTCAAGTATGTACATTGGCCTTCAAGCTTTCCAAGTCTGTACATTGGTTCAGGCTTTCCAAGTTTGTACATTGGCCTTCAAGCTTTCCAAGTCTGTACATTGGCCTTCAAGCTTTCCAAGTCTGTACATTGGCCAAGTGTCTTGTGCTTTGAAGCTTTATCAAGTCTATACATTCGTTTCTCATAAGTCTATACATTGTCTTCTGCACAAACACTAAGTCTACACATTGTAGCATGCACGATCAAACAAGTCTGTACACTCTTCAACACTCATAGGCTAAACGTTCTTCAAGCTTAAGTCTATACATTGTGTTGCATCGTTGCACGCCAAGTCTATACATAGTCTGGCTGCCTGCACGCCATGTCTGCACATCGGTTGCACAGTACAACTAAGTCCATACATCCAGTTGCATCACATGTCTGCAGAGTCTGTACACTGCGTCCGCCAGCCAGCACGCAGCAAGTCTATACATCGCTGCCAGCCTGCACGCAGAGTCTGTACACTGCGTCTGCCAGCCTGCACGCAGCAAGTCTATACATCGATGCTAGCCTGCAATGCAGAGTATGTACACTGCATACACACTGCATCCTTAAGTCTAAACCTTGCTGCTTTTATATGAAGTCTATACAGCCAGTGGCTTGTACATCGACTGAACTCTTCATTAAACCTGCAGGTGTCTGGGCACGTGATCCGAGGTAGGCACTTGGCACGTGATCCGAGGATAACGCCCTAATTGTTGCTGCTATAAATACGAAGCCTCCTCCATCTTTAGAAGACTGATCAAGAGAAAAAGAGACTGATCGAGAACAGAAAAAGGAAGAGATGAAGATAGAGAGGAAGATGAAGCAGCCAATGCAGAGTGTGATTCTAGTCGAAATAGAAGAGTTGGAGCAGTGAGGCAGTGAGCTACAGTAGTAGGAAAAGAAGAAGAGAAAAGAAGAGACAGAGAGAGCCTGCGAAAGAGAAGAAAAAGAAGAGTAAGAAGAAGAGAGAGCTAGAGTAAAAGAAGCTTCAACTGAAGATCAGTTTCTGCTGGACCATGGATCAAATCCAGGCCAGCCAGCTTCTGGGAGAGCCACATTTTGATTTTATATTTCCATCTTTTAGTTGATGTATTTTCTTTTATTATTTTCTTTTCAAATTGAACATTGTTCTTCCGATTCTCTGGTTGGAGATCGGGTTCCTCCTGTGGACTCAAGAGAAGGGAGACTGTGTCTCCGGTCTGCAAGTGACTGAGTGTCACTTGTGGTTCCCTCTGGCTTTCAGAGGAAGGGAGACTTGAGTCTCAGGTTGCTAGTGACTGTGTGTCACTAGTGGTTCCCTCCGGTTGGGAGGAAGAGGGGAGGTTGTTCCCCTGGTCAAGCTGTGTGGTAGCAACTTGTTTGCAGACTGAGTCTGCTTTCTAGCTGATTGCTAGTGGAAGCCTCACTCTGGTTGGGAGTGAGGGGTGGACGTAGGTCAGTGGACCGAACCACCTAAAAAATCCCTTGTGCAGTGGTTTGTTTGATTGCTTGCTTCCGCTAGATGCATGTTAGGACCGTGATCTGATTGATTATTCATGTCCTAGAGTTTAATTGGGTTTACATCTTTTATGTTTGAGCAATTGTCCACTGATCTTGTGCTTATCATTTCATACGAATTTTAAATTGGTCAAAACTCTTTAGAAGATCCATTCACCCCCCCTCTGGATCTGTGTTTATCAATCGCACCAAACTATCAAATATGAATTGACATCTTGTAAAAGTGATGTTTATCCTTTAAAACCCCATCTATATAACCTATTTCCTATTTCTTTATAATAGTGTAATAAGATGTATTATTAATTTCCAAAGTGATTGAAAATATAAATTGGCATTTCCTAAAATATAATTTGACATCTTCTAAAGCATCTATTGATAATTAAATATTTTAAATGGTTAATCCAATCGAATTAGATTATGAGTTTAATAATTATATATATATATATATAATAATTTTTTTGTATATTTCTATTTTAAAATTCTCGGGTGTTACAATAAAAGTGGTGAATCCACGCATTCAACGGCACCCTGAATGTCTGCGCTGCTCTCTCTTTCCCAGCCAGGGCTAGATCCCTCCAAGTCTTCAGTGCATACCGGTAGCTGTAAGAAATTCGGTATTATCCATGCCCGTCAGTGTGGCTACGATGGAGGTCATCCAGCACTATCTCCTCGTACCCCTTGCCACTGATCGGCAACCCAGAGATCCTCCACAGAGACCACAACTCTAATGAGGTCTCTCCCCCAGCCGTTGCCACGGTGTTCCACCTGCGGTTAAAACGCTATGTCAACGCCTGTAAAAGTCATGTGTAGCAAGGATACCCATACAGAGCCACGGTCACAGCATATCTGATGTCGGCTCGGTCTAGCAGCACCCGGTAGTGGTGTACTATGCCCATCAACCACTCAGTAGCTCCCTGGCAATATCTGTGTGACGAAATCACCGCCCAGCGGCCATACTAGCTAACGGTGATCTGTCACAGAATCCTGGACAAAAGGTTGTGGTCGTCATAGCCTTCCCCGGCATACTCCAGCCTTGATGGCTCCAGTACTAATCCCGGACTGCCCTCTGTCTCTGCTCGGTGGTGTCCATGCAAATTCCAGAAGGCGGGACCCATCACTCCAACACTAACTCCTAACTGGTCTGCTCTGCTGAAGAAGCCCAGGCACTCAGCACTGGGAAACTGACTCTGCCTCCAGTAATCCACAGAGAAACTCGGGAAGCCACAAAGGACAATTCCGTGCAAGCTGTCTCGGCCCACCAACATCGCCCGCTCCAGTCGGCGACGGGCTCCAGCAACCCGTAAGTCACTCTCCTCCATGCCTGGCGGGACGAAGTGCCTGATAAACTCAAACAAGTGACGGTCCAGAGTGAACTCCACTGGATAGCCACCACTGCGGTGATAAGAGTAAATCTCGCATGCCTCCGACGTGCGGACCAGCTCCACAACCCCAACCCCATTGCCGCGCTCGCCAACGGGGCCCTCTGCCACAACTGTCTGCCCACCGTCGAGCTGCTCTACATTAGCTGCAGTGATGATTGGCGGACCCAAAGGGGGCATGGGCCGCTCGGTCCTCCTCACCCAGTGGTCCTCCTCCCGGACCACACGCCTTGGGACCCTCTCGTCCCTGCCAAATCGGGCCATAGCTGCAAGACATAGCACAAAAATGGTCAGTATGCCAGAAATTCAGTACATACAATACAGCAAATCACAAATATATGAAGCGTCAAAATGCAACTACAACAACTCAAAAGGAGAGGTTCACGGGCCGTACGCTTTCATCTCCGCCTCTGACGCATGACCCGTGGGGGGGCATTTGTTGTACCCGGACAATTTCCCCAACAAAATATCCAGAAATAGGGGTTTGGGAATTTCCTCGAACACCTTCAAGGCGTGGGCTACCCGGCCCCTCCGATAATCCAGTGGGCCCGACCAACGGCCCAAACCGGCTAGCCGAGGTGCACGGCGGCACTAGCAATCAATCGGGACCGCTCCCGACTCATAAGTCGAGGACTTCCTCCGCACTCTACACAACCACCCGGGCCACCCCAGGGACACTTCGACTACAAGTCACGCCACGTGGCACTCAGTGAAAAGGCCGGGGGCCTACCCCAGAATGCCTTCCCTCAACCCTCCAAGGTCAAAGGGAGACCTAAATAGGTCAAGCACAGGCTCAGGAGGCCCGTAGTACGCGTGTACGGCTCACACACGCGTGTTCGGCATTCTACCGAACACCTTGTGGGCGCACGTGTTTCAACCCTTCTACACCGACCCGCGGGCCACCCCGTGGTTCCAGTACACCAATTGGGTACCAGAATGACCCCCCAGCAAGTTGGGGCCACCCCCGACCCTCAGACACGTGGCAACAAGCCACTGAACTTAGTTCTCGGGCCAACCCGAGGCTACCCTGCCAACCCACCGTGCAATGTGGCACGTAGCACGAGGCAAGGCCCATCAGCCCAAGGTGCCTCCTTCCAGCCTCTACGGACTTCTACCCTTGGCCCTTAGCCAAATTCAAGGTCCGTCGGCCACCTACGCGGCTCGTTCGGCAACCCGGGGTGTGCCGGGCATTCGCCCAAACACCTTGCTAGCGGCCACTACAACTCGAATAACAATGGCTCCCGTGGGCCATTTCAATCCCCTGAAACTTCGAATCCCCCAAGGGATATCCCCAGACGATGAAGGAAGACCCCCAGGGGCCATCCCTTGGGGTTACGGCTTTGCCCGGGGCCGGTGTGCCCCAGGGCGTGGCCACGCCCCCGGAAAAGGTGAACTCCCCCGGGGCCGCGCCCTCCCCTCAGCTCGGAGGCCCGACGGCCCTCCCCAGTCCCAGTTCTCAGAAATTCTTAACTTCACGGTCTGAGGTTCATGCAAAGTTCGTTCATCGTACCCGTGTGTCGAAGGATTCACGAAGACGGACTCCCGGGATTACGAGGAGTCACACACCTCAATCCCTCGATCTTCGCGCACAAGCAGTCGGTCCACCAGTGTATCCTTCCAGTATCTTTTATCCTCTTTCTTCTTAATCAATTTGCGAAGAAAACAACCAAAAAAATTGGGTTTTATAGAGGTGGGACCACTCCCCCTCTCTCTCCTCTACCTGGTCCGCCCAAACCCCCCTTGGGGAGGGGTTTAGGCGGACCAGCTTGGGCCTCCAAGCTGGTCCGCCTAAACCCCCCAAGGGGGGGGGGGGGTTTAGGCGCACCAGCCTGGACCCCCAGGCTAGTCCGCCTAAACCCTTGAAGAATAAAAAAAGATTTTTAAAACAAAAAAAGAAAGGGACTTTGGTCCGCTTAAAACCCCCCCTGGGAGGGGTTTAGGTGGACCAGCTTGGACCCCCAAGCTGGTCTGCCTAAACCTCTCCAAAAACCAAAAAAAAAATATTTTTCCCCTCTGAAGAGGGGTTTAGGCGGACTAGACCAGCCTATGGGGCTGGTCCGCCTAAACCCCTCCTGGAGGAGGGGTTTAGGCGGTCCAGACCAGCCCCTTGGGCTGGTCCGCCTAAACCCCACCCCATCCACTCCGACACACACACACACAAAACACATAAAAAAATTCAAATAAAATAAAAATAAAAACACTATTGAGGGGTTTACCCGGACCAAGTTGGACCCCCAACTTGGTCCGCCTAAACCCCACCTCCCACCCCTTCAACTTCTATAAATTGCCCCCCTTACCAATGAAAGGCATGTGAAGCAACGCACGAACACATAGTCAGACGAGCGATCTTCCCCGGCCTAATTGTCGCACCCTCGGACTCCCGAGGCTTTTGGCAAGGGTCGGGAACGCGAGAAGACAAGTGCGCACGCGTTTGGCTTGCTAGTTGGCTCACACACGCCGAGGGTATGTCTCACGTACTCCCCTCACGCAGTGTTTAGCCATCTCACGCCAAGTCCATCCCCGTCGCATGTAAGATGACCGTGCCAACGGCAAATACGCCCGCACCCCGGGTCCGCCCGTGTACGTCAACTTACGACGGTGACGAAAGGGCACTTCATAACGGCGTGTCGGCTCTCGACACAGAACTGCGTGCCCACCGCTCACCTCCCAGTTGGCCGTCGGCCCCGCAGATTGACAAAATGAGTCTAGTCGGACCTCAGACCCGAGAATCATAGTTTCGGGGCTGACCTCGACTCTCCAGCATGACAACACTCACCGTCCGAGACCCGAACCCGACCGGTCACCTTGAGCCGCGTCCGACCTCCGCCAGACGCCAGCCCATGTCCGTTCTGACCACCAAGGCAGTCGGGCCCACATCAGCTTCTCTATAAAGAGTTCCAGTAGAACACGCGGACATCTGCTTTGTCACGCAATGACCCAGGGACCGACTCACGTGTCAGAATTATCCCGCAGCTTGCGCCCGTTGTACTTCGACCGCTCAGGCCTACTTGTAAAGCCCATGTGGCTCATCATAAAACCAGTGAATTGTATACACCCGTGTTTGGGCTCCCAGCTTTCTACCCACACCACTCGGCATCCGTGCCCAACACCCTGACCCCAGTGAACACCCCTTGGTCTAACACGTACCCCTAGCTGCTGAATGCCCTCTAGCCCTCTACCCATGGCTTCAGACACATATACAGACTTTTCTTCAGCATGGAACGAAGGTATTCAGATTCAATCCGATGTAAATAAACACCGATTGCTTGTGGCCGGTGGGGAAAGACGTCATGTACACGATTCCCGTAATCGCCTACACACTCAGACCCATGGAACCCCTTCTCTCCATGTGTCGCCCGATCACCCGAGCCCACGTGCTGCGCCCTGGTGGCGCTTCCTTGGTCAAACCTTGGTTCCATGAGTGATTGTCGAGAGTTCGGCTGGCACGCCCGCATCTTGTCCGGTTAACCCTTATCCCAACACTTCCGTGCCATTCGACCCTTTCCGACTTTCCGTAAAAAGGAGAGTGCCCGATACCGCCGTGAGAGGCATGCACCCATGAGGAGGATACCCGGGATACATCAAAATCCCGTATTTTGCTTCACCGCTATATCCCTTCACTCACCCCGGTAATCGGCATAAAAACCCGCGTAACACCCCTCAACTTTCTGAAGTCCATGATGTATTTCACCTCTCAATGCTCAAGAAATATGTTCCTGATCCTATCCATGCCACTACTTACGACAACTTGGAAATTAAAAAGGATTTAACATACGAGCAAAGGCCAGTCAAGATTATTGAACGAGAAGTACATCAACTGTGGAATAAAAATATTCCTGTCGTCAAGATCCAATGGATGAAAGCAGGAGAAACATGAGAAACCGAAGAAGCTATGCGTAAAAGATTTCCAAAATTATTTAACTGTAAGTACACTCTCCATATAATCCATACATTGAATTTGGGGACCAAATTCTCTTAAGTGGGGGAGGGTGTAATGTCCCGAAAAATTTATAGAATATTTCTGAAGTATTAAATTTTTTTTTGAGAATTTATAAGAATTTTTAAAGACCAAAATAGATAATAAATGAATTTCTGGGTTAAATAAATCATTACTAAGGCCCAAGTATGATAACCAATTTACCTAGCCTATTTAAAATAAGCCCAAAGGACTTAAGGACCAACCCAATAAAGTTTGGCCCATATTCTAGAAGGTTAATTAGCTTCTTCACGGAATATAAGCGATAAATACCCCTATTTAAGATAATTAAATGGATAAGTGAGTAAAAGAGTTTGAATTAAATTCAAAATCGGCGCCCAATGATAATGCCGGTCTATCGTAAAATCGCTATATGGAGATTGACGGTCTAATCTTAGACCGCTACATTCTGTCAGTTCCGTAAGTTGAAGAAAAAGCAAAAAGATTAGATTTTTAACGTTTATCTTCCAAGAGACCGAGATGGGAGGACTAGTAAACATCTTAAGGACTCTCAGAAGTCGAAATAGTACCAACTAGGGACTCTAAAATTGATCTAATCCACGAAACCCTAGTCAAACCCTATAAATATACTCTATGTTTCACATGTGCGACCCTTACATTTGGCTCGCGTGGAACTAAGGTAAGGAGGTATTATTTCAGGTAGGTTCTTTTGAGATTTTTATTCCTAATACTAAGTACTAACTTGCCTCAAAATTTCGTGCTAGGAGATCAACCCATCAGAAAGATAGAAGCCCCCAAAGTTGCTGGTTCCACATCAACAACTCAGGAAACTGTGCAATGGTGTGGTGAAGATCAGGAAATTAGGGATCCAGAACGAGGTATTTAGCATTAGTGCCTTTAAGACTTTATGTTCCCCCTAGTATCTTCTTCTTACTCTCCAAATTTCACGTCCTTAGGTCAAGCGGATCAAGAAATATCCGGGCGTGAAGTTACTGATTTATCATAGGAAGTGCAAAACTAGGGTTGACTTCCAGTCCGAAATTCAAAGTCTAGAGATGTTACCAGAGGTAGGTCATCTCATGAACGGCTAAAATATCATTCTAGGATTAAAAGCCCTCTTATTGCACTTGATTTCATGTATTGTGTATGGAGAATTTCATATTTTAATAGGATCTATACATCCATGCATCTTTCTTAGCCCTAAATGAACTAAATTAATTCTCTTTGACATAATACATGAATCATATGCATATTGTTAGCCTAATCTTCATTCTATCATGATAGAGAAGTTAATATATGTTGATTCCTAGACATGATGTATTTTAAACATTAGTTCTTATTATTTAATTTACTGTCAGATGTTCTCTATCGGCCTACTCTTCGACCGCCAACCTTGTGCAGCGGCCCTACGATAAACTGCTAGTCAGATTTTTTATGAAACCTCTGGCGGACCAGAAATAGACCGTTAAAGTCCCTTTGGCGGCCTCACGATAAATCGTCAACGCTTGTAACGGCTCTAATATAGACCGCCAATATTCTGATTTCTGTCAACTTGAGACTGAATCAAGAGTATACCAACATGTTTTAATGTTATTTCACTACTCTGAGTTTTAATTACTGATTCATAACAGTGATTTCATGTACTTTATTGTACTTAGGATTATTTTTAACATAAGTTAATTTCTTGCCAAAGTCATATACTTTTGTATTAAATACATGTTTCAAAAGTTAGATGATTCATGGTTTACCTTGATCGTTGTTTTAATGATTTCTTTCTCATCTATAGAGTCAATTTCATAAGTTCATGGCATATATCTCGGTATATGACCATTAGTTACACTTATGCACATTAAGTACACAATCTTGGACTTGATAACCTCTCCTTTGGATATTCCTTCCAACGGACTAGGAAATCTTGTTTCAAGGCCTCTGTAATTCTCTGTGAACCTGGGATTCCCATCAGGACGCCAAGTTGGTTGTACCATTAAAACCCATTGTCTAGAAAGCACTTATACCGGTGTTTTATGTTTCTGGAACTTAGCGGCCTTATTGTTGACCGCCAGAGTCTGCTAGCGGGCCTTTATTAGACCGCTAAAGGATCATTGACGGTTCTTTATTTGACCGCTAACGACTCCAGATAATCTATTTTAAATATCGAACAGTCTTGTCCTTAACGGTCCAAAACTAGACCGCTTTATTCAAGAAAGTGCCCAGTAAACGATCGCTATTTCCATGAGTACAGTTGACCCGAAGTTTGACCCAAGGGTTAATATTCTTATGATCCTAGATAGTCCAATTGATTATCTAGAACCTGTTACATTATTCCAAAAATACCTAAGTAAATTATGAGAATTAAGAAATATACCGTTATGCTGCCGATTTATTTCCATGGCGTAACCTAGTTATTAATGTGTTTATTGACATCTTGTTCTCAATAGAAGCATTCTTATTTTTGGATACTTATTCATGAAACATTCATTGAAATTGTACATTCTTGGCCACATTATTTTTATACGTGAAAGTAGCTTGATTTATACTTGAAGATGCAGTTCGAGCATTGATTGTGTTCAAGGGCTCTATGTTAGTCCCCTCGGCTGATTGTCGGGAACATACTATTTAAACCATGGGGTATGATGCTATTGGCGTCGCATTACGCTGGGAGTACTTTCTTTATAAATAAGTGAAATGTCCACGGTAATCCACGGAAATATCTACGGCTCGTGAGGTGAAATATCCACAGAAATTCACGAAGTACTTGTTACTAAGTGTAGAGTACATTCTTTCTTGTTACATGACTTGCTAGTACATTCTTGTTACATTCTTGTTCATGAAAAGGCCAAAGTAACATTCTTGATATATTCTTGATTTATCGTATCTCAAGCTTGATTATACTTTGATTACTTTAAGTTTTAATCGCATGTTTGATCGTATTTGCATGATTTATCTTTTTTCTTTAGAGCAAAAGATATTAATTACTTTAACATTGCCAATCATGTTGATGCGAAGATACCTACTGGGCAAGTGTGCTCGTTACCTACTTTCTCAATGTTTCAGGAAGTACCAATGGGTCGGATTCGGATTCAGGTCATTCTAGTGATGGGTCCGAGAGTGATTAAAAGATATATGGACTTGAGTGAAGACTTAGAATGTCAAATTATGTCTAGATTGAGTCTATTTAATTTTATCTTTATTTGAGTCTAGAAAGAAAGTGGGATATTATGTACTTGACGTATGGTTATTTAATATGAAATAAAAGTGAAGGTTGATTAAATTATTATGCAATTACTTTGTGTGCTTTTTATTGCGCTCTGATTATATTGCTTGCTTGAGGCTTACCATGTCGGTTGTTCGTGTTTTCGATTGTTTCCGCTGCATAATCTCGGGGCGTGACATTGCCAATATAAGGTCTCAACCTACATTGATCGAGGATATAATCCAATTGCAAGAAAATGACCTAACATTGATGGAGATTAAGGGTAATATTGATCAAAGACCGGAATTTTCTATCTCAAATGAGGGAAAGATATTATTTAAGGATCGAATTTGTGTGCCGAATCATGATGACACTAAGAAATTGATCATGGAAGAAGCTCACAAATCAAGGTATGCTATTCACCCTGGTGCTAACAAGATGTTGTTGTGTCCCCTGTGGTTCTGGAGTTTTGATGATGACAGATATTATGTCTCATTATATTTACATCCTTGATGATATAATCCTGTTGCATTATGAGAAACTGTCAGAACAGGGTTGAGGATGTCTCACAGGTCATGAAGTTAACCCAAGTCAAAGAGTCAAAGTTAAATCATGACAGGTAAGGTGAATGCTCAGATCAGGTAATGCTCTGTTAAGTTCTCCTGCATACATTCAGTTCATATCTGCTATATGCATTGTGTTTCACTGCATCAGTCATACAGTCTGCACTCTTCGGGTCGACCCCCCCAGTTCGCAAGTATGTACATTGCCCTCATGCATACACAAGCATCCTGTTTGCATCAAGTCTGTACAGAGTCTCCTGCATTCCTTCATATCAACTCTAGACATTGCATGCTAAAGTCTGCACATCGGCACTATAGCGTGCATAGCTCAAGTCTGTACATTGGCCAAGTATGTACATCGACTGTTCACAAAGTCTATTCACTAGACTTCATTTCAAAGTCTATACATTGGCTAAGTGTGTACATCGCTTACATTTCTTGAGATCAAGTCCATACGTTGCACTGTTTCTTCAAGTCCATACAGTGGCAAAGTCTAGACATTGTGCTTTGAAGATCACCATATCTATACATCGTGAAAGTCTATACACTCCTCTTGGCCTTAGCATCTGTTTTGAAGTCCATACATTGGTCTTCAGTTCAAGTCTGTACAGCGTTACATTCTCTTTGGAAAGTTTGTACAGCGTGAAGTCTACACATTGGCTTCGCTCCATCAAGTCTATACATTCGACTGCATCTACAAAGTCTGTACAGCATCTGCATTGTCTCGCTCACACTTGCCAAAGTCTTAACATCCATGGTTTCTTTCATCGTCTCACTTTGCATCTCAGTTTGCAAAGTCTATACATTCGCTGCAGAGATCACTGTCAAGTCTATACATTGGTCCATCTCTTGTAGTGTCTCATCTGGTCAAAGTCAACACATCACTTGAAGGCTTCTGCATCAAGTCTATACATCGACTATCTTGCTTTAGCTTAAGTCTGTATAGAGTCAGTGTCTCGTTGACCGTCTCTTGTTGTGTCTTCATGTTATTTCTGTGTTTGTGTCTTCATGTTATTTTTATGTCTTCGTGTTATTTTTGTGTTTGAGTCTTCATGTTATTTCTGTGTTTGTGTCTTAGTGTTGTTTTTATGTCTTCGTGTTGCTTCTTTCTATCTTCGTCCAGGTTTCCTCTGATCGCGTGTTTTACTACCGTTTTACTCCATGTTATTTCCTTCTTTACCTCGTGCTGTTCTCATCTGACTTCGTGTCGTTCCCTTTGTAGTGTTAGCTTTGTTACTGTGGTACCTCGTGTCGTTCTCTCTTTACCTCGTGCTGTTCTCATCTGACTTCGTGTCATTCTCTTTGTAGTGTTAGCTTTGTTACTGTGGTACCTCGTGTCGTTCTCTCTTTATCTCGTGCTGTAGTCATCTTATGTACCTCGTGTCGTTCTCAGTATAGTGCACCTTTGTTGTTCCTACACACCTCGTGCAGCTTTAGCTTGAGTGTCAACCGACTTATTTTAGGTATATATATATATAGAGAGAGAACCCTGAGTATTAATGGTTTTAATCTCTTTGCAGGAGAAGAAGAAAAAACAAAAAGAAGAAGGTGGTCCGAGGAAGAATATTCCCCAGTGACAGGGCGGCACGTGATCCGAGGCTGGAAGGGCAGACAGGATTGTGACACCTGTGCTGAAGCTGGCTGAGAGACTGACACGTGGCCAAAACTTCTGGGCGGGAAATGTGGAAGCCACACGCGCCCAGTGCTGCCCTCCTGCTGGCTGCTGTTATAAAAGGAAGCCGTCATCCAACAGATGAAGGGTGTGATCGAGACTGTGAGTGAAGAAGAAGTGAGGCGGAGAGTAGCAGAGAGTGAAAGAAGAAAGAAGCAAAGAAGAAAAGACTGAAGAAAAGAAAGAGAGAGACAAAGAGCCACCGAGAAGAAGAGAAGAGAAGAAAAAGAGAAAGAGAGAAAAGGAGAGCAGAGATCGAGAGAAGAAGAAAAGTGCAGCAGAGAAGAAAAAGAAAGTGAGAGGGAAGAGAAGCTTACCTGAAGATCTGTCTACTGGACCGTGGATCAAATCCAGGCCAGTCAGCTCCATGCGAGCCACATCTATGTTATCTTTCTTTACAGCTTTCTGATCGCTGTGTATTTTTCCTTTCTTATTTTTCCTTTTTCATTTGGTTAATTCTTGTTCTTCCGATTGCCCTGTTGGGGATCGGGTTCCTCCAGTGGACTCAGGAGAAGGGAGATCTGATCTCCGGTTCTGGGCTTGTGGGTTGCAAGTCCAGGGGTCCCTCCTGGTCTGGAGGAAGAGAGGTCTGCGACCTCTGGTTTGCTGGTGACGGGGAGTCACTGGTGGGTTCCCTCCTGGTCTGGAGGAAGAGAGACTTCGGTCTCTGGTTTCCAAGTGGCTGGGAGTCACTTGGGGTGTCCCTCCGGTCTGGAGGAAGAGGGGAGGTTGTTCCCCTAGTCAAGCTGTTTGGCAGCAAGTGTTTGCGACTGAGTCTGCTGTGCTAGCGTTGCTAGTGGAATCCTCACTTCGGTTGGGAGTGAGGGGTGGATGTAGGTCTTGGTGACCGAACCATCTATAACTCTTCTGTGCTGTGTGATTGGGCTTGTGCGCTTGTTCCATATCTTCTAACACCCTTCACAGGTTGTCTAAGCTTTCATATTGCTATCTTTGCTGTAGGTTGATTACCTTCTTCTGCTTCCGCATGTTAATTGTTTAGGCTCGCACTACATGTTTGTTCTTTGGTTCAAAAGAGTAGTTGATTAGATATTCAGATTGTCTATTTGCCTTGATAGCATTCTAGATTTTATTGAGCAAAAAGCCTTTAAGGGTGGGATTCATTCACCCCCCCCCCTCTGAATCCTTGCACCGATCCTATCAATTGGTATCAGAGCGGTGTCTGCTTAGAAGGTCTAGCGACCTGCAGATCCGATCTTGCAGTCTTCGGTGCTAATTTATTTTTAGTGCATCAATATTCCTGTTGCTTTGAATCTACTTGCTATTTATTTTCAATGGCTCATCCACCCGTCTTTAGTGGTTCTAATTTCAGTCAGTGGCACAGTGCTTTACGTGCGTATGTTAAATCCGTTGATCCAGATCTGTAGAAATTAATTTCACAAGGTCCTCACACATTACCAATGAAAGTGTCCAAATGGACCGACAGACACAGATCAAAGGATGGAGAAAATCAGAAAGCCTTTAATCTGATGAAAGCAGCTACTGACAGAGCCTTATGGTCTTGCCTTCATGATTGCAGGTTCTCTAAAGACATCCTGGATATGCTGAAGCGAACTCAGATAAAAAGTGAGGTCAGCTGCATGATGGCTGACAGAAGCAATCAAAGTGGCAGCCAAAATGAAGAAGAGGATGATGATGAGGAGGTAAATCCCTTCGATAATTTTTCTTTAGATGATTGGGAGAATGCTTATTCTGAGTTGCTTGAATCTCATGAACGATTAAGAAAACAATACAAGAACTTGAAAAAGAAAAGTGATCGGGGTAGTTCAAGTTCACCATGTGAAAATTGTTCAAATATGAAGCAATCTCATGATGCCTATTTGTCAGATATCCATATGCATAAAAACCAGAATGAAAAATTGATGAATGAACTTAAATGTGTTTGCTCTGAACTAAGTAGGCTGAAATCTGATAATGACTCTCTTAGAAAATCTGTCAAAGAAAATGAAGAAAGTTTAGAGAAACTTAAAAAGGAGAACACTCTGCTGACCGAGAAATTTGAAGCCATCAAATCTGTAAACATGGAATTGCAGAAAGATCTTGAAAAACAGCAAAAAGAATTAAAAGAGTTTGGAGCTGGGTTAGAAAGTTCAAGGAAACAAATTGGCCTATTTAAAGAAGAAAATCAAAAACTTGTATGTGAAATCTCTGAACTAAAAGAAAAACTTGGCTTAATTGAGGATGATCAGGTTCATGTTAATGATTTAGTTCAGAATGAAAAACTGTTGAAAGAATTTGATTTTGTTAGCCCTGAATTGGATGCTATAAAATCTGAAAATGAATGTCTTAGGAAATAATGTGAAAAACTTCAGGTTCAAATAATATGTTCTGTTAAATCTGCATGCAATGAGTGTCCATTTCTCAAAGAAGTAAATGAAAATCTTCACTCAAATTTAGAATGGCAGAAGGAGTTTATTGTTTCCCTAAAGGAAGAAAACAAAGATCTGTTAAATAAGATTCTGGAGCTTGAACAGATAAAGGAAGAGCTGAATGATAAAATGAGCTCAATGAAAACTGATAAAGGCTCTGTTGAAGAAATTGAAAATCTGAAATCAAAAAATGACAAACTAATCAAAGAGGTTGAAGGATTGAAGCAGTTGAACACTGCTATGTCAGAGAAACTTCTTCTCTTAGAAAAAGGAAAATCGGTTTACATTGAAGAATCTGAAAAATTGAGAAATCTGGAACAAGAAGTTGAGGAATGTAAAATTGCAAACAAGGTACTAAGCGAATGTGTAAATTGCAATGAACAAGAGATTGCCATTTATGAAATACACATCGTTTCTCTGGAAAATGAAATTGAAGATTTGAATAATTCCTTGTCAAAATTTGTGAACGGAAAAGATAATCTGGACAAGATACTAGGAACAAAGGTTAATTTTCAGAAAGAAGGGTTGGGCTATAACCCTTTAAACAAGAAGAGTTTTCAAAACAAAGTTCAAACTTCCTTTGTTTCCAGCTCAACGTCTCACAGCCCTCAGAACCTTCCAGGTTATCAGTCAACTGCTCAAAAGAAAACAACAGAAAAATAGAAAGAAAAGCATCAACATGTTCCTCTTCCCACTCTGCATGTTTCACCCACACACTCACATGCATCTAGAAAGAAAATGATCTGTCACTACTGTCACAAATATGGACATCTGATGCATGAGTGTAATTGATGGAAAAGGATGACCTAGCAGCTGCACACAACAATCAGGGTAGAAAGCATGTCTTTAGGGAAAGGAAAATTCATTGTTATAATTGTGGAAGAATAGGACATGTTGCTGCACAATGCTGGTTAGATTCTCATAGAAAAACCCTCTCTAATTGTTCTTATTGTGGAAAACATGGCCATACAGTCAAGAACTGCTGGCATGCTCAGGGAAAAACATTTTCTCAAAATATAAAATTCCCTGCAAATAGAAATGTTTTTGTTAGGAATAAATTTGCCTTTAAGAGAAAGATTTCTACATGCTTTGAATGTGAAAAACCTGGCCACCGAGCTTCTGAATGCTGGCTGGCACGAGATGGAAAACAGTATATGCATGCAAATAATAGAAACTTTCATGATAATGCACACAGATTCTATGCCAACAATGTTGTGCATAAAAAGAATTCAATATCTGCTGTTTCCTGTCATTATTGTGGGCAGTTTGGGCACTCCATGAGAGAGTGTAATTTAATGAAGTCTGATGACTTACATGCCCAAAGATTATAGAAAGCACCTATCAGAGGTGTTACTAACCAAGTAGGACCCAAGAAGTCTTGGGTACCTAGAAACACAAAATTAGATATGTGCTTTGCAGGTATGCCTTGAGGATGAGGAATAAAAGGGGGTCAAATAAACCAAGGCATCCAAAGTTTGGTAAACCCCAACTCTGCTGATTAAATGCTTGTTCACCTGAATTTTTGTTCTAGCTGAACATCATGCTTAATATGTCAATTAAGATCTCATGCATACATGTCCATAACTGCATCTGCCATTTGCAATTTCTTTTTGTCTGATCATGCACTGGTGCATACATGAGATTTAAAGGTTGTCTGCATTTGATGCATACATATGACAATTGCAGTTGTTTGATATTTGTTAAAATGCACAATCACTGAAAACAAATTGCATTCTGAAAAATCTGAAAAGCTGAATTGAATAAATCTGTTGACTTGGATGATGTCTCATGCTCAAAAAATGTTCATCTGCACATTTGACATGCATATGCATTCACAATTGCATATAAATAGCATTCTGTCAGCTTAAGATGCATATAGGACTGCATATGCATTGGATTGTCATGCATGACTCTTGGTATATAAATAGTGAGATACTAAAGGGCTGATGAATTCTGTCTGGAAGTGCTTGCTGTGTGTGAGGTGGTCTTTAGACCAAGTCCTCCGCCTAGTACCATAGGTCAGAATTGCATACATGTAGGAATGCTAGCTCATGCATACATTTAGGGGGAGCATCATTCATATTCTATCAACTGAACTTCCCATCTTCAGATTGAACTACTATCTTGCTCAAATCCCTGTGATGAATGTGTAATGCAACACATTTCAGATTCCTGCTTCAACTGTTTTTCAGCCACTTTCACTTAACCTATCCATTGGTATCTGTTGAATTGGCTGTTCTTTAAAATGTTTCGGCCTTCCCTGAAAAATTCAGAAAGATTTCTCTGTGCATATCCTGATCATAAATCTGAAAACAACTTAAAGAGGAATCTTCTATTATATAGGACTATGAAAGTCTGATATTTTCAGCCGGTTGAAGTTTCATGTATGTCTTGTGTTTGCTTATGAACATATCTTGAAAATATCTGAGTTAGGCTTAATAAACTTTAACCAACATTTTCATGTTGTGTCCTTTTTAAACTCTTCTGAATTCTGAAAATTCTGATATCATGATATTCCTTGATTGATATGTATGAAGTTAGTATTGATTTTTAAACATCTGAGAATATGGATTATGTCTAAGGGTAAATCCTATCAGAGCAATGACTTTGGTCACTGAGAAACCATGTCTAAAGGACTGTGTCATGAGGTGCCATAGTTAACTCTGCTTAAAAATGATTGATAATCTGGCAGAGCAATGGCATGCACACTGAGAAATACATCTCACTCATCAAAGAAATGATTTGTAGTGTGTCATGAAGTGTAAAAGCAATCTCTGCTCCTATGAAGCATGACAGTTAGTCCTTCTAAGTGCTTAGGGATACTGGCGTCTAAACAACGTGTATCCTCTAGTTACAAGGGTGTACTAAACTCAAGTGCTCATGAAGAATGTTATGAAAAAATATTACTGCTAATCTAGTATATCATTTGAAAATGTGTGCAAAAGAAATATTCTATTGGAACCCTTGACAGAAACAAAAGTTTTATTATGTGTTTAACTTCATTACTATTGATTGCATCTCCTAAAGGAATCTTTGAAATTAAGTGAGTAAGGAAGAAGAAGGTTAAACAAGACTGTCAATATGAAAGCAAGGTTCACCTTTATTAAAACTGATTTCAGATATGAGTACAGAAAGCTTATGAACAAGCCTTGCATACATCATATTCTGATCTGACTTGTCAATGAAGATCATTCATAAATCTCTATAATAGAAGAGTCTGAAATACCTATTTAAATCAGATTTATGAAATTGATATCCCATTGAAAACCTTTCTCACTTATTCTGAGTGCCTTCTTTCTCACAATGGACTCCATTATTTCAGACCTAACTGTTAACTTCTTTATCTCCTGTGCTTCATTCCAATCACTGTCCATCTCAGGGGGAGAACTTTTGCATGTCCCTGTGGTTCAATGTTCATTCAGGGAGTTTTAGATGATAGTAACTCTGTTTGCATAATAGCTCCTATTTCAAATTCTTAAACAGTCAATGACCTCTCCATTCTTTTTGATGTTGACAAAGGGGGAGAATTTTTGGTGTGAGTCATTAGTCTTTATTGGTGCATGCATCAGTCATTATGGGTGCATGTTTATGAACTGTCACATGGTATTTCATAATCATCATGATGGATGGACCTATTGCAATGACTCATAATATTAATATTGCCATCATCAAAAAGGGGGAGATTGTTGTGTCCCCTGTGGTTCTGGAGTTTTGATGATGACAGATATTATGTCTCATTATGTTTACATCCTTGATGATATAATCCTGTTGCATTATGAGAAACTGTCAGAACAGGGTTGAGGATGTCTCACAGGTCATGAAGTTAACCCAAGTCAAAGAGTCAAAGTTAAATCATGACAGGTAAGGTGAATGCTCAAATCAGGTAATGCTCTGTTAAGTTCCCCTGCATACATTCAGTTCATATCTGCTATATGCATTGTGTTTCACTGCATCAGTCATACAGTCTGCACTCTTCGGGTCGACCCCCCCCAGTTCGCAAGTATGTACATTGCCCTCATGCATACACAAGCATCCTGTTTGCATCAAGTCTGTACAGAGTCTCCTGCATTCCTTCATATCAACTCTAGACATTGCATGCTAAAGTCTGCACATCGGCACTATAGCGTGCATAGCTCAAGTCTGTACATTGGTCAAGTATGTACATCGACTGTTCACAAAGTCTATTCACTGGACTTCATTTCAAAGTCTATACATTGGCTAAGTGTGTACATCGCTTACATTTCTTGAGATCAAGTCCATACGTTGCACTGTTTCTTCAAGTCCATACAGTGGCAAAGTCTGGACATTGTGCTTTGAAGATCACCATGTCCATACATCGTGAAAGTCTATACACTCCTCTTGGCCTTAGCATCTATTTTGAAGTCCATACATTGGTCTTCAGTTCAAGTCTGTACAGCGTTACGTTCTCTTTGGAAAGTTTGTACAGCGTGAAGTCTACACATTGGCTTCGCTCCATCAAGTCTATACATTCGACTGCATCCACAAAGTCTGTACAGCATCTGCATTGTCTCGCTCAGACTTGCCAAAGTCTGAACATCCATGGTGTCTTTCATCGTCTCACTTTGCGTCTCAGTTTGCAAAGTCTATACATTCACTGCAGAGATCACTGTCAAGTCTATACATTGGTCTGTCTCTTGCAGTGTCTCATCTGGTCAAAGTCAACACATCACTTGAAGGCTTCTGCATCAAGTCTATACATCGACTGTCTTGCTTTAGCTTAAGTCTGTACAGAGTCAGCATCTCGTTGACCGTCTCTTGTTGTGTCTTCATGTTATTTCTGTGTTTGTGTCTTCGTGTTGTTTTTATGTCTTCGTGTTATTTTTGTGTTTGAGTCTTCATGTTATTTCTGTGTTTGTGTCTTAGTGTTGTTTTTATGTCTTCGTGTTGCTTCTTTCTATCTTCGTCCAGGTTTCCTCTGATCGCGTGTTTTACTACTGTTTTACTCCGTGTTATTTCCTTCTTTACCTCATGTTGTTCTCATCTGACTTCGTGTCGTTCCCTTTGTAGTGTTAGCTTTGTTACTGTGGTACCTCGTGTCGTTCTCTCTTTACCTCGTGCTGTTCTCATCTGACTTCGTGTCGTTCTCTTTGTAGTGTTAGCTTTGTTACTGTGGTACCTCGTGTCGTTCTCTCTTTATCTCGTGCTGTAGTCATCTTATGTACCTCGTGTTGTTCTTAGTATAGTGCACCTTTGTTGTTCCTACACACCTCGTGCAGCTTTAGCTTGAGTGTCAACCGACTTATTTCAGGTATATATATATATAGAGAACCCTGAGTATTAATGGTTTTAATCTCTTTGCAGGAGAAGAAGAAAAAATAAAAAGAAGAAGGTGGTCCGAGGAAGAATATTCCCCAGTGACTGGGCGGCACGTGATCCGAGGCTGGAAGGGCAGACAGGATTGTGACACGTGTGCTGAAGCTGGCTGAGAGACTGACACGTGGCCAAAACTTCTGGGTGGGAAATGTGGAAGCCACACGCGCCCAGTGCTGCCCTCCTGCTGGCTGCTATTATAAAAGGAAGCCGTCATCCAACAGATGAAGGGTGTGATCGAGACTGTGAGTGAAGAAGAAGTGAGGCGAAGAGCAACAGAGAGTGAAAGAAGAAAGAAGCAAAGAAGAAAAGAGTGAAGAAAAGAAAGAGAGAGACAGAGAGCCACCGAGAAGAAGAGAAGAGAAGAAAAAGAGAAAGAGTGAAAAGGAGAGCAGAGATCGAGAGAAGAAGAAAAGTGCAGCAGAGAAGAAAAAGAAAGTGAGAGGGAAGAGAAGCTTACCTGAAGATCTGTCTACTGGACCGTGGATCAAATCCAGGCCAGTCAGCTCCATGCGAGCCACATCTATGTTATCTTTCTTTACAGCTTTCTGATCACTGTGTATTTTTCCTTTCTTATTTTTCCTTTTTCATTTGGTTAATTCTTGTTCCGCCGATTGCCCTGTTGGGGATCGGGTTCCTCCTATGGACTCAGGAGAAGGGAGATCTGATCTCCGGTTCTGGGCTTGTGGGTTGCAAGTCCAGGGGTCCCTCCTGGTCTGGAGGAAGAGAGGTCTGCGACCTCTGGTTTGCTGGTGACGGGGAGTCACTGGTGGGTTCCCTCCTGGTCTGGAGGAAGAGAGACTTCGGTCTCTGGTTTCCAAGTGGCTGGGAGTCACTTGGGGTGTCCCTCCGGTCTGGAGGAAGAGGGGAGGTTGTTCCCCTAGTCAAGCTGTTTGGTAGCAAGTGTTTGCAGACTGAGTCTGCTGTGCTAGCGTTGCTAGTGGAATCCTCACTTCGGTTGGGAGTGAGGGGTGGATGTAGGTCTTGGTGACCGAACCATCTATAACTCTTCTGTGCTGTGTGATTGGGCTTGTGCGCTTGTTCCATATCTTCTACCACCATTCACAGGTTGTCTAAGATTTCATATTGCTATCAGTGCTGTAGGTTGATTACCTTCTTCTGCTTCCGGATGTTAATTGTTTAGGCTCGCACTACATGTTTGTTCTTTGGTTCAAAAGAGTAGTTGATTAGATATTCAGATTGTCTATTTGCCTTGATAGCATTCTAGATTTTATTGAGCAAAAAGTCTTTAAGGGTGGGATTCATTCACCCCCCCCCTCTGAATCCTTGCACCGATCCTATCAGATGTATCAAGATTTGAAAAGAAACTTTTGGTGGCCGAATATAAAAAGAGAAGTAGCAGATTTCGTGTCCCGATGTCTCACTTGTCAGCAAGTAAAAGCAGAACATTTAAAGTCTGTTGGGAAATTACACCCCTTGAATATTTCCGAGTGGAAATGGGAAAGTATAGGGATGGATTTTATTGTGGGTTTTCCTAAGACAATAGGAGGACATGATGGTATATGGGTGATCATAGACCGATTGACTAAATCTGCACATTTTCTACCAATCAAAAGTCAATGGCCTGTGGATGTATCAGCAGCATTATATGTGAGAGAGATTGTCAAATTACATGGTGTCCCTATCACCATTATATCTGAACGAGATCCTTGGTTCACATCACAATTCTGGAAGGGTCTTCAACATTCATTAGGGACCCGACTCAATTTTAGCACTGCATTTCATCCACAAACTGATGGTCAAATTGAAAGAACAAATCAAGTGGTGGAAGATATGCTTAGGGCATGTGCTATTGACTTTGGAGGAAGTTGACACGATCACTTGCCTCTAGTGGAATTTTCATACAATAATAGTTACCAAGCTAGCATACAAATGGCACCATTCAAGACTTTATATGGAAGAAGCTGTTGTTCGCCTATTTGCTGGAATGAAGTAGGAGAAAGGTAATTTCTTGGTCCCGACATCATTAGGGATACTACCGAGAAGATAAAGCGTATTCGAGTGAGACTCCAGATAGCTCAAGATAGGCAGAAATCATATGTCGATAATCGAAGACACAACTTGGAATTTCAAGTAGGAGACCATGTGTTTCTTAAGATTTTTCCAGGTCGAGATATTCGAAGATTCGGTATCAAAGGTAAGCTTATTCCAAGATTCATTGGCCCCTTCGAGATTCTCGATAGGGTGGGTGAAGTAGCATATCGAATAGCTCTACCCCCTTAATTATCTGAAGTTCATGATGTGTTTCACTGTCTCAATGCTCAAGAAGTATGTACTTGATCGATTCCATGTCATCACTTACGATAATCTGGAGATTAAAAAGGACTTGACATACGAGCAAAAGCCAATTAAGATCGTTGAACGAGAACTACGTCAACTTCGGAATAAAACCATTCCTATGGTCAAGATCCAATGGACCAAGTTATGTCCACATGAAGCAACATGAGAAACTGAAGAGACTATGCGCAAAAGATTTTCAGAGATATTTGAATGTAAGTACACTCTCCATAAATTCATGTATTAAATTTGGGGATAAATTCTTTTTAAGCGGGGGAGGGTGTAACGCCCAAGGAGTTTCTAAGAATTTTTTAGATTAAAAATATAATTATTAGGCATTTAACGGGATATTAAATGAATTATGGTTAATAAAATCCAATTTGTGTAGGTTCAAGAGGATTATGCCCATATAATAAACCCACATTGGCCCAAAAGATTGTTTTGGACCTTAGCCCATATTCTAGAAGCCTACAACTCGTGTAATCACAGAATTAAATGGATAGTTACTCTTTAATAGATAAGTAGATGAATAGTAACTTGGATAATATTAAAAGAGTTTGAACTAGCTTCAAATTCCGCGCTCAAGGCGGAAAACGGTCTATCGTAAGACCGCCAGGGACAATAAGCGGTCCAGTCCTAGACCGCTAAGCTCTGTAAGTTCCGTGAGTATGAGAAAACGTGAAAAGATTGGATTTTTGGCATCCAAATCGCCTAGGTTCGATTCTATCTACTAATTAGATAAGTCTGGAAGGCTAGTAGATCGAATTGAAGTCTAATTGGGACTCTAGAATCGTTATAATCCTCAAAACCCTAGCTAAACCTATAAATAGAAGCCCTAAACTAGGTAATTAGATAGAGGTTCTTTAGAACAATTTGTTCCTTATTGTACCCTCTTCTTACCCTCAAAATTTCATGTCTTTAGGTCAAGGGAATCAAAAGATACAAGGGTGTGAAGGTGCTGATTTAGTTCAGGTCGAGTAGAGAACTAGGGTTGACTTTCAGTCTTAAATTCAAAATCTAAAGACCAGGACAGAGGTAGGTTATCTCGTGAATGGCTCAAACTCGACGTTAGGGATAAAAGCCCTCTAGTTTCAATTGATTTCATGCATTGTACCTTGAGAATTTCATATTTTCGTTAGGACTATGTATCTAATATACCCCTCATGCATGAACTAGCCTTAATGAAGTAAAAAGGTGAAATTTTCTTGTAGATCATATGAACCTATGCATATTGGTGGCTTATATTCGTTCTATCATGATTATGGAAGTTTATATATGTTGATTTCCAGACATGATATGCCTTAGTTTAGCATTTGTTTTATTATTATTTGAACTCGGATTTATACAGGAGGAAACAGTCTTCCTGTAGACCGCCAGGAAATCTAGCGGCCGTACGATAGACCGCTAACCACCGTGAAACGGTCACCCACTAGACCATTTTCGATTACTACTTTCTGTAATATTGTTAATCCGAAACATACTGTAGATTAGCCTTAATTATTATATGATAAGCCTAGTTAACTAAGTTTTATTCCTGGTTTGAACACCGGTTTCATATACTTAGTTAATTCTATTGTTTATTATATAAGATTCCATGTTTTATGCACATTGGTATTATTTTAACTTATGTTAATTTATGACCAAAATCATATATTCTTGTAATAAATACATGTTTCAAATGATAGATGATTCATGATTTAACTTGATCATTGTTTTACATGATTCTCTCTCTTCTAAGAGTCATTTTCTTAAGCACATGGCACATATCCTGGTATGTTGTCATTAGTTACACTTTTGCACATTAAGTACACAATCTTGGACATGATGACCTCTCCTTTGGATATTCCTTCCAACGGACTTGGAAATCTTATTTCAAGGCCTCCGTAAGACTCCGCGAGCCTGGGATTCCCACTAGGATGCCGAGCTGGTTGTACCATTAAAGTCCACTATCTAGAAAGTACTTTACCGGTGTTTTGTGTGTTCTAGATCTTAGCGGCCATCTGGTTGACCGCCAGAGTCTGCTAGCCGCCATTCACTAGACCGCTAACGGATACCTAATGGCCATCTAATAGACCGCTAAAGCTCCAGATAGTGTTTCTTATATTGACGACTCTATCTTATGAAACGGTCTGTTGGCACCGGCTTATTTTCTCGAATTAATCGAGGATTAAGCATAGGGAAATACTCCCTAAATGGAGCAAAATGGCACATCTCCAAAGTTTCTCTACCAGTCGAGTTGTGCTCGAAAATCGAGACGTGTCGCCGGGTCAAGCGACGCAACATAACAACCGGACATCGGCCTCGAGTAAATGGCACTATGCCAGCCAGTTTCTCGACAACTGGGTCAGTTTCGGGATTCGGGACAACCTACCGTACCTTACAGCACTCTGTGAAGATTCGGGGTTTACCCCTGGACACCCTGCATACGGTGTCACACCACCGGTGCCTCAACAATCAGGTTAACTCGGGACTCAGAACGGCCTGCCGCTTCATACGATTCTTCGCCAAGGAGCGAGGGTCACCCCGACGGACCAGACAAACGGCATCATCATGTCGACGCCCCAGTCACCGGGTCCAACCAAGGGTCCTAACCAGCTAGCCGTGACCTGTGGCAACATCAGCAATCGATCGGGCCCACCCCCGATCACTCAGTTTGCGGGTTTACCCGCGTTCAACACAGCTACCCGAGCCAACCTGGGGGCGCCCCGACTACAAGCCACGCCATGTGGCACCCAGCACCGAGGCCGGGGTCTACCCCCGAGTCACCTCCCTCTAGCCCTCTGAAGTCAAAGGTAGACCCACTTGGGACCAACCACAAGCTTCAGGAGCTCACAGCACCCGTATACGGCCCACACATGCGCGTCGGGAATTTCCCCGAGCACCTGGTGGGCGCGTATGCTCCAGGCACTCTACAGCAAGTCCGAGCCCAACTCGGAACTCCTAGCAACCCATCGCGTCATGCACCACCATCGTGTGCCCTCGCATGTGGATCGATCTGCGCGGTCAGCTCACGCGGATCGACCTGAGCGGTCAGGTCGCGGGGGTCAAGGGGGCAGCGCCCCTTTTTTTTCACTAAAGTCATACTTGCAAGGAGCTAGGGGAGAGACTCGACCCCGGCCACCTTAAAAGAAATTTTTATAAATAGCAAGAAAAGAGTGAAGAGGGGGGAAACAAAGGACAATAGGGTCCAAGGGGAGGGGATGAACCTGTAAAGCAGGTAAGAACAAACGAGGGGCAAGCCCTAAGTGTTGCATCCCTATGGTTTTGATGATGTCTCACACTATAAACCAATCTTCTATCTCTAGACTAATTCATGTTTCACCATGTAAATGAGTGCAGTTCATATGGTTGTCAGATAATATGCTCTACTTGATTCTGTCTACACTCTGTCTGCATAGTCTGGACAGTGGTGGGTCGACCCCTCCTTGCTGATGAGTCGGCCCCTCAGTACATTAATCATCTTAGTCAGTCCATTCATTGGCCTTTCTATTCAAGTCCATACAACAGGACTGTAGCCTGTTTATCTGAAAGTCTATACATCCGGAAAGGGGCCATGTCTATACATTCTCCCGTTGAATTCATTCAAAGTCTATACATCGATTTGATTAAGTAAGTCTGTACAGCATGCCTTGTTGTTCATAGCCTTTAAAGTCTGTACATTGGCTTAGCATTACGAGTCTGTACATCAGCTTCGCATCTGCAAGTCTGTACATTGGCTTCATATCATAAAGTCTGTACATCAGCTTCGCATCTGCAAGTCTGTACATTGGCTTCATATCATAAAGTCTGTACATCAGCTTCGCATCTGCAAGTCTGTACATTGGCTTCATATCATAAAGTCTGTACATCGGCTTCAACTCTCCAAGTCTGTACATCGCTTTCAGACTTTCAAGTCTATACACTCCATGCTCATTCAAGTCTATGCATCCACAGTGTAACTTCAAAGTCTGAACATTGTCTCACTCCGTCAAAGTCCATACATTCTCAGCTGAACCCCATGTCTATACAGTGGCCTCGAGCTTCTAAAGTCTACACATTGTCTTCGGCCTCAAAGTCTGTACACTCGCTGCACTGTACAAGTCCATACACTGGTAGCCATGCAGAAGTCTATACATTGGCTCAAACATTCCAACTCTGTACAATGGTCCTTCGAACACTCCAAGTCTATACAGTCTGCTTTCACGATTCAGAGTCTATACATCGTTCCTCAAAGGCTAAGTGTATACACTGCTCACCCTCTCACTAACCGTCTCACTTGCAAGTCTATACATCGCTGTTGGGCATCAAAGTCTACACACTGCTCACCGTCTCACCTAGCATTTCAAAGGCTAAGTCTATACATCACTGTGGCTGCTCGAAGTGAAGCATTGTCTATACACTCCTCACCTTTCCCTACGCTTGGCCAAGTCTATACACTCATACCTTTCCCTACGTTTTCTGGCCAAGTCTACACATCGTTTACCTGGCGTTTGCTTCAAAGTCTAAACACTCGTTTCTAAGGCAAAGTCTATTCAATCGTCTTCATAGGTCCTAAAGTCTGTACAACCCTTCCCTCAACAGGTCTATACACTCGGTGGCTTCATACACTTCACAGAAGTCCACACATTTCCCCTGATTGATAATGCATTCTTCAGCAAGTATATACACTGAGTTCGCATGAAGTCTCACAAGTCTATACACTCTCCCAGTGTACACACTTACTCACTTACTATTTCTAAGTATATACATTGTGTTGCATTGCTTGAATTTCCTCAAGTCTATACACTGAGCTCGCATGAAGACTCAAAGTCCATACACTCACTCAGTGTTTACACTTGCTCAGTTGCTGCTTCTGAAGTATATACACTCGTGTTAAAAGCCTGAACTAACTAAGTATATACATTCCTTTTGTCTCTGTCTACAGGTGATTCAGGCTGCTGATTGGGCACGTGACCCGAGGTTGGCACCTGGCACGTGATCCAAGAAACCAGGAACATGACACGTGGATGGCAACCCAGTCAGGATGCTGCCATGTGGTCGAAATTCAAATGATCTGGCAAAAAGTTCATGGGCGGGAACCTGAAAGCCACACGCCAATTGTCTGCTATATATATGAAGCATCTTCCTTCAGTAGAAGATGATCGTGAAAAGAAAAAGCAGAAGGCATTTGTGTGAGGTTACACGATCCAGAAAAGAGAAAGAGCAGAGAGTCATATTTTATCCAAATCTGAGAGGAATATGTTTGAGAGAGAGAGAGCAGTGTCTGTGGTTTGAAGAATTGCTTCCTCGGAAGCTACATTTGTGTTGGTTTTTCAGAAACGACTGTTGTTCTTCGTTGGTCTTTGTTTCTCTTCTATTTTTCTTTGTATTTGCTCATACTTCTGATTTCGAACTGTTTCCCTCCGGTGTTTGGAGGAAGGGAGTGTTACTCCGGTTTCCCTCTGGGCTGCAGAGGAAGAGAGATCGTAGATCTCTAGTTTTGCTAGTGACGGGTTGTCATTAGCAGGTTCCCTCCGGGTTGGAGGAAGGGAGAGCTATCTCCGGTTCTGTTCTAGCTGGTAGCTGGAACAGGTTTCAAACTCTGTGGGTAGCAGAGTTTGGTTGAGGGATTTGTTTCCCTTGGTTATTCAAGCTGTGTGGCAGCACATTGTTCGCAGACTGAGTCTGTAGGTTTCTAGCATTGGCTAGTGGAATCCTTACTCTAGTTGGAGTGAGGGGTGGATGTAGATTATGGACTACAATCGAACCACCTTAAAATCTCTTGTCTCCTCTGTGGTTTGCTGCAATCGTTGATGCTCTCTATCTGCTTGGCAATGTGCTTGTGTATGGACGGCCTCTTCCAATCGCACCTTATTACTCTGTCTTAGTTTCTCACTGCATTAGCTATTTTGTTTAGCTATATTCGGTAGGGTGATTTTCGAAGTAGTGATTTTCTGCTGAAGTTTCAGAAATCGAGAGTGATCTATCCATCCCCCCTTCTATATCACTCTTGCTGCGCTAACACTAAGCACCCAAGAACAGCATGTAGGTGTGGGAGAGCACAACCCAAAAGAAAACGTGAACTACAGGAGACAGCAGCTCAAGGTGGCACAGAGGCACGGCTCGGGGAGCCGGAGTGGGTACGACGAAGTGACCGGCGAGGGGCAGCAAGTTAGGGCTGGCGCGGCAAGCGGCTCTGACCGACGAAGTTGACATGAGCAGCAATGTCGAAAGAGGCGGGCCGATCAACCCCAGGAATGATGAGAGGCTCAATGAGAATGGGGAGCTGAATCCGCTCTTCGGCAGCTAGTGAAGCGGACGTAGGTGAGGCCACGGAAGCCCGAAAGAAGGAAGAAGATGGGCCACTGTCATCGGAAGGATCGCGGTCCGACCGTCTAACCGCTCGCTTCACAGCCTGAGCGAAAGACAGCCGCGGCGCAGCAGACGGTGAGGGAAGGGGGAACCCTGAAGGAGCAGGCGACCAAGCCGCAGCAGCCGCGTTGAGCCCACAAGCGGGTGCCGGCATGCGGGGGGCGCCAGCCACCGGGCCAGAAGGCACAACTTCAGGAGCAGGTAACCAGAGGATGACGGAGGCATCAGGCCGGTGCTGGCCGGATGGGTGGGCAGCCAAACCATCCTCCACGGCAGCGAGGCCAGTCGAGCTAGACGGGTCAGACTGAGCAGAGGACGCGGCGAGCGTAAGGGAGGGCAGCTCAGACGGATCTGTAGGAGGGGGTGCAGGAGGCTACTGCAAGGGGAAGGACGCCGGTTCCAGCCCCAGCATGAAGAGAACCTGAACGACTAGGGGGAGGAGGAGGAGGACACGCCCGAGGCCAAAGGGAGCACCGGGGGTCCCTCCAAAGAAGGCAGGGGAGCACGAGCAGCATCAAACCCCGGAGGGGCCGGAGGAGGCAGCACGCCACCAGAGGCCATAGGGGGAGCCAACAGAGGGGAGGAGATGACCCCACCGGCATGGGCCGGATGAACGAAGGAGGAAGAGGGCGGTAGTTCCTCTACAGGGCCCCCGGGGTAACCAGCAGGCTGGGGAGCACTCACCCCAACGGAGAGCCTCCCCACAAGCCCCTGGTCGCGCACAGCACTGCCCTCAGGGGGAGGGGCAGCAGGGGGCTCGAAGGAGGCTTGGGGTGGGGAGGGCCCACCAAGAGCACAATGGCTGTCAAGCTCGGGAAGCCGAGGGTCCTCCAACGCCATTGGAAGCGGCGACGAGGGCAGGGCAACAGAGGTGAGCGCAGCTCCGAACGGTGGGGGGCCAAGCACACTAACGCTGATGTGCTGCTCCAGCGTCGCAGGCACAGCAGGGGGGCTGGTATGGGGTGATCAACAGAGCGGGCAGGAGTCGACCCCTTCTTGCAAAAGGAGGCCGAGTGGCCCAGCCGCTTGCAGGAAGGGCAGAAGAGCGGAGGATTAGGGAAAAGTAGAGGCTGCCAGAACCTGTCGAGGCCCATGCCAACCCAGACCTGTCGCGCCCCTTGCGGGGGTTTCCAGGGGTGGAGCCCCCGGAAGAAAATCTCTATTTTATAACAGGTCAAACCCTCAGTAAAATCCCAGTCTAACCCTCAGTCAAACCCCAGTCAAACCCGCAGTCAAACCCGCCCTAAACCCTCAGTCAAACCCGGCTAAAACCCCCCGGCCAAACCCGCCTAAACCCCCCTGGGGGGGTTTAGGCGGACCAGCTCACCCCCCTTGGCTGGTCCGCGTAAACCCCCATTCAATTAAAAAAAAGTTTTTAAAAAAGAAAAAACCAGAACCAGCCCGCCTAAACCCCCCTGGGTGGGGTTTAGGCGGACCAGGAGGGGGGGTTTACGTGGACCAGCCGAGGCCCCCTGGCTGGTCCGCGTAAACCCCCATCCAAGGGGGGTTTACGCGGACCTGCTCAGGCCCCCTGGCTGGTCCGCATAAACCCCTTCCCCTCTCTCTCTCTCAGCCTGTAACCCAAGCACTATTCACTTGGGTTTACTCGAACCAGCTCACCCCCCCTAGCTGGTCCGCGTAAACCCCCCATGACCCTTCATCTTCCCCTATAAAATCCCCAGGGGCTCAATGGAAAGAAGAAGGATATATGCATCAAGGCTTTCGGTGATCTCCAAGCTTCAAGCGGCTCCAGGCAACGAGCAAGGAGAACTGTGTGTGGGTTACTTGGTCATCGGCTAAGGACGTCGAGGGTATGTCGCTTGCACTTCCCTCACTCGGTGTTCCACCATGACACACAAGTCTACCCCCGCCATGCGTGTGACGTTATGACAAGGGTGAACGCCCCCTCATGCTGGGCCTTCCCCTCGCGTGCCCGCTGACCACAACTACGCACGTACTATGACGTCACGCTTCCCCGTAGTCACGAGGCCGCGTCCGATCGCTTGACTCGAGCCCTGATCGACCCTCGCCCAGACACCAGCCTGATGCTGCCACGAGAGGGACCCTCTGTAAAACACGCGGATATCCGCCTTATTATGCATTGAGCCGGGGACTGACCTGCGCGTCGGAATTGTCCTGTGGCTTGCGCCCATTGTACTCTGGCCACCCCGGCCCATTTGTAAAGCCCAAGTGGCTCTCATATAGCATGAAACCAGTTCAACAAACGTACCTATACTCGGGCCTCAGCCTCTTCACGACGCCCGCCTCCTTCAGTCACAACGGTGCCTCAGGCACCCGACTGCTAGTCACACCGGGCCCCGAGCACGACCATCGAGGTCTCCCGGCGCCCGCCTCCACCAGTCACAATGGTGCCTCCGGCACCTGACTACCAGTCACACCGGGCCCCGAGCACGACCATCGAGGTCTCCTGGCGCCCACCTCCTCCAATCATGACGGTGCCCCCGGCACCCGACTACCCAGCTACTTTAGTCACAACGGTGCCCCCGGCACCCGACTGCCAACAACTCCAGTCACAACGGCGCCCCCGGCACCCGACTGCCAGCTACTCCAGCCACATCGGGCCCTGCGGCGCCTGACCACTCAACAAGTTCGGTCACAACGGTGCCTCTGGCACCCGACTGCTAGTCACCCCTGCCACATCGGGGCCCACGGTGCCCGACCTCTCAACAACTCCAGTCACAACGGTGCCCCCGGCACCCGACTCCCAGCTACTCCAGTCATACCGGGGCTCGCGGTACCCGACCACTCAACAACTCCAGTCACAACGGCGCCCCCAGCACCCGACTGCCAACAACTCCAGCCACAACGGTGCCCCCGGCACCCGATCACTCAACAACTCCAGTCACAGCCGTGCCTCCGGCACCGGACTGCCAACAACTCCAGTCACAACGGTGCCCCTGGCACCCGACTGCCAGCTACTCCAGTCACATCGGGACCCGCGGCACCCGACTACCAACAACTCCAATCACAACGGTGCCCCCGGCACCCGATTGCCAGCTACTCTAGTCACATCGGGGCCTGCGACACCCGACCACTCAACTTCCCCCACACAACGGTGCCCATGACACCTCTACTGCCCCGACCTCGACACTGTCTCATGTCGGGAATACATTGTGACGCCTCTCGGGCGCCATCCTGCTGAGTCACGGGTCCTCTAACGGACACTCTGTACTGACACGGAACTATCCACACAAGAATGCAATGATCTGAGGACCGTCATGAATGACGGAATTGTCCTATGGCTTGCAAGCAATTGTAATTGGGCTTTCATGCCCCCATATAAATACCTTTCATGGCATATAAGTCATGTAATCCAGTCAGGGAGCGGATTCCTCTCCTCACTGGAACCAGTCTCACTGCCCCCAGTTATCCCTGTTGTGTTGTTGTTGCCATGTCACTGTTGCACGGACTAAGCCCTCCCGACGTCGCGGCTCCCAGGGTCCCTGACTCTCTCTTCGGTAGTAGAAACAAAGGTGTTCGGATTCAATCTGATGTAAAATAAACACCGGTTGCTTGCGACCGATGAGGAAAGACGTCCATTACATGAATCCCCATAATCGCCTACGCACTCACACCCGTAGAACCCCTTTTATCCATGTGTCACCTGATCCCTCGAGCCACGTGTCGCATCCTGACAACGCTTCCCCGGTCAATCCTCAGTTCCATAGGTGATTGTCGAGAAATCGACTGGCACGCCCGCATTCCACCCAGCCATCCCTGTCCCAATCTCCCAGAATGATGAACCATACGCCATACCTTCCAATGCGTTCCCATCTTTCTCTCTGCCTTCTCCTCAATACCCTCGGAATCCTCGTGTGCCCAATCAACCTATCTCGACCTTCCGTAAAAGGCGAGTGTACACCCCCGCCGTGAGGACAAAATGACAAGTGACTCCCCGCGATCGCAAACACGGTCCAAGACTAGACCGCTTGAATTTCTAAACGGTCCAGCATATGACCGCTTTCTGTATCAAATGGTCTTGCACTAGACCGCTTGGATCCTAATTATATCTAACCCAAGGTTCGACCTTCGGGGTTAGTTTTCTTGAGTTCATGGATACTCTTGGAATTATCTGGACTCTGAACCTATGTTAATAAGTCAATATTAAAGGTATGGAACGTAATGAAAGTACCGTTGTGCTGCCAAATTTCTTTCGTAGCATGATGTCCGTTTAAGTCATCTTTGAAATCTCTTGTTCTTAATTGAAGCATTCTATATTTTGATTACCTTATCATGGAATTATTATTGAACTTGTACATAGATGGCCATATTATTGTTATAAACGTGGAAGTAGCTTGATTTATACTTGAAGATGCAGTTCGAGCACTGATTGTGTTCAAGGGCTCTATGCTAGTCCCCTCGACTGATTGTCGGAAACATACTGTAAACCATGGGGTATGATGCTACTGGCGTCGCATTGCGCTGGGAGTACTTTCTCTATAAATAAGTGAAATATCTACGGGATCCACGTAAATTCATGAAGTACTTGCTGTTAATCGAATAGTAGTTTTTTAATTGTTACATGACTTTCTAGTGCATAGTCTTCCTGGTTATGAAAAGTACATTCTTGTTACATTCTTGAAAGGCCAAAATTGACATTCTTGATATATACTTGATTAAATCATATTCTTCATATCTCGTCGTGATCATATCTTGTTACTTTGGCTTTATTCGCATGTTTGGTCATATTTGCATGGTTTATCTTATTCTTTAGAGCTAAAATGTTAATTACTTAAACTTGCCTTCATGTTGATACGAAGATACCTACTCGGCAAGTGTGCTCATTCCCTACTTTCTTAATATTTCAGGAAGTGTAAGTGAGTCGGAATCGGATAATACAAGTGACGGGTCCGAGAGTGATTGAAGGAAGTATGAACGAGGGAAGCCATAGTTATCAAAAGTCTAGTCGAGTCATGATGTACTTTTTATTTTTTTTAGTCTAGTAAAGAAAGGATATTATGTACTTTGGGAATTATTTTATGAAGAAATAAAGTTAGAGGTTTTTTCGTGAATCACTTGTGCAATTACGTTTATGTGATTATCTTGCGCTCTGATTATATTGCTTGCTCGAGGAGTACTAGCCGACTGTTCACGTTCCCGATTGTTTCCGCTGCATAATCTCGGGATGTGACAAATAAAATTTAATTACAGCAGTGATTTTTACTGCCCACTCCATGCAGGGAGGTAAAGGGCTACACACTAACGCCGGGAGCACCGAACTTGGGTTGGCGGGTAGCAAGGCAGCGGGTTCCGGGCGGTTGCGGGCAGCGGCTCCGGTTCTGCGAATTGCTGGCCGGCAGGACAGCGAACAAGGACGTCCAAAGGGACGTCGACCTCTGGAGAGCTTCTAGAGGTGACGGTTCACTGGGACGATGGCAGAGGGTCCCTGGTTGACCCCTGGGAGTGGCCGTTGCTGAACCTTCACCGGCATATTTTATTGTGGATTTCTACGGTTGCCCTCCTTGCTAGCCTAGTTCGGGACAGAACTACGCGCTCCCACGAAAACTACCGCCACGACTAGATCTGGTGTTGGATCAGGGCGAACTTAGCACCGTTGCGAAGAGAACTCAGAGGGATTTGACATACTAGAAACTCAGGCCCATCCAATGGTTGGATTGAAAATGAAAACCCTTGCAACACGTCAACTATTTCTGGCTCGGCAGACAGATCTCACAGGGTAGATCGGGTTCTGCCTGAGAATGAATTTTGACCGTGGGGGAGATGGTAGATTTAGGGCTTGGGGATTTTATGGGAGAGAGGGGGGGCGTGACGATGACACATAAATATTTTGGGATTTTTATGACGTGGTTTGGGGGTGGGAAAAATAGAACACTAGGTGACTATCCCGTAAATCTGCAAACTGGCAGATTGCGAGGGGTGAAAACAAATGACTGGGAAGAGGGGCAAACGGGCTCTGATCGGAGTGACACTTTAACTGGGGGCTAAGGACGATGGGAGGAAGACGCCCTGAAAATTTGAGGTCGATCAGACGGCTGGATTGGGAGAACCGACCTGATCTTTGAGCTTCAGATCTGCAACTCGGAATCCAGGACAGTAGGCCGGAATGGTGGCGATGGTGGCTTGATGGCAGCACGAACGGAGGCGGCGACGGTAGAAGCTGGACGTCGCATCCAGGGGAGGAGATAGATATGGGAATCACTCCCAAGAAATGGCCTCAAGCCCTAGATCTTGCTGCTGCAAGGAAGAAGAAGATGAACCAGCAAGAACAAGAGAGAGCGAGGGGGGGTGCACCCATGGCTTTTCATAATAATTTTCTTCATTAATTTTCATCAAAATGCAACAAGAGAGATCTTATACTAAACCCTAGACCTAGGCTAATGACCTAAGATACCCTTGGTCAAGGGGGTATAATGGGGAAATGGGGGACAAGGTGGATTAAACTAATCCCACAAGGGGACAAGAGAGGGGGCGCCCCTCTCTCCAAGTCAACAAAATGGGCTTGGTTATTTAATCCCCCTTGGACCATATTAATCCCTCCTTAGACCATAATAAATCAAAAATACAAATACTTGATCAATATTCTCCCATTGACCCAATATTAAACCCAAAATAATACAAATCAAAATACAACCCAAATACATACCAAATACACACCAAATATAACCAAATACGTACCAAATACAAATATGTACCAAAATACGTACTAAAATATCAAAGCTCAGGTGGAGGCTCCAACTGTCCCCCAGCCACAAAGATGTCGGCGTCGACTAAGTCGTGCTACGTGTCCGGTATCGGCGGCTCGCTGAGTCGTGCCGAACTCTGGCTCTGGTGTCCTCACCAATTCTCCCCGGGTGGGAGAAGCTCGACCCCGTCGAGTAGGGGTCCGGGTTGCTCTAGTATCAATCTAGCAGATCTGGATCTATCCTCTGTAGCTCGGCCCGGGTGATCCAAGTGTCATCGGACGCTTGCTGTCCCGTCCATCGCACCAAGTAGCAATAGTATACCCCACCTCGAGTAGTCGTTACCTGCTCATCCAGTATATGCTCTATCTGCTCACGCTGCTAAGGTAACAAGGCTGGAGGTGGATGCTCTAGGGTGGTGTCACTCACAAGGGGTGGAGATGGCTCAAATGGCTCACTGGATATCACCATTGGGTCCCTATAAGCGACTAGGTCTGAGATGTTGAAAGTGGAGCTGATCCCGTAGCTCTCTGGCAAATCTACAACATATGCATTAGAACCAATTCGTTTCACTACTCGGAAAGGACCGGCACCGTGAGCTTGTAACTTCTTCACGGTTCCCGAGGGAAGCCGTTCAAGCCTGACCCTGATCATGACGTACTCGCCCTCTCTAAACTCAGGATGGTTCCTGTGGGCATCAGCTGTAGTGCCCCATAAGTTATGTAATAAATCTGAGTTATTTATAGAATTTTCTGGAATTTATAAGGGCTAAATAGATTAATAAAAGGATTATTAGATTAATAAGTCATTATAAGGCCCAATTATGTTAAATAATTAACCTAACCTATTTAAATAAAATCCAAAAGGTTTAAGGACCAAACCCATTAAGTTTGGCCCATATTCTAGAAAGTTATTTAGCCTATTTACGTATTTTAAGAATAAAATACCATTTTTATGGATAATAATATGGATAATTAACAAAAGAGTTCAATTGATGTTGAACTCTGTGCACGTTGGATGTAGCGGTCTATCGTGCGACCGTCACAGCCATGTAACGCACCAGTCTTGATGCGTTACATCCTGTCAGTTCCGTGAATGGAAGAACGAGCAAAAAGATTGGAACTTTGGGATCCTATCTACAAGAGACCTAATTGGGAGAACTTGTAAGGTTACTAGGGACTCTTAGGGAACAGGTTCGGGCAAATTAAGGACTCTAGAATCGATCTAATCTTCAAACTCTAGCCAAAACCCTATAAATAGGACCTAGTTCTGAACTGAGCGACCCTTACTTTTGGCTCGTGAAGAATCAAAGTAAGGAGTCATAATTTCGGGTAAGTTCTTTAGAAGATTTTGTTTAGTATACTTTAGACTAATAGTGCTCCAAATTTTGTGCTAGGAGATCAACCAACCAAGGAGATAGAAGCTTCCAAAGTCGCTGATTCAGTCATAGCAGCCTAGAATTCAGAGCAAAAGACCCCTAAAGATCAAGAGATTAGGACGTCTAAACGAGGTAATTAGAGTTTAGTCCTTTAGAGCTTTTTGTTCACCTTAGTTTCAGCTTCTTACCCTCAAAGTTTCACGTCCTTAGGTCAAGAGATTGGAGAGATAGAGCGACGTGAAGTTACTAAAAAATCTCAGGAAGGGAAGAACTAGGTGTGTCTTGCAGTCTCAAATTGGAAGATTAAAGCTCATTTAAGAGGTATGTCATCTCATGATTGGCAAAAACATCTTGTTAGGGATAAAATCTCTCTGGTCTTGATTGATTTCATGCATGATAGATCATAAATTTTGTGTTTTAATAGTTCTATACGTTCATGCATCTCTTAGCCCTAAATGGAAAATAAAAAGATATTATCTTGTCTATTCACTAAAACCCATGCATATAGTTGGCCTATACTTCGTTTATCATGTCTGAAATAGTTGTAATATTTTGATTTCCAAGCATGTTATGTTTTCATAAACCTTTACTTTATTTTACTGCCAGCAGACAATCTGACGCATCAAGGTAAGACCGTCACAATGATCTAACGGCCTTACGATAAGTCGTCACACCCTCTGTTTCATTTGAATTGCTCTGTTGTCTCTGACGCACCATAACAGGAGCGTTATACTACTATAATGGCCCCTCGATAAACCGTCAAGACTGTAACGCACCTATCCTAGACCGTCAGACACTGTGTTCTGTCAACCTGAGGCAGAATGATAACCAGTTAAAGTTTACCTATAAATAAGCTTAGATAGCTAAGTTTTGACCTGCTATCATGACTTTAAGTTTAGTTATCGATTCATAATCGAAATTGCATAATTAAGGTGTCTTAAGTTATTTTAAGTTATGTTAATTTCAAGTGCCAAAATTCTATAGTTTTGTATTGAAATCATGATTTTAAATGATGTATTGACAGAGTTTTATCATGATTTCATATTGTTATACATTCTCTCTATCAATAGAGTCATTTCCTTTAAGTACATGGCACATATTCCGATATGTTGTCCATTAGTTCACACTTTGCACTATAGGATCATTGTTCTTGGACATGAGGACCTCTATATTGGATATTCCTTCCAATGGACTAGGAAATCTTGTTGCAAGGCCTCCGTAATTCTCTGCGAACCTGGGATTCTCACTAGGACGCCGAGTTGGTTGTACCATTAAAGCCCATTTAGTAGATTACACTATCGATGTTTCTGGTTCTAGCAATGTAACGGATCTATACTGGACCGTTAGGAGCATCTAACGGCCCAATATACGATCGTCATATTTCACTAAGTCTATTTTACTATTTTTGGATTCAGACTAATGTAACGGCCCACTACTGGTGCGTCACATGAGTGTAACGGCCCAGTACTTGACCGTCACATTGTTTGAGTGCTTAACCCGAGGTTTGACCCAAGGGTTGATGTTCCAAAGTTTCTAGATGGATTAATGATGATCCAGGACTTTCCAAATTAGTTCAACATACCTAATTTAATTGATGGAAAATAAAGAACGTACCGTTGTGCTGCCAATTTATTTCCATAAGCATAACCTTGTTTAAGTCATTCTTGACTCTCGCATTATTAAATTGAAGCATTCATTCATTGAATAGTGTTATCATGAACTTATTGAATTATGCATTCTTGGCCATACTTTATTGTTATATGCGTGGAAGTAGCATGATTTATACTTGAAGATGCGATCGAGCACTGATTGTGTTCAAGGGCTCTATGCTAGTCCCCTCGGCTGATTGTTGGAAACATACTATTATAAACCATGGGGTATGATGCTACTGGCGTCACATTGCGCTGGGAGTACTTTCTCTATAAATAAGTGAAGATCAACGATACGGCACGACATGGCTTTCTTGTACATGACTTGATATTCCACAGAAATTCACGAAGTACTTGCTCATAAGCAAAAGATACTGGAGTGATGATTATGTGGCTTACTAGTACATTCTCGATACATTCTTGTTCATGAAAGGCCAATAACATGTTCTTGTTACATTCTTGCTAGTTCATTCTTGCTCTCATTCTGTAGCACCTCGTATAAAAAAATGATAAAAAAAAATAAATTATTATTATTAATATTTTGCAAATAAAAAAAATTAATATTAGAGAGTTTATGTAAGAAGTGGAAACACGAAGTTATCATATGTAAAGATTATTCACTTAACAAGTGTGGCTTTCTAGTGTAGTTGGTTAAGTAACTTCTCTTTCAACCCAATGACCATGGTTTAAATCCTAGCATCCACAATTTACTTTTTGTGCCAAATAATTATATACGATAGGCTAGCAATTAGACAAACCTACGTTGGCATCTGTCCTTTTCATACGTGAATAGTGCCATGAATAGTATCACTTTTTATTTAAAAAGAATTTTTCAAAAACAATTATATGTAAAAATAGAGAAAAATATAAGGATCTTATCCATGAAATTTCATTAACTAACTCGATCAAATTTTAAAGATAAAAATCTTGAAAGTTAAGTGGGAAGTTTAAAATAAATAAACCACCCTCTCATAGGAGCTACAATCCACCAGACAACCTTTCGATTCCCTTATCCCCAATAGCATGTCAAAGCTGTAAAGTCCCATTATTTCAGATCTTGCCTCCCATTCGTTCATGACAGACCCTATAAGCATACCCCTTTGCTACCCCCATTCTAGGCTAGCTAAGGTTGGGACAAAGCTTTACAGGGAAGGGTTCTGCTACTACGATCTTCCAACAAGTAGGTGTTCTCAACTTTTAACTAAACTAGTAGCTAATCTAGGATGATTAGTCTAGGCATTTAGTCTTAGGCTCATTTCCATGCGATATTTAGTGTTTATAAAGCAGGTGTTAGCTTAAATCTAGGATGATTAGCATGTATTAGCTTCATACCTAAGATAATTAGCATGTATTAACTTTATACCTAGAATAATTAGCATGTATTAGCAAGTATTAGCAAATATTAGTCTCATACCTAGAATAATTAGTATGTGTTAACTTAAATCTAGGACGATTAGCATGTATTAGCTTCATACCTAAGATAATTAGCATGTATTAGCCTTATACCCAGAATAACTAGCATGTATTAGCAAGTAGTAGTCTCATACCTAGAATAATTAGCATGTGTTGGCTTAAATCTAGGATGATTAGCGTGTATTAACTTCATACCCAAGATAATTAGCAAGTATTAGTCTTATACCTAGAATAATTAGCATGTGTTAGCTTAAATCTAGGATGATTAGCATGTATTAGCTTCAATCTAGGGTAGTTGGCATGTATTAGCTTCATATCCATACGATATATCCGTCTAACGTAAGTTTTATCGTGTTTTTACGTAACTTATTAGTTTAACTAACCTGTTAACATACCTAATTAACATGTTAGTTGATCTACTAACTAATTAGCATACATAATTAATCTGTTAGGTAGCCTATCTAAAAACCTTGTCTCCATTTAGTTCCTTTAAAAATGAAAACTTGTATGATACGTCATGTTAAAAAACTGATATTTAAGCAATTAAAGCATGAAACGAGTGCATAAATAAAGATCTGTAATCCTTACAGTTTTCTCTATCTATCCATGTCATCAGTTTTACCTAAATAAACTTAAATCAAAGGTTAATACCCTAGCTTAATCAAAGATTAATACATTAAGCCATTTTGAGCAGATTTGAACTGTAGAGTCGACCCTGCCAGTTCACCGCGTTGACGTGATGAACGGCAGAGTCGACCCTGCCTGTTGACAGGGTCGACCCTGCCTTTTCACCGCGTTAACACAGTGAACGGCAGAGTCGACCCTGCCTGTTGACAGGGTCGACCCTGCCTGTTCACTGCGTTGACGCAGTGAATGGCAGAGTCGACCCTGCCTGTTCACTGCGTTGACGCAGTGAACGGCAGAGTCGACCCTACCTGTTGACAGGGTTGACCCTGCCTGTTCACTGTGTTGACGCAGTGAATGGCAGAGTCGACCCTGCCTGTTGACAGGGTCGACCCTGCCTGTTCACCATGTTGACGCAGTGAACGGCAGAGTCGACCCTGCCTGTTGACAGGGTCGACCCTGCCTGTTCGCAGGGTTGACGCGATGAACTGATGAGTCGACCCAGCCTGTTCGCAGGGTTGGCGCGATGAACTGCAGGGTTAACGCGATGAACTACAGCTGGCTCATTGCGTTAACCTGATCGTTAGGCTTTCGCTTTTGCCATCTCCACTGATAGATGGCAGCCTGAGAGGTGATATTTAACTCCTGACAGGGTCCTCTAAACCCTGTATAATTCCCAGGAAGGGCATCCCACAGTGAGGGTGTCGTTTCTAAAATTGTCAGGTGGCCCATAAGGCACCTCTCTTATCTAGTTTTTTTCGTGTATCAAACGTTACTGGTTTCCACTCCTAGTTCATCCCTACACATTAATACACCCTTGGATTCCATTCCATAATTCTACCTTATATATCATACTGGTCAAACCTTGAAATTCCATATTGGCTATAAATGAGAGTGGATGTCGACAGACATGATTAATGCTGTGCATATAGGGCCTGGTCTAGTCCTGGGAGGAGCACCCGAACGTACTTGTGCCCATGGGAGTTTATTGACCACGGTGTTTGGCATTGCACCGAAGTACTTGCTTGCTAGGCTTTAGACATTCCACTCATTCTCGTGATATTACTTGATTGATTGGACTTGAGACCCGCAGAAGGGTAAAATTTTGCTTGAATGAAATTGATAAATAGTCAATTCCAATTTTACATGTTTGAATTTATATTACTTTTTATTACTTGCTTGACATGAGTTCTTACTCTCTTGGAAAGATTTCGTTAATTCCAGTTATTACTTGCTTGAATCTCTTGTTATTGATGCATTGAAGTTGAAATCCTTATACTCTCACTTGTTATTCCTTCACTGCTCTTGTCGATTTTTACAATCCTTGATATCTACTCATCTACATGCATAGTTTTACTGACATTAATTGAGCTTGTAAACCACTTAAAGCCTGTTAAATCTTGAGATGTAATTCCTACTGAGCGATTCGCTCATCTAGTTGTTTTCTAATATTTTCAGGTAATTTGGATGCCAACCAACACTCGGAAGGGAATGAGACTGAGTGATGAGTGTTAGAGTGAAGTTATCAAATTGTCATGTCCCTTTTGTTATTGTATTAGTTCACTTATGTCAGTTGTATCAATTCATCTATGTCATTTGTATTAGTCAACTTGATTAGAACTGCTCAAGATTTGAAGCCTAGTCGTTGGACTCTGGGAGCACATGTAATTATCCTTTGATTAATTGTGACAATTGTCAGCTCGTACTATTTGTATTAAATTTCGAGTTAAATCTTAGTTATTTGCGCACTCTGATATTTACATGATTGACACGATCTATATAGACGCGTCACGCCTCCGGGTAATCTTCCGCGCTCGGGGCGTGACACATTCTATCTTACATGATCATCTTATTACTTTGGTTTAACCACGTGATTGATCGCATTTGCATGATTTTACCTTATTTCTCTAGAGCTAAAATGTTAATTGCTTTAATGATGTCTTCATGTTGATGCGAAGATACCTACTGGGCAAGTGTGCTCATTACCTATTCCCATTCTTTTCAAGAAATGGAAGTGATTCGAATTCGGATTCGGGTTATACAAGTAGCGGGTCCGAGAGCGAATGAAAGTGTCGTCAAGATGAGGGTGAAGACTTAGGAAAGTCTATATTGTTTAGATTGAGTCTATGTAATTTTCCTATTTCTTGAGTCTGATATGTTGAAAGAAGTTGAAAGTTATTGTATTTGAATAGTGATTATCAATGAAATAAGTTGGAGTTTGATTAAAATAATGTGCAATTACATTTATGTGTGTAATTATCTTACGCTCTGATCATTCTTGCTTGCAAGAGGCTTACCATGCCGGTTGTTCATGTTTCTCGAGCAAGTCTTCCACTGTCATAAAGGCTCGGGACGTGACATCAGCCAACTCTTTGTACCGTGCATTACTGGTCTCAATATGACGACGTACATGCTCATGCAACTGCCTAATATGATCAACGAAGGACTCTGCCGACTCTGACACACGGGACTGGATGGGAGATGGGACCAAGTCTATGGGCTTCCTAGGTCTATGCCCAGTAACAATCTCAAAAGGGCTCATGCCTGTAGACCTATTGACCGAATCATTATAAGCAAACTCTGCTAGTGGTAGGACCAAGTCCCAATCCCTGACACGATAACGGACTAGACACCTAAGAAGATCCCCCAAACTCCTATTAACTACCTCAGTTTGACCATCGGTCTGGGGGTGATATGCAGTGGAAAATTTCAGCTGGGTGCCCATCATGTGCCATAGGGTTTTTCAAAAATAGCTAGTAAATCACACATCCCTATCTGACACTATAGTACGAAGGAGGCCAAACCTGGAGACACAATGAACAAAGAATAGACCGACAACTCTAGAGGCATCAGAAGTCTTGGAGCATGAAATGAATAATGCCATCTTGGAGAACCTATCTACGACCACAAAGATAGAGTCATGCTTTCGAAGGGTACGTGGCAATCCCAACACAAAGTCCATGTTAATGTCATGCCATAGACTATCCGGGAGGGGGAGGGGAGTATAGAGGCCGGTATTCTGCTTCCTCTGTTTGTCCATAGCACAAGTACAGCACTGGGCCACGATACGAGCAACATCCCTCTTTAGGCTAGGCCAATAAAATCTATGCTCAACTGCCTCTATGGTCTTGTTCCGGCCGAAGTGGCAAGCAAGACCTCCCGCATGCATCTCCCATGTGAGAAAGTCACGAACAGAAGTCCGTGGAATGCACAACTTGTCACCCCTGAATAGGTGACCCTCCTGTAGCACAAACTCGCTATAGTCACGCGAGGGACCGGCCTGAAAAATGGCATAAATCGGACCAAAGTCCGGGCAATGAACATAGGCATCCTTCAGCCTCTCTAAGCCTACCACCTCAACACTCATGGTGGTCAACATCATCATTCGCCGACTCAGCCATCGGCTACCTTGTTCTCTGCCTCTGCCTCATGCTTAAGCACAAAGGTGTACTCCTAAAGGAACTCCACCCAACAGCTATGGTGAGCATTCAGCTTCTTCTGGGTATGGAGGAATCATAAGGCCTCATGATCAGAGAAGAGGACAAACTCCTGATGTAAAAGATAGTGCCTCCAATACCTCAATGCCTGGACGACTGCGTAAAATTCTTTATCATATGTGGAATAACGCAGTTTGGCATCATTCAGCTTCTCGCTAAAGAATGCGATGGGGTGGGACTCTTGACTTACCACTCCTCCAATACCCACTCCAGAAGCGTCACATGTGACCTCAAACACCTTAGAAACGTCGAGTAAAGCAAGGACATGTGCCTGGGTCATAGGCTCCTTGATGTCTTGAAATGCAGTGGCTGCAGCCTTAGTCCATACAAACGCCCCCTTTTTAATGCAATCTGTGATCGGGGCAGTGATAGAACTGAAGACGCAAATGAAGCGACGGTAGAACGTCGCTAACCCATGAAAACTCCGGACATCGTGGAGTGTGCGGGGCTCGGGCCACTCCCTGATGGCCCTAATCTTCTCTGGATCGGCAAAGACTCCATCCCTAGACACAATAAACCCGAGGAAGGTAATCTGATCGGTCATGAAAGCATAGTTCTTCGGGTTGGCGAATAAGCTCTCTCGCCTCAACACAATGCAGACATGTCTGAGATGGTCTAAGTGGTCCTCCCTAGTGCTGCTGTAAATAAGGATGTCGTCAAAGTAGACGACCAAGAAGACCCCTATCATAGGGCATAAAACCTGGGTCATCAACCGCATGAAGGTGCTAGGGGCATTGGAAAGCCCGAAGGGCATAACCAACCACTCATAGAGACCATCCTTGGTCTTGAATGCCGTCTTCTATTCATCCCCAGGCCTAATCCGCACCTGGTGATAGCCACTTCGAAGGTCTATCTTAGAAAAGATAGTGGCTCCCGACATCATGTCCAGTAAATCATCCAATCGGGGAATGGGAAAATTGTTGGCCCAGAATAGATGGCGGACGAGAAGGGGGGTTGAATTGTCCCCCAGTCGAGATGGAGGATTTTGAAAAAAATCTAAACTAATCACAGTGGAATAAAAATTAACTACGTTAATTAGCCTAAACTCAAGTGAGATTTAAATGTTCTATCAACCTTTCCGATCTCACACGGATATACAATGCAAAGAACGAGTTAACTATAACTAACCACGGATATCCAACCAACAAGCAATGAACAAATACCGAGAGCAAATTGTAGAGGTAGTAAAGTGTGAAGGTGCAGTGAATACAAATCTACCAAATAGACTTGTGAACGGAGGTAGGAGAAATGGACAATCGCACAGGCATCCACAATGAACACAGAGATTTTTAGGTGGTTCGGGATCACGACGGGCTCCCTACGTCCACCCCTCACCGAAACCCGGTGAGGCTTCACTAACACGCTACGAGATGTAGCTGTTGGGTTCTGTGCGTCCCCTCGTTGTCTTTGACAATGGTTTTGATGATTCCAATATATCGTGTGTTTTGTGTTTACTTATTTTGTGTTTACTTCAAAGTGGAAATCTTGATTGTCTATGTTTTATGGCATCCTGATGGTAAAACAAACTAACACTATGATATCTTGTTTTGCAGGTGGTTCAAACACAATGATCCTTCATGCACACATCCTTGATGTTGGTGTTTGTATTGGTGCCTTCATGCATGTCCTATATGGGACACTTGATGTGGATTTCTGCTTAACATGCTTTTTATGATTCTTTTTGATCCAAGGTTATTGGATGTTCTTAAGACCCTCTAACCATGCTATCTAACTTGGTTATATCATGTTCACAATTTGGGTCATGACTCTTTTAATGAATTCATATAAATGCTTGACATTGGGTTTCATGCATACTCAAAGTCCATACATTCTGTTTCATACATTGGCCTTCATAATCCAAGTCTACACATTGGCCTTTGGCCACCAAGTCTGTACATTGGCCTTCATCAGCCAAGTCTGTACACTGGCCTTTGGCCACCAAGTCTATACATTGGCATTCATACTTCAAGTCTATACATTGGGCTTCATATTTCAAAGTCTGTACATTGGCCTTCATCAGCCAAGTCTGAACATTGGCCTTTGGCCACCAAGTCTATACATTGGCCTTCTTCAATCCAAGTCTATACATTGGCCTTCACACTTCAAGTCTATACATTGGCCTTCACACTTCAAGTCTATACATTGGCCTTCTTCAATCCAAGTCTATACATTGGCCTTCACACATCAAGTCTATACAGTGGCCTTCATAGTTCAAAGTCTATACATTGGGCTTCTATCTTCCAAGTCTACACATTGCCTTTTGGAATCAAAGTATGTACATTGGCCTTTGGCCATCAAGTCTATACATTGGCCTTTGGCCACCAAGTCTATACATTGGCCTTCACACATCAAGTCTATACATTGGCCTTCTTCAATCCAAGTCTATACATTGGCCTTCACACTTCAAGTCTATACATTGGCCTTCACACTTCAAGTCTATACATTGGCCTTCTTCAATCCAAGTCTATACATTGCCCTTCACACATCAAGTCTATACATTGGCCTTCATAGTTCAAAGTCTATACATTGGGCTTCTATCTTCCAAGTCTATACGTTGGCCTTCTACCAAGTCTATACACTGTCTTGTGCCTTCAAGTTTCCAAGTCTATACATTCAGTTTCATGCATATACAATGTGATCATATTCATAGTGTTTTGATTGGGGTCAAAATCCCTCTTTCATGCACTTGACTTATATAGACTGCATTTCAAGTGGGAAGTTTGCTCTTATTGTGAAAATGATGTGTTTGATGCTAACATCTTGTTTTCAATACATAGTCATTTGATTTACATGTTGAATGAGGAGGAATGATTTTTGGTTGGACATAAATTGATGCCATTCGGGTTTAGAATGAATTCTCATGCACATCACTTATTATCATGCATATCACTCATATATGATTTAAGGTTGGCATTCATGAATGGGTTCCTTCTAGGATTGAATAATTGAAGGGTTCTTCCATTGGCTCTCATGTTATAGTGATTTAAGCTTTGGGAAATTGTGTGGGTTATTTTTTGAACACCTTCTATGAGGTATTATTAGATTAAATGTGTTTCATGAATCATGAAGATGAAGTTTTTGAGTTTTTCAGGTTATGCTCTCAAAATCATGAATGACAAGGTAAGAATTTACCTTTTAATGCAATTCATGTTTTAATTTATTGGGTTGCATGCTTAGAACATTAGGATTGGTTTAGAAACCTTTTTATCATGTTCCTAGGTCAGTGGGTCGACCCCCCATGCTCAATGGGTCGTCCCCTGGGCTAAACAGGGTGTTTTCAGCACCCTGTCTGAAAGTGGGTCGACCCCCCTGTAAAATATGCTAAAAATAGCTTCTGGGTGTAGATGGGTCGACCCCCCTCTGAAAGTAGGTCGACCCCCCCTGTTTCGCAGGTCCGCGCGGCTTTTTCGTAAATTGCCGAAACCCATCCAAATGACCTCCGATTGGGCTAAAATTTTAAACTAATACCCTTGAGTTACTAATGAACATATTAGGGTGGATTTGTTAGGGTTTTGCAAGGGCAATATGGTCTTTTCATCATTCTATCATGGGGCTATATATAAGTTGCGAATTTGGAAGAAATAAGAGATAATGCTCTAATTTCTCTATCTGTTCTTGCAGGGAAAGAAGGGAAAGGGCGGCCAGAGCTGAGGAGAGGTTGAATAGAGCAAGGATTCAAGATCTACATCCATTCTCAAGCTTCTAATGCTAGATCCGTGATCGGTTCTTCAAGGAGAAAGCACCGGTGGCTCGATTTACCTCGAGTCTCTTCTTCCTCTCGTGTGGAACCAACGAAGCATCTTCTATCGGCCTCCAACCTAAGAGAAGACATTCTTGATCTTGTTTCTCTTGATGATTCATCTCTATTTGTTCATTTCAACATAGATAGATGGTTGAGGGTTTATTGTATATCTTTTCTCTTCATTAAACTAAGAACATTTGTGTGTGGGCGGAGTTGTATCTCCGCATGTGTGGGTTTATTGTGGGGAAATGCTCCCCGTGTGTTGTTGTGTTTTGACGGAGTGGTGACTCCGTGTGGATTTAGTGTCCGGGGCGTGTTCCCCGATTTTGTGTGTGGGTGTGTGTGCTGCAGTGGCAGCTTGTTGGGGGATTTTCCCCGTGTGTGGATATTGCTGCGGAAGCAGCATGTGTGTGTGTGGTTGGGGTTCATCCCCGTGTTGCTACATCGGTAGCGTGTAGTGAAGCCTCACCCGGTTGGGTGAGGGGTGGACGTAGGGAGCCCTTGTGGTCCCGAACCACCTAAAAATCTCCGTGTCCTTTGTGATTGCCTGTGTGTTTGTCCCTTTCTTCTATCTCGCTTCACAGGTTAGTTTAATAGATTTTTACTCACTACACCACTGCACACTGCTACTTCTGTTATTCGTACTAGGCATAATTTTCTCTAACATTTGCATTGTTATTACGAGTGAGATCGGAAAGATTGAGAGAACCTGTTAAATCTCATATGTGTTTAGGCTAATCAAACAGTTGTTTTTAATTCCACCGTGGTCAGTTAAGAGAATTTTTAAATCCGCCATCTAGGTCAAGGGGACAATTCAACCCCCCTTCTTGTCCGCCATCTAGTCTGGGCCAACAATTGGTATCAGAGCCCTGTCTCTAATTTTTATTCAGCGGACCTCACGGTCTAGGAGAAAAGATCTTTTTATGATGGCTATTCTGAATTCAGTTCCTGTCTTTGATGGTTTTGATTTTACATCATGGCTTGGAAAATTGTGTGTTTGGATTTCTGGGATTAATCCTAAGCTTATGAAATTAATAAGTCATGGTCCTCATGTTTTACCAAAAAATGAGTCAAGATGGACCGATGAACATAGGAAGATGAATTCTGATAATCTTTTTGTTTTGAATACTCTTAATGCTGCAGTATGCATTAACAAATTTCCATTTGTTTCTGATTGCAGCTCAGCCAAAGAAATCTTGGATGGACTGATTAAGTTTCATGAAGGAAGGCTGAAGGATACATGTATGATGGCAAACGACAGTGCTCTTTCGAGCAAAGAAAATTCTGATGGAGAAGGAAATCAGGAGGTAAGTTCTGAAACCGATGAGATTTCCATGGAAGAACTAATGGATGCCTATGATGACTTGCTTGATAGATATAAGGCATTAAAATCTGAGAACAGAAAAATGAAAAAGAAACTTAATGATCATTCACATGTTAACCTTCCATGTGCCAAATGCTCACAAATTGAAAATACATGTGTTGATGATCTTTCATGTGAGGAATGCTCGGAGCTTAGGATCTTGAATAAAAATTTGTTGCATGATGTTGCTGTGCATGAAGAAATTATTTTAATTCTGAAAGCTGAAAACAAATCCTTACAGGATAAAATTTCAGAACTTCAACTCATTGAAGAAGACAATGAAAAGCTAAAATTTCTGAATTTTGCTATGTCTGAAAAATTACTTGTGCTTGAAAAAGAGACATGCATATCTGTTGATAAATCTGAATGGTTAATGGAGTTGAGACATGAAATTGAAAGCCTTAAAAGCGTGAATGACAAATTTGAATGTAATAAAACCATGAATGAAATGGTTGATGAACATGTGAGCCTTCAAAAGAATGAACTTGGACATACCTCCACGACTGTAAATTCACTTGAAAAACTTGCTGAAGAGATTCAAAATTTGAAAGAACAAAATAGTTATTTGGTTGATGAACTCCACATGTTTGAAAAAGGAAAACATGTTGTTGATAATTCTGAAAATCTTCATGTTTTGGAATTAGAAATTGCTAGCTCTAAAACTATCAATTCTTTGTTGAATGAGAAGCTGACATTGTGTGAGAAAGAAATTGCTGAATCTAACTTGCATATCTCGTCATTGGAAGATGAGATCATAAATTTGAATGAATCCATGGTGTTGTGCAATAAGCAAAATGAAAAACAGAAAAAGGATGTTGATTGTTCTTGTATGCATGTAGAACCCTCATATGATAAACATGTTCATGCACCAAGAAAAAGAAGGAATGTCTTTTGTGACTATTGTGGCAAATTTGGCCATGAAATGTATGATTGCCTTTTAATGAAGTTTGATGATGATGTGGCTTTGAAATCTAGAGTAGAAAATGATAATGGTTCCAAAGATCATGAGAAATCCACAATGAAAAACCTCAACACTCATTGTTACTATTGTGGGTTACGTGGTCATGTCTTTGAAAATTGCTTCGTTAAGAAAGATGATGATGAATGGTTTGCCAACAAGAACTTTTCATGTTATTATTGTGGTGAACAAGGACACATGATGGATAATTGTTCCTTAATGAAAAATGATGAGAAATTATCCATGAAAAGAAAATCTTTCTACTGCTATTACTGTGGTGAGAATGGTCATTCTATGAATGATTGTTTCACTATGAAAATCGATGATGAGTGGTATGAAAGGAAAAATAAGAAAAATACATTTATTCATGCTAGGACTAACCCCTCGGGACCCAAGATGGTTTGGGTACCCAAACATCCAACTTGAGAATCTATTTTGCAGGGGTACCTTGAGGTCGAAGAAATTAATAAATATTGGGATCTCAAGGTGAGGAACAAAAAAAAAAGATTTGTTTTGAAACTTTGTCTCACTTGGTTCTCTTTAAAAAATCTGAAAAAAGTAAAATTTATGTTTTGAGAAAAATGCTTCCAACTTGGTTCACTGGTTATGGTATCTTTTGGAAATCTTGAGAATCTTTGAGTTCCATGTCAGAATGACTTGATCACTTCTATTTTCACTCCATGTGAATAAATTCTATCTTCAAATGTTTTACTCTTCTCATAAAGTGTTTTCACACTTATAATCAACTCTTGTAAATAAAATTTGGTTTGAATGCTTCTCGTTGTGCATAGAGTTTTCAAACTCTTACTTACTTTTTGTAAATAATCACTCACTTGTGCATACATAGATCACATGCTTAAGTTGCATAAAACATGCTGCACATATCATATACATCCTCACTTGCATACATTTGCACTTGCTTGCATACATTTGCATATTCCTCATATTCGTGTGCTTGATTGCTATGATTCTTCGGTATATAAAATAGTGTTTGTGGAAGGTTGGATTATGTCTAGCCGGAAGCTTTCACTATGTGTGATGGTGGTCTTCGGACCTATGTTCCCCGTCGCGTACCGAAAATCACTTTATTTGAATAGTTTGCTATATCCTTGCTTGAATGCATGTATATAATTTTAGAACACAATTCCTTGCAAATCTTCTAAGACCTCACCTCCTTGCTATATAAAATGCAGTGATTTTAATCATTTGTGAATAGTGACATATACAAAGGAGGATGATTTATTTCAACTGTGCATACATTTAAGGGGAGTCATAACTGTGTATAGGCAAATTCATCTTCTACATCCAAAGCAATTACCCATACATTATTCCAAAATGATGCATATGACTTTGATTGATAAGGATTTCAGAAATTCTTTTTAACACTTCATGGGAAATAAATTTCTACATGAAAATTGAGAGAATCGTGAGGAAAAAGCTGCCTACCCCGCATGCTTAAATAAGTGGTATGTCTAATTGAGTAGCCGGGAATCTCCACTGAATAAATGAGGAAACTCGCGTCGAAAGGTGAAACAAAATCCACATTTTGTGATGAATCCTAGTAAGCTGGGAAACCCCATTAAGACACATGAGGTGACTCGCGCCGAACAGTGAAATCCAATAAAAGAAAAAGAAAAAGGGGTTGAGCGAAGCTACCAATAGTCGAGGATCAAAATGGAAGTGTAGGAAGAAAATAACCCTCTAGTGTTTTCTAGAAACTCTGCTAATATCCATATAAACTTGAAGTTCATTGCTCATTTACATAAATTTCAATTGGGTATTTTTGTGATGATTGTATATCTTGAATTTGTTCTTATCATGGCTTATGTAGTACCTTGCATATATGAATGCACTACCTTTTTTGATTATGGTTCATATCTCACATTTTGATTTTGAATGAACTGTTCTTTTGCTATCCCCTTACCCCATTATGGGGGAGCTATAGTACTGTATGTGTGCTTAACTCCAATGCATGCTTGCGTGTTTGCTTGCTTGCATACTTCATTTCACATTTAAGTTTGCATAGATGCATCTTCAGGTTACTTAATCCCATTGTCTATTGGCTTTTGTTCTTGACAATTGGGGGAGAATAATGTGCTTTTTAGCATAATACACTTTTTGTGCCTAACATAGTTTTCAGGCTTTACATATCATTTACTTTCATTACAAGTGCATAATTAGTCATACATAAAGCAAAAATCACAAAAAATTGAGCTTATGCACTAATTTCACACATCTGCTAATTACAAATAAAATTTCAAATTCCTGCTTATTTTTGGTCTCCACACCTTCCTCTCATGGTAGGTGTATTGCTGGATTCGTGCGTTCATGTCTAACTCATTTTTGGAAGGTTTCCAGCTACTTTTCAGTCCCCCATTTTTTTGCTAATGACAAAGGGGGAGAGAACTTTAAAATTATCACAATATATTGCCATCATCAAAAAGGGGGAGATTGTTGGGTTCTGTGCGTCCCCTCGTTATCTTTGACAATGGTTTTGATGATTCCAATATATCGTGTGTTTTGTGTTTACTTGTTTTGTGTTTACTTCAAAGTGGAAATCTTGATTGTCTATGTTTTATGGCATCTTGATGGTAAAACAAACTAACACTATGATATCTTATTTTGCAGGTGGTTCAAACACAATGATCCTTCATGCACACATCCTTGATGTTGGTGTTTGTATTGGTGCCTTCATGCATGTCCTATATGGGACACTTGATGTGGATTTCTGCTTAACATGCTTTTTATGATTCTTTTTGATCCAAGGTTATTGGATGTTCTTAAGACCCTCTAACCATGCTATCTAACTTGGTTATATCATGTTCACAATTTGGGTCATGACTCTTTTAATGAATTCATATAAATGCTTGACATTGGGTTTCATGCATACTCAAAGTCCATACATTCTGTTTCATACATTGGCCTTCATAATCCAAGTCTACACATTGGCCTTTGGCCACCAAGTCTGTACATTGGCCTTCATCAGCCAAGTCTGTACATTGGCCTTTGGCCACCAAGTCTATACATTGGCCTTCATACTTCAAGTCTATACATTGGGCTTCATATTTCAAAGTCTGTACATTGGCCTTCATCAGCCAAGTCTGTACATTGGCCTTTGGCCACCAAGTCTATACATTGGCCTTCTTCAATCCAAGTCTATACATTGGCCTTCACACTTCAAGTCTATACATTGGCCTTCACACTTCAAGTCTATACATTGGCCTTCTTCAATCCAAGTCTATACATTGGCCTTCACACATTAAGTCTATACATTGGCCTTCATAGTTCAAAGTCTATACATTGGGCTTCTATCTTCCAAGTCTACACATTGCCTTTTGGAATCAAAGTATGTACATTGGCCTTTGGCCATCAAGTCTATACATTGGCCTTTGGCCACCAAGTCTATACATTGGCCTTCACACATCAAGTCTATACATTGGCCTTCTTCAATCCAAGTCTATACATTGGCCTTCACACTTCAAGTCTATACATTGGCCTTCACACTTCAAGTCTATACATTGGCCTTCTTCAATCCAAGTCTATACATTGCCCTTCACACATCAAGTCTATACATTGGCCTTCATAGTTCAAAGTCTATACATTGGGCTTCTATCTTCCAAGTCTATATGTTGGCCTTCTACCAAGTCTATACATTGTCTTGTGCATTCAAGTTTCCAAGTCTATACATTCAGTTTCATGCATATACAATGTGGATCATATTCATAGTGTTTTGATTGGGGTCAAAATCCCTCTTTCATGCACTTGACTTATATTGACTGCATTTCAAGTGGGAAGTTTGCTCTTATTGTGAAAATGATGTGTTTGATGCTAACATCTTGTTTTCAATGCATAGTCATTTGATTTACATGTTGAATGAGGAGGAATGATTTTTGGTTGGACATAAATTGATGCCATTCGGGTTTAGAATGAATTCTCATGCACATCACTTATTATCATGCATATCACTCATATATGATTTAAGGTTGGCATTCATGAATGGGTTCCTTCTAGGATTGAATAATTGAAGGGTTCTTCCATTGGCTCTCATGTTATAGTGATTTAAGCTTTGGGAAATTGTGTGGGTTGTTTTCTGAACACCTTCTATGAGGTATTATTAGATTAAATGTGTTTCATGAATCATGAAGATGAAGTTTTTGAGTTTTTCAGGTTATGCTCTCAAAATCATGAATGACAAGGTAAGAATTTACCTTTTAATGCAATTCATGTTTTAATTTATTGGGTTGCATGCTTAGAACATTAGGATTGGTTTAGAAACCTTTTTATCATGTTCCTAGGTCAATGGGTCGACCCCCCATGCTCAATGGGTCGTCCCCTGGGCTAAACAGGGTGTTTTTAGCACCCTGTCTGAAAGTGGGTCGACCCCCCTCACAAAGTGGGTCGACCCCCCTGTAAAATATGCTAAAAATAGCTTCTGGGTGTAGATGGGTCGACCCCCCTCTGAAAGTGGGTCGACCCCCCCTGTTTCGCAGGTCCGCGCGGCTTTTTCGTAAATTGCCGAAACCCATCCAAATGACCTCCGATTGGGCTGAAATTTTAAACTAATACCCTTGAGTTACTAATGAACATATTAGGGTGGATTTGTTAGGGTTTTGCAAGGGCAATATGGTCTTTTCATCATTCTATCATGGGGCTATATATAAGTTGCGAATTTGGAAGAAATAAGAGATAATGCTCTAATTTCTCTATCTGTTCTTGCAGGGAAAGAAGGGAAAGGGCGGCCAGAGCTGAGGAGAGGTTGAATAGAGCAAGGATTCAAGATCTACATCCATTCTCAAGCTTCTAATGCTAGATCCGTGATCGGTTCTTCAAGGAGAAAGCACCGGTGGCTCGATTTACCTCGAGTCTCTTCTTCCTCTCGTGTGGAACCAACGAAGCATCTTCTATCGGCCTCCAACCTAAGAGAAGACATTCTTGATCTTGTTTCTCTTGATGATTCATCTCTATTTGTTCATTTCAACATAGATAGATGGTTGAGGGTTTATTGTATATCTTTTCTCTTCATTAAACTAAGAACATTTGTGTGTGGGCGGAGTTGTATCTCCGCATGTGTGGGTTTATTGTGGGGAAATGCTCCCCGTGTGTTGTTGTGTTTTGACGGAGTGGTGACTCCGTGTGGATTTAGTGTCCGGGGTGTGTTCCCCGATTTTGTGTGTGGGTGTGTGTGCTGCAGTGGCAGCTTGTTGGGGGATTTTCCCCGTGTGTGGATATTGCTGCGGAAGCAGCATGTGTGTGTGTGGTTGGGGTTCATCCCCGTGTTGCTACTTCGGTAGCGTGTAGTGAAGCCTCACCCGGTTGGGTGAGGGGTGGACGTAGGGAGCCCTTGTGGTCCCGAACCACCTAAAAATCTCCGTGTCCTTTGTGATTGCCTGTGTGTTTGTCCCTTTCTTCTATCTCGCTTCACAGGTTAGTTTAATAGATTTTTACTCACTACACCACTGCACACTGCTACTTCTGTTATTCGTACTAGGCATAATTTTCTCTAACATTTGCATTGTTATTACGAGTGAGATCGGAAAGATTGAGAGAACCTGTTAAATCTCATATGTGTTTAGGCTAATCAAACAGTTGTTTTTAATTCCACCGTGGTCAGTTAAGAGAATTTTTAAATCCGCCATCTAGGTCAAGGGGACAATTCAACCCCCCTTCTTGTCCGCCATCTAGTCTGGGCCAACAGTAGCAACCACGGGGACGAATCCCCAAACACCACACAACCACACTACTTCTGCAGCAATCCACACACACGGAGCTTGGACCCAAGATGCTGCCACTGCAGCACATACACACACGAACTCGGGGAACTCACCCCGCATAAAAATCCTACACGGAGACGTAGCTCCGTCCACACACACAAATATTCCGAGTTCAGCAAAGTAAGAAGATCTATAATGTATGCTCAGATAAAAGTATAGAAATGAGAGATGAAGAAATCCCCCTCAGATCTGCAATGAATCCCATAGATTAAACAGGTTGAGTGCGCGGGAATTTGATCCTTGGAGTGGATACGTTCCAATGTTGCAAGAGGCACCCAGAAAGGAATGATTTAACTCTCACAAGCACAATAGGGTTCAGATCGGCAAGGTAGCTCATGGACGACGTCCTCCTCTTCTTCTCCTTCCTCCTCCTTCAAGGTGCGACTCCCTCAACCTCGTCCTCCTTCACCTGCAACAGATAGAACACTATTAGCCCAAGGAATTGTTCTCGTCGAACCAAAATGTGGCTACATATACCCAGCAAAAATAGCAACAAAAAGACATGTTAGCCCATGCTAAAAACCCTTCACAACCTCACTCAATCGAAGGGTGAAACCCTAAGGGTAAGTGGGTGAAAACCCATGGCCTATGGATCCCCAAATGGGGAGTTCGAGACCCAAACTAGCAGACCCGTTCTGGACGCCCGGAATAAGTGTCGACTCTCAGAGTCGACTCTTGTTCGCGGGTGTTCTGCCAAAGAACAAAAAACAACACACAGCAGAAAGTGTCGACTCTCAGAGTCGACACTTTTTGCCAAGTGTTCTATCTACGATGAAAAAACACACCCGGCCTACAGTGTCGACTCTCAGAGTCGACACTTGTAGTCTGCTGCAACCAGACAACAAGAAGTTCCACAAGTGTCGACTCTGAGAGTCAACACTTTCAGCTTCCAAGCAAAAAACTGCCTATGGCAGACCAATTCAAGCCATAAAAATAGTAAGAATGATTCAAGACCAATCTAGCAATATTGAAATGCATTCATACATGAATTCTTACCATGGATCCAATGGATTGAGAGATTTTTGAGCCTGCACTTGGTGTTTGCAAAATACTCAAGACAATCTTAAAGCAATGCAACTAAATGCTCAATCACATTGTCATAATTCCTTCAACCTGCATATTCATATATTGCAATGCATCCATATATGAATCAAACCTTACATGAATTCCAGCCTTATGTACATGTGATTCACACACATGTTCATATATCAAAAAGCGTTCAAGCAAGCCACACATGTGTTCAATGTTTAGACCAAGAATACGAAATTCAGTCCATTGCCAATTCAACCCACCATTCACCATAGTGTTATCATGCTTAGCTCATGGATGGCCATACTTGTCAGTTAGCCATAGTTCCTTCAATTCATCTACAGCTCAAGCCCTCATATGAAAAGTTAATACATCCATGAAAAGCCAAGAACAATTCAATTCACATGGAAGAAATTGCAGCTTCTAATATAAGTGATTCAGAATTCTTCAATCCACATTCTTCACAAATTCACATATCAAATATGATTCAAGCAGTACATTTCCAAATAGAATTAAACCAAACCACTCATGAATACAAGTTCAGTCCTAAAATGGTTAGGGCAGTCCAATACAAGCTAAACGGTTAGGGGCCCTTCAACCCCATTTAATTGTAATTCAACAGCATGCATTATCATGATCTAGAGCTATCATAAAAACAGTTTCAATCTCAAAAACATAGGAAGAATGGTGCTTGTTTCACAACCATCCTTAATCAAATTTCTGCATGAGTAGCCATGTTCCATAGATAAAATGTCAGTTTAATCTGCCATGCACAAAGCAATATAAGAATTCCATTCTCCTGAGTTTCACCATGATCCTCACTAGTATGAGTATTAAAGCAATAACATTCATCTCAACAGACCCACACAAAAACATGCATATAACTCAATAAGACCAACTTAGTGTTTGCACTAATAATACAGAGCAACCGAGCAAACCATTTGACAGTTCACTGAAAAACACAATTTTTTACATGTAAGCTCCAAAGTGTCACGCACTCTATGCATGAATCTCATTCATGATATCCACCATGCATTTCAGACCTGCAAGACAAGATAATCAACATATGAGCAAACCACCCAATATTTTGACTTCCATGTATATGCAAACCACCCAATATTTTGTAATCATCAAAACCATTATCAAAGATAAAGAGGGAGCGCAGCGAACCCAGCAATAACGATACTTCACCGTGATCTTGTTGATCGCACGGCTATCAACGCACATCCTCCATATGCCATCCTTCTTCAGGGCCAATAATGCGGGAACAGCGCAAGGGCTCTTGTTGTCCCTGAGAGATCCCCGACTCATCAACTCTTTGACCTATCTCTGAAGCTCAGCATGGTCCACGGAACTCATCCGGTAGTGGGGAAGGTTGGGCAAAGATGAGCCCGAGACAAGGTCGATCTCATGCTGGATATCGCGCATGGGCGGAAGGCCTCCAGGGAGGTCCTCCGGGAAGACATCTAAAAACTCGCGCAGAATCGTAGCCACCTCGGGGGGGTGCTTATCCTCTAACCTCGGAGCTACATCGCTCACCCCACAAACAACAATAGCAAGGATGGGACTACCACTGACAAACTCATGCTCCATCTCTCGGGGACTAATCATCATCAACCTCATGGGTAGGAGGTCACCTGTGCTGGGAGTAGTCCAAGCGGTAATAGCCCACGCCGAGGATGTGGTGGGAGGACCGACCGTCCCCTGACTAGGAGGGATCGAAGTGCTGGGCCGGCTGGTCCTCGGACAGAAGGGTCCTTCGGCTGGGTGGGGTGGAGGGTAATCCTATGACCCCCATGGTCGAATGTGCAGGTGTTCGACCGACCTTGAAGGGTGGCATCCCGATCAAAGAGCTAAGGCCTACCGAGGATAATGCTACCCACCTCCATAGGTAACACGTCACACCATATCTCATCGTGGTAAGCTTGAAACTGCAGTGGCACCAGACATCGCAGTCTCACCGGGATGGAAGTAGAATCCACCCAAGATACTCTGTAAGGTGCGGGGTGATCTACAGGCGTCAAACCTAGGCGTCTAATAGTGCCCATAGAGATAGCGTTGATGCAACTCCCGCTATCTATGATCACCTTACAGGCTTTTCCTCCCAGCCTACAAAATGTGTGGAAGATGGTTGTTGGGTTCGGTGCTATGTATTCAGAGGGGGGGTGAATGAATACCCTTTAAAAAATATTCACTCAAATAGAAATTCTAATGCTCAGAACAGCGGAATAACAGCACTAAGACTAACTAAGAAAAACTAGTTCAGTCATCTGTGAACCTGTAGGCAGAGTACTCCTAAGCAGACATCTAATGAGCGCAGCAATTAGATAATTCAAACAACACACAATACCAATGTCAAATAGATAGCGTGCGCAGCTAATCAACTATGTTGAACTAGAAGCAAACACATGAAGCGCCCCTATGCAAGCATCTAGCGGAAGCAATAAAATAGATGAAGAAATCAAACCACTGCACAGAGGTTTTTAGGTGGTTCAGTCCAGCAGACCTACATCCACCCCACACTCAACCCGAGTGTGGCTTCCTGCTGACTCACAGCTTGAACAGCTGGGCATCACAGCTTGCCAAACAACCGCTGGGCAACACAGCTTGCCGTCCGAGGAATCCTCCTCGCCCGCTGAGCAACACACCTTGCTGTCCAGTGGAATCCACCACTGCAAACCGCTGGGGATTACAGCTTACCCGTCCAGAGGCAGCTCCTCTGCAAACTACTGGGCAATACAGCTTGGCCGTCCAGTGGAATCCTCCACTGCAAATGCTGAGCAACACAGCTTGCTCCGCTGACAAACAACTTGAAGAAATGTATAAAGGAAAACAAAAGATAGAACAAGACAGCAACAGAAAGCTGAAACAATGAAGCACAAATATAGCTCTCGAATGGAGCAGATCTGGCTTGGATTTGATCCAATGCCAGAGAACCCAATCTCTCTCTCTCAGCTAGAGCTCTCTATTTCTCTCTTTCTCTTCTTTCTCTTCTTTCTCTTCTTCTTCTGCTCTTCTTTCACTCTATGCTCTTCTCTTCTTTTCTCCTCTCTGTCTGGATCGTGGCTCTCTGTATGGGCTTCACCTCTTGCCAACTCGATCAGTCTTCATCTGTTGGACGAAGGCTTCCTTTTATAAGCAGTCACAGCAGGAGCAGCACTGGGCGCGTGTGGCTTCCACATTTCCCGCCCAGAACTTTTGGACCACGTGGCAGCATCCAGACTTGCTTCAGCACACGTGTCATCATCTGATCAGGCCTTCCAGCCTCGGATCACGTGCTCTCCTTAAGCTTCACGAGCAGAGCACCTGTCAGACAGAGTATCGGATTATGATCATCAGTTCAAGTGTAAACTCTGTACAGACTTACGAAGGCAGTGCATTGTATAGACTTTAGGTGTGAAGACATTGTGAATGCAAATGCAATGTTTAGACTTCATTGTATAGACTTGGAGAACCTGAATCAATGTGCATACTTGGAACGCCTGAAGACCAGTGTCCAGACTTGGAATCAATGAAGCCGTTGGCTGTACATACTTGACCAAAGCAAAGGCAATCAGATGTACAGACTTTAGAGGATGCAAACTCTGTATAGACTCTGAGGTCCAAAGGCAATGTACATACTTTACCTTAGAAACGAATTTATAGACTTTCCCTTCATAAACGAATGTATAGACTTGAGAGTCTTGAAGCCAATGTACAGACTTAGGCAACCTTCAACTCACTGCGATGTACAGACTCTGAAGAACAGCAGCCAATGCATGGACTTGCTCAGCCTGAGGCACTGTATAGACTTCAGCTCAAAGCCAGTGTATGGACTTGATGAGACACTCACGAGTGTATAGACTTAGAGTGAGGCATGCAGTGTATAGACTTTACGAAATGCATGCTACAATGTCGATGTGTAGACTTGGCCAATAATCAGACTTGAATGCTAGGCCAGTGTACAGACTTGCACATCATTCAACAGCCAATGTGAAGACTTCCCGATGTATAGACTTTCAAGATGAAAGGCTGTATAGGCTTGAACAAAGAAGCAGCGAATGTATGGACTTCCAACGGAAACGACGGTAAAGCCATCAGTGTATAGACTTCAAGGGAAACGACGGTAAAATTACCGATGTATAGACTTGAAGGAAAACGTAGGTAAAACTTCCAATGTACAGACTTCAAAGATGAACAGTTGGATGTACATACTTGGGAGATCACTGATGGCTGTACAGACTTTGCTTCAATGTATAGACTTGGAAGTTCAACGAAGGATGCACAGTGCAATGTATGGACTTTGCATAAGACGCTGCATGAGACGCTGAAGTCTGTATAGACTTTGCTCAATGCATAAGACGCTAATTGAGACGGTCCACTGTACAGACTTGGACTTCAACAAGATTCTGCAGTGAGACGCAACTTGAGACGCATGGCTATATAGACTTCGACTTCAATGTATGGACTTGGCAAAGACGCTAAGGAGGACGGTCCACTGTGCATACTTGATGCCATCGTCAAATGCATGCTACAGTCCAATGTATGGACTTAGAAGACTGATGCATGAACCAGTAATGTATAGACTTGTATGAGACGCTCATTGAGACGGATGATGTATATACTTGTGTTACTGCAGCAATGTATTGACTTTGCCTTAGACGTTAAATGAGACGGACGTTGTGCAGACTTTAGCCAATGCAATGTATAGACTTAATGTGATGCACAAGGACACAGTCTAGTGTACAGATTTCATGAACAATAGAATGTGCAAACTTTGTGAACAATAGACTTTAAACAATGCAGTGTATAGACATGTGAACTGCAAAGAACACTCAGGCAAATTGATAACACACATTCATCAATCACAGACAATCTGATAACATAAATACATCAAAACATCAATAGTATTGAAAATAAACAAATTGACATCCGAGAAATTTCTTTTGAAGGAACATCATTTTTCAATATGAGTTCATTTTGGGCATTCAGGTACCATGTGCCTTTTTGCGTAAGGGTATACGTTTATCAGACGCCAATACCCCTAGATACTCAACATCATGCACCATTCTGCCTATGATCAGACACAGTAAAACTGATTTACACCTTTTTGTGTGAGGGTACACGTTTATCAGACGCCGGTTACCCCCAGGTACTCAGTGAAACCAACCTACTGTTTTGATCATTTTATACAGAGATAGCTGATACACCTCATGACATGAGTGTTGTCCACTTCTTTGATGGATCACTCAGTTTCTCAGTGATTTACCAGTCATTGCTCAGTCAATGTTATTTTTCAATTAATTTTCAATATTTTTCAATATCTTTCTTAACTGTCCTTTATATTATTCAGAATGACTTGTTTAAGAACAATACACATACTTAGCTTCTCTAAACAAGATTTCAGATGAGTTTTCAGATTTCAGATATGATTAGCTTTGTCTGACATGAAATAAGAAAAGGGGTTGAGAGGTTTATCAATTTTCAACTTTCTTATATATAGATTGCAATCTTTAAACTCCAAAAATTATAAGATTTAAACCATTAGGTCAGTCTTTAAGCAATTCAAATTCTTATACATGAAGAAGTCCATTTTCTATTGCTTAAAAATCAGAACTGACCAACAGATTGTCATAATGTCAGATTTAAGCATTCAGAGTTAAAAGATGAGTGAATTCAAGAAAGTTGAAGTACACTCTGAATTTCTAACAATACTCCCCATGTCCATATGCATGCAGCTACAGTACCAAATCAGTCACACCAGCCAAGAGATATATGAAAGATGAGTAGGCTGGTGGAAGAGTCAATCAGCAAGAGAGAGATCAGAAGTGTGAACATCAACACACAATAGCTGAGTCTGGAATTCAGACAGATCAGCTGACAGATAGTATCATGAAGAGAATTGATCAAATACTAGACAAGAGGTGTTCAAAGCGTGACACACAAAACACCAATTTTAAAAGCTCCCCCTGTCTAGATGCAATGAAATGCCTTTTTAGGTTTTTCAAACATTTATATGTGCACTTCTCTTCATGTGTGCAGTATGCAACAATTCTGATAAGGAGAGCATGATGACCAAGCAACATCAAACAAGCTCCCCCTGACAAAATGCATGATATGCAATGAATCATTTCTTTTCAGATTTTATTTTATTCAAATTTATGATATGCATTTCACTGCTCTACATGAAGAGTTGACTCTTGGTACTTGGCGAAGAGCCTGGTCACAAGGACCATCTCACACATAGTAAGAACTTCCAGACAGATTTCCCTGCCTTTTAGTAACTTACTATTTGATATACCAGGGTTATGCAAATAATATATGCAGTGCAGAGCAGATTTCACAAATAGTCATGCAAATGATGTATGCAGACATTAGACACATGCATTGACTATATGCACTATATGACCCATACAAACTCAGTGCAATATATGCATTTAACAACAAGCACGCAATGCATTGACACAAAGTCTCTATAATGCATCGACTGCAAACATGATTGTGCAGTGCATCTAGCATCTCATTTATTCAGAGCAAACAGCAGTGTGAGAAGAGCATCAAATATGTTCAGAATTAAATTCAGTAGCTGAGTTTGGAGTGCAGACTGATCAGCTAGACAAGAAGAAGACATCAGAAGTCAAGCAGACAAATCAACAATATCAGATGAAGAAATTTAAACAAAGTTCAGAACTGACCTGATGTGTAGTCATGGGGTTTTCATTCTTGAGTGCCTTGGTTAACCCCTTTTATTCTTCAGCTTCCAAGGCACACCTTCAAGATAAAATCAAGTTGATCCTGCAGGAACCCAAGAAGTCTTGGGTCCTGAATTACCCCTATCAGGTGTTCTAAATAATTTCTTAGTAATATTGTCATCAAATTCCATTAGAGAGCAATCAGACATAGAATGTCCAAAATTTTCACAATAATGACATGAACCAACAGATTTTCTGGTCCTATGATGCATATCTACAGCAACATGAGACCTATGAAACTGAGCATGAATTTTTCTGTTGTAAGCATGAATTTTTGATTTACCATTACCTGCCCACCAGCATTCAGAAGCTCGGTGGCCAGGTTTTCCACATTCATAACAAACAAGAGTCTTTTCTTTAAAACCAGCTTTATTTCTGCCCAAGAAATTTTTGTTTGCAGGGAATCTTACAAATTTAGAATTAAAATGATTTCCCTGAGCAAACCAGCAGTCCTTGACTGCATGCCCATACTTACCACATTCAAAGCATCTAAGATGCTTGCTGTTTGATTCATTTTTGCCCCTGTGATTTCCTGACCCGCATTCATTTGCCTTATGCCCAGGCTTGTTGCAAGTGAAACAGATAATATGCTGGCCTGAAGTAGATCTGTGTCTATGTGGGTCATGAGCATGTGTAAAAGATCTAGAATTCACATTGTTATCTTCTTTCAGTATTCTGCAATCATCCATGATAAGCCCTTTCTTGCCACAATAATAGCATGATAATTTCTTCTCTGATGCATGTGAGTGAGTGGATGAATTGTGAGTGACATGTGTCAGTCTATCAGACTCCACACTGCTAGCAGAATTCACATCACATGCAGGGACAATTTTGACTTTATTCAATTGACCATTCTTTTTCAATTTATTGCCCCCTTTCACAATTTTTGTTTGCTTTTCATTTTTCTGGGCTTTGAACTGAAATACAGATGAAGATGATTTCAGATTTTCATTTTATTTTGGTGATTACTTTGAAGTACTAGCTACATCTGAACCTTGCACAAAGGTGTTGTATAGCTGGCTTTTAGTGATTTTCTTAACATCAGAAGTGCAATTTGTTCCCCCCTTTGAATTCTTATCCTCACTTTTCACAACAGTTTTTATTTTTCTTTCAGTTTTTACAAACTTGGATGCTGAGTTTTCCAGGTCATGAATTTTATTTTCCAATGATGCTATATGAAGCTCATAACTGGCTATCTCCTGTTCACTGCAATTTACACATTCACTTAAGACTTTATTTTCAATTTTATACTTCTCAACTTCTTGTTCCAGATTGATCAAAGTTTGTGATTCTTCATCATGGATAGCTTTTCCTTTTTCTATGGTGAGAAGTCTTTCGAACAAGCCAATGTTTAACAACTTTAGTTTTTCAATTTCATCCTTCAGTTCATTGTTTTCTTCCTCAAGATTTTTAGCATCAATTTCATTTCCAGCACATCTTTCTCTTCCAGACATTTGCTCCAGTTTTTCAATCAGTTCCTCTTCTCTTTCTTCTGCTTTAATTTTCTCAGCAAGCAGATTTTTGTGATCTTCTTTAAGTGAGGCAGTTTGTTTGTTTAACCATTCATTCTCACTAAAGAGATCTTCATTGCGTTCTCTTAATGCTGAGCACATTTTACAATTTGATTTAGCAGAAGAAGACTGTGAAACCTCCTCATTGATTTCATTCATTCTGACCATAAGAGTTTTATTTTTCTTTTGAAAATCTTTATTCTCCAGTTTCAGTTTGTCCATTTCAATATTAACTTCAGTAAGTTCCTGCATGTCTTTTAGATGCTCCTTTTTCTTATCATTCAACTGATTCTCTATTTCTGACATTTTATCCAAGCATGTTTATTTTTCAATTTTTAGAGAATCATTCTGTTTCTTAAGATTCTGAACATCTAGCATGCATGCATCATAAGACTTTTTCATATTTGGACAGTTTTCACAGGAATCTTTCATATTTATTCTATCACATTTCTTTTTCAACTTTTTATTCTCAGATTTTAATTTCTTACAATTTTCATACATCTCTATCAATTCATCGAAAGAGTATCCATCTGATTCAGAGCTTACCTGAGATGAGGTCTCATCTTCATCATCCCGGTTGGCCATCAAGCAGCTATCACCTTGTTGGTTATGCGCAGAAACGACTCCGTCATATATCTCCTTTCCAGATGTGCACCTGAGAACAAAAGGGTACATATCAGTATTGATTGCAGCTCTTAAGATGTTAAGGATTATGACATTGTCACGGTTCTTTATACTGTCCTCTTTAGACCACTTGGTCTCATCATGAGGCAGTTTGTGTGGGCCTTTAGATAGTAGCCTCCATAGTTTGGGATCTATGGAGTCTACGTACACACATAGGCCTCCTAGCCAACTATCAAAGTTAGAACCGTCAAACACCGGAGGTCGACCCATTTGAGTAAGAGGCAAACATATTCAGCGCAGTAGACCAGATGACAGGGAATGCAGCAGAACCAGATGAGCAAAGCAATGCACAAGTTGATGAAACAAAATACCGAGCACTAAAAATACACTCTGAAATGCACCAAGGACTAGCAGGATCCTCTACAGATTGTTAGATCTGTTTAGTCAGAGACCCGCTCTGATACCAATTGTTGGGTTCGGTGCTATATATTCAGAGGGGGGGTGAATGAATACCCTTTAAAAAATATTCGCTCAAATAGAAATTCTAATGCTTAGAACAGCGGAATAACAGCACTAAGACTAACTACGAAAAACTAGTTCAGTCATCTGTGAACCTGTAGGCAGAGTACTCCTAAGCAGACATCTAATGAGCGCAGCAATTAGACAATTCAAACAACACACAATACCAGTGTCAAACAGATAGCGTGCGCAGCTAATCAACTCTGTTGAACTGGAAGCAAACACATGAAGCGCCCCTATGCAAGCATCTAGCGGAAGCAATAAAACAGATGAAGAAATCAAACCACTGCACAGAGGTTTTTAGGTGGTTCAGTCCAGCAGACCTACATCCACCCCACACTCAACCCGAGTGTGGCTTCCTGCTGACTCACAGCTTGAACAGTTGGGCATCACAGCTTGCCATGCAACCGCTGGGCAACACAGCTTGCCGTCCGAGGAATCCTCCTCGCCCGCTGAGCAACATAGCTTGCTGTCCAGTGGAATCCACCACTGCAAACCGCTGGGGATTACAGCTTACCCGTCCAGAGGCAGCACCTCTACAAACTGCTAGGCAATACAGCTTGGCCGTCCAGTGGAATACTCCACTGCAAATGTTGAGCAACACAGCTTGCTCCGCTGACAAACAGCTTGAAGAAATGTATAAAGAAAAATAAAATATAGAACAAGACAGCAACGGAAAGCTGAAACAATGAAGCACAAATATAGCTCTCGAATGGAGCAGATCTGGCTTGGATTTGATCCAATGCCAGAGAACCCAATCTCTCTCTCTCAGCTAGAGCTCTATATTTCTCTCTTTCTCTTCTTTCTCTTCTTTCTCTTCTTCTTCTGCTCTTCTTTCACTCTATGCTCTTCTCTTCTTTTCTCCTCTCTGTCTGGATCGTGGCTCTCTGTATGGGCTTCACCTCTTGCCAACTCGATCAGTCTTCATCTGTTGGACGAAGGCTTCCTTTTATAAGCAGTCACAGCAGGAGCAGCACTGGGCATGTGTGGCTTCCACATTTCCCACCCAGAACTTTTGGACCACGTGGCAGCATCCAGACTTGCTTCAACACACGTGTCATCATCTGATCAGGCCTTCCAGCCTCGGATCACGTGCTCTCCTTAAGCTTCACGAGCAGAGCACCTGTCAGACAGAGTATCGGATTATGATCATCAGATCAAGTGTAAACTCTGTACAGACTTACGAAGGCAGTGCATTGTATAGACTTCAGGTGTGAAGACATTGTGAATGCAAATGCAATGTTCAGACTTCATTGTATAGACTTGGAGAACCTGAATCAATGTGCATACTTGGAACGCCTGAAGACCAGTGTCCAGACTTTAAATAAATGAAGCCATTGGCTGTACAGACTTGACCAAAGCAAAGGCAATCGGATGTACAGACTTTAGAGGATGCAGACTCTGTATAGACTCTGAGGTCCAAAGGCAATGTAAAGACTTTGCCTTAGAAACGAATGTATAGACTTTCCCTTCAAAAACGAATGTATAGACTTGAGAGTCTTGAAGCCAATGTACAGACTTAGGCAACCTTCAACTCACTGCGATGTACTGACTCTGAAGAACAGCAGCCAATGCATGGACTTGCTCAGCCTGAGGCACTGTATAGACTTCAGCTCAAAGCCAGTGTATGGACTTGATGAGACACTCACAAGTGTATAGACTTAGAGTGAGGCATGCAGTGTATAGACTTTACGAAATACATGCTACAGTGCCGATGTGTAGACTTTGCCAATGATCAGACTTGAATGCTAGGCCAGTGTACAGACTTGCACATCATTCAACAGCCAATGTGAAGACTTCCCGATGTATAGACTTTCAAGATGAAAGGCTGTATAGGTTTGAACAAAGAAGCAGCGAATGTATGGACTTCCAATGGAAACGACGGTAAAGCCATCAGTGTATAGACTTCATGGGAAACGACGGTAAAATTACCGATGTATAGACTTGAAGGAAAACGTAGGTAAAACTTCCAATGTACAGACTTCAAAGATGAATAGTTGGATGTACATACTTGGGAGATCACTGATGGCTGTACAGATTTTGCTTCAATGCATAGACTTGGAAGTTCAACGAAGGATGCACAGTGCAATGTATGGACCTTGCATAAGACGTTGCATGAGACGCTGAAGTCTGTATAGACTTTGCTCAATGCATAAGACGCTAATTGAGACGGTCCACTGTACAGACTTGGACTTCAACAAGACGCTGCATTGAGACGCAACTTGAGACGCATGGTTGTACAGACTTCGACTTCAATGTATGGACTTGGCAAAGACGCTAAGGAAAACGGTCCACTGTACAGACTTGATGCCATCGTCAAATGCATGCTACAGTCCAATGTATGGACTTAGAAGACTGATGCATGAACCAGTAATGTATAGACTTGCATGAGACGCTCATTGAGACGGACAATGTATATACTTGCGTTACTGCAGCAATGTATTGACTTTGCCTTAGACGCTAAATGAGACGGACGTTGTGCAGACTTTAGCCAATGCAATGTATAGACTTAATGTGATGCACAAGGACACAGTCTAGTGTACAGACTTCATGAACAATAGAATGTGCAAACTTTGTGAACAATAGACTTTAAACAATGCAGTGTATAGACATGTGAACTGCAAAGAACACTCAGGCAAATTGATAACACACATTCATCAATCACAGACAATCTGATAACATAAATACATCAAAACATCAATAGTTACCAAATCACTCAAAACAAGGTGTTGCCAATGAATGAAGACAATATGTCAACACCTGCAACACAGAGGAGTCACAACAATGGTGGTACGACGCTAGTCGTCACTCACCTGAGGCTGGGTTAGGATGCACCTGACTACACCCAACTATACATCACCCTGATACTGGGTACCTGGGACATCAACTGGCTCTCCCTCCATCAGTTCATCAAAGAACTCTTCCGCTAAGTCCTGATCAGCCTCATAACTGATCGACACAAGCTCAGGTGTGGGGTCGCCGACAGAGGGATTAGAAATAACAAACGACTCCCGAGTGGGACACTTGGCCGAATAGTGGCCAACTCCACCACACCTATAGCAAGTGCCATGCATCCTGATCCCCGGGGATCTTCCACTGGCCATCAACCCCTTACCTTTGTCCATAAAGCGGACCGAGGGTGTAGGAAGCAGGGGTCGAGTCGGCACAATGGGCTGGGGAGGTCTAGGGGTAGGGATGGGTGCCTACTGGCGAAGGGGAGGATCCCTCGGAGGGAGAAGGTGCCTAAGTGTAGCGAGGTCCTGGCAAGGGGGTTCCTGTGGGCGGCCCACAGGCCACCGAGTGTAGGAACAAGGCGTGGTCTGAGGATCAGACACACGCGGATAGGTGACCCCCTGGCCCGGGATAGGAGCAAACTCTGCCTCAAACTGCTCCACCTCGAGGGCAACCTGGTACGCTGATAAGTGCTATATTTTATATCATAATTAGCATCATATTCATCATCTTTGTGCATTTAATGAGTCTAGTTGTGCATTTAATAAGGTTAAAATCTCATTCTCATCATTTTCTGAGTCTACATAATTTTATCATCAATTTTGAGTCAAATTGGTAATTTGAGAATTATTTAGAAAATACATAATTATTCCATTTTATTTTCTTCTAAAGAATATTGAGTATTTTGCATTTTTGTGAATTTTCAGGAATTTGCGACCATGATGAAGTCGCTATTTATTTTGTGACCATTTAAACAGGCATGGTTTCATTTTGTGGGGTTAAAGTAAATCAGAAAAAGCTAAAAATTCAATCGATATTGCAATAGCTATTCAGACGCCATTTGGAAGTTGCGAACGTTCACAGGGTCGTTAATTCATTTTGAATAGAAAATAGAATTTGGAAAGTTGAAGGAATTTGCGCCATTTCCCTAATTTCTGAAAATAAAAAGGGAAATAAAAATCTGTAATTTAGGAAATTACGGCTGGAGGCCAGTCGTTAAAAGGATATTGCACCCTTGTTCAAGTCGCTATTCAAGATATTGCAGCCTACCTTAAGACGTTATTCAGAAGAGACCTAGAAACTGCAGTTCAGTTTCCCGATTGAAGTGTTCTTCCATGTTTTGAGCTTATCTATGATTAATCTATGGAAAGGAGAACTCTACATCTGAGAAGGAATCTTAATGGGTCAAAAGACATTGCTGGAAACTTGTTTTTGATTAGATCTGGGAACTCACAATCGTGCAAACGATGTTGTTCCATATATAAGGATGCTCAGGCCGATGCTGTAGGAGGATAGATAGAAAGAAAGTCTATCGTGGGATTAATTTGGAAGCTTTTCCTTTCATATTTTTAAGTTAAGTTCTTCTGCAAAGTTCTTCGATTTTCAATCTTCTGCAACTTTGTCTTATTCATCTCCCTCTGATTCTTTCTCTTTTTCAAAGTTATTTCCTATTTTTTAAAGCCATATCTCCCGTTTTTACTCTACATCCGATTTCTCTACCTTCTGGTTTTCTTCAATTTTCTATATCTTTCTATCCTATTTTCAAGTTGTTGTCTTCATCAAAGTTCTTCGTTTTTCAAAGATCTACAACTTTTATTTCTTCACCTTCTTCTACCTCTTCTTGGTTTGAAAGTTATTCTCAGATTTTTAACCTACTGTCCTGGGTTTTCTATTTTACTATTCATCTGTGACCAACCTCTGTTCTTTTGTGTTTTTCTCCATTTTCCTCTCGTTTTTAAATTCTGAGTTCTTCATAAACCTTCCTCATCTTCTCATCCTCTACAACTTTCATGTTTTTCACTTTTCCTAATTCCTTCTGATTTTAAAGATATTCTCTTCTCAATCTCTCTCTATTTTTTCAATTTTCACTGTATTTTTTAGTCTCCACCGAACCCTCTCTTTCTCTCTTGGTTTCTTCTTTTCAAAACACACACATGCACACACCTATTTCTGATTTTTAAACTTTTCTCCCCCTTCTATTTTTTCTCTCTTCTCTATTTTTCTCTTAAAATCCTTTCGGCGGATATTCTTTCAATTAATCCTCTCAAGACGTCGGATCCAAAGCGAGGCGATTCCATCCAAGGCTCGGCAAGGAGGCGGCGTTCTTCATCCATCTCTTGGCTACAATTTTCTTCCCTTTTCTCTTTTTAATTCAAAGTTGTAATTTTTAATTTTCATAGATTGTACTCGTCAATTTCATAGTAATACAATTTAATTTTGGCAAAATTGTGATTTTTCTCTCTCTATCTCCTCCAATTTCTCTTCTTAAACCCTCTCATCTTCTTTAATTATTTTTCTTGCACTTTATTTTATTTAGTTTTAATCTCACTCAAAATTTGGTTTTCAAAGCTGTTGGGAGAAGGGAGGCAATCAAGAGGGGAGGGGTAAATTGATTGGCCAAATAAAAAAAATTACTAATTGAAATGCTAGTAGGAAGGAAAACCACAAACTAGAAAGCATTCTAGTTAAGCAAACACTCAGCCTTACCCGAACAAGATCTCTCTCGCGAGTACACGAAGTAAAAGTATGAATTATAAAACGGAGAAAGAAAACGCTCAGCTAACCGTGAAGCCGACTCGTTCAAACCACGAAGAACAAATCACAAAGGAGGCACAGAAGTTTTAGGTGGTTCGGGTACACAAATGTGTCCCCTACGTCCACCCCTCACACGTGAGGATTAATGCTCCACTATGAGGTGAGCCACACACACGCTGTAACGACAGCCAACACACACACGGTAGCCTATCTCAACCACCACACACACACACGCTCTCGTATCACAGATCACGAGCACACACACACGAATGTGTTTCAAGATGTTCAAGGATTACAACAAGTGTTCAAAATTAATTAGCAAAGACATGAGAAGATTGGTAGTGGTTTAGAGCTCCCCCTTTCTCTCCTTTGAAGGTATTTGAATGCTTCTGCAGTTTGAGGACGGTTCTTGAAAGAAGATGAACGATTCTTGCAAAAATGAGGTTGTAACTTGATTTCCCATGCAGCTTCCAGTAGAGGAATGATTGAAGACTTGAATCTACCTTCTTCCCTTCACATACAAGCTCGGAACAACATGGGAGAAGCCCTGGAGCAACTGCTTGCGTCCTGCACCTGCAGAGTTTTGAGAGAGAGCTCAAAAACAAAAAGATAGATCTCTCCTTTAGGTTTGAGGCCATAGAGAAGACTATATGCAACCAGGACGGTCAAGGAACACGTTTAGGACAAGATCCACGAAACCTGGAGTAAAATAAGGTGGATCAAAGGGAGTGGGTTGACCAAAGGTTCGTGGACGCAAAAAATCCAAATTCACGGCTCCGCATAGGTGTCGACACTTGGTGTCGACACCTTGTGCTTTCAAGGTAGCAGAAGCCAAAGAAAACAGTCTGGACTCTAGGTGTCAACACCTGGTGTTCAGGCTAATAACCAGAACTAGTTTCAAGTAGGTGTCGACACCTCCTGAACTGGTTGCTGGAACCATGTTCTGGAACCAGATGTCGACACCAGGTGTCGACTCTTGTAGTTCCAGAAGGCCCAGTGACCCGGTTTGCTAGAAAGATAGCACCAACTCCTCCATAGACGATGGTAAAGTAAAAGTGATTGCGAGGAGGTCTTCCAGCCTGTAAAAACACAAAATAAATGTCAGACCGATACAATATCATATAGCTCACAAAATAGCCATTACATTCCACCCATAAAAATGGTATTATATCAACTTGAAAACATATAGCAGTGTAAGCTTAACCAAAGTGTTTTCCATTTTTCATTCTAGGAGTGACAAATGAAGGAGGAGTGAAATGTTCATAGCAACCCACATTTTAACAATTGCCTTTTCATTTTACCTGAACTTACTTTTGGTCCTCAATTGCTTGCTCAAATGTTGAGTTTCCCATTCAAGAATTATTTGAGTATCAACCGTTGATCACCATTGCATGATTATAAAGAATTTGAGTCACCCAAAAATATGAACGCACATTACATCCATTAATCATCAAAACTCATAAATCCACACATCATAATCTCGGGGTCAAACAATCTCCCCCTTTTTGATGATGACAAAGATGCTATGTGCTATGATATAAACAAGGTGACTTGAGTGTGGTCTTTGTTGCAATTTGTACACAACCATCTCATGTAATTGGTATTCATGCTGATAATCACGCGCATAACCACAAATATTGAGTTTCAATGATCGGAGTGACATTCACAGTCATAAGAGGATTTCCACAGCCACACTTAAAGAGCCTTCTTATAAGTTGTTGAATGCAAGATACAAAACACCAACACACAAACTACTATGATCATGCAATGATGACTACAAAGACTCAAGACTGACTGGACGTACTAAACTTAAGACTCCGACAACATGAGACATCCAAGCACACAAGCACCAAACGGATACATTCAAGCACACAAGCACCAAACAGATACAAGCATATAGCTAGATAACAAGATAAACTCCCCCCCTTTGTCATCAACAAAAACAAGGGGAGCTGGGACTACAAGAAGCATTTGCCAACGGAAAGCACTAAGACCTAATCAGATCCAGAGGATGGCGGAGGAGGAGGTCGGCGAATATAATCCACGATGGCTTGGAACTGTTCGGTTTGACCATCCATGGCGGTTTTGAGATAGTCAAGGGATGTGTTGATGGACTGAAATTCCTAGAGATATGTGGTATGGTTAAGTTTCAATTCGACCACATCCTGTGTAAGTGTATCTACTGTCTCCCTTAGCTCACTCACATCACCACTCAAGGTCTCCACCGTCAATTGTATCCCATGAACATCCGTGGAGGCGTCTGAAGTGCTGGATGCCCCGCCATGTACAGGCTGATCGTCGGCATCTTCTTCTTCCTCATCAGAATCAACGGCATGTTCTTTCTCTTTCACAGATTTTAGATGCCGAACCAAATGACCGTGAGCATTTCTCTCATAGCCTATATTCTTGCAAACTGAATGAACTGTGTAGATATCACCGTCTCTCAAGGTTTGACAAGGTTCCTTGCTCAAATCAATGGCAGCCTTACGGAAAACAGCAGTTAAGGCGGCGGCATATGGAAGAGTGCGATTCCGATTATGAAGACAGGCAGTGATATGACCAAAGAAAAGTGCAGGGAATTAATCTGCTGCCCTTGCAGTAGATTAGCAATAATAAAAGTCTGAATATTTGTGACTTTTTCCCTTCCTCCTACCTTTGGAAGCAAAATGGTGGTCACCATATTATGGAGAATGCGCTGCAATGGGGGGAAATGATTGGTGTTTAAGCCACTGACGGTTCTATCTTGCATTTCATCCCCGGTCAGGAGTTCATATGCCACATCTTCATCAATCATTGCCTCCCCATGAAGTTCGCCAGTAAGAGGCATCTTAAAAGCATTAGCTAACTGTTCTTCAGAGATAACAAGAATTTGTCAATTCACCACTGTCATGTATTTGTTGTTCTTGAAAAACATATTTCCATAGTATTGAAGGACAAGAGAATGATATATCTTCCGGTGATCAGCCATAAACGAAAGAAGGTTCGGTTGATTTTTTACCAAAGGGAGCAACTCAGGGAGTCCTTGGTGAAGATCGTTGAAATCAACTGCTCACGGTCGGAGAACCTTCTGATCCATCATTTTGAATTGCGTGGGAGTGGGCTTCTCCAGAATGGCTTCATGCTCCTTGCGCTTAGCCCGAGCTTCCCTTTTTCGGCCGGATTCCTCAACGGGTTCCTTGCCCAGCACACGTCGTTTGCGTGCCATGGGAGACCAATCTCGTAGGAAGACGAAAGAGGAGATGAGGAGATGATTGGGGGTGACAATGAGGCCCTTACTACGGATGGGAGGACTCTCCACAGATCAGCCACACTCCAGGGGACAAATGGCCTAAGAGGAGGCCGACGGATGCTCGTCCAAGGGGAGGCGCGGGTGCCGCAGCGATTTTTGCTCTTTCTAGGGCTTGAAAGGGTGAAGGAAGAACAAGAAGAGGAGTTGGGGAACAAGAGTTTGCAACACTGGTAGGGGAGGGGCACTAGGGCGTGTTTAGGAGTGGGTTCAAGTGGTTTTGGAAAGGGTTAAGACCCTTGTGAACCGGTTCGCGAAAATCGCGACCGGTAGGTGTCGACACCTGGCGCGCCCAGTTCTGCCCGAGAACTTAAAACACCAGACAGGGCTGGGTGTCGACTTTGGGTGTCGACACCTTCCTGGTGTCCACCAAAAAAATGAAGTATTTAAAAAAATGGAATTCCAATGATCAAAGCTTGAGCCCCAAATTGACTGTAAGACTAAATGGATCAATGTAAAGAGGATAGTTTGTGTGGTTGTCAATTTGGGGTAGTTCTAAGCCAAATGAAATTATATAGAGCCTAAGTCCATAACCGATATCCCGAACATGATTCATATCGAACTTCTAGTGGCAATGCATTATTATCCAAGGAGTATATAGTCATAGAAAATCAAGGGAGGTCATCTGTGTTTGGGTTTTTCAATAAGAAATATATATATATACATACACAACAGGCATATTGATTAACCAAACAAGCGTGCAAAGAGTAATCCACAATACAAACATGATGCATATGCATGATCCAAGGAGATTATATAAACCAAAATCTAGTGGTGAAATGCAGATGCAAATGCATGAAACTGACTAGAACAAGTACAAGACACTCACTGGCTATCTAGACGACCAATGCCTAACTCTCTTCTAAAAGAAGTGAATTTGTCTTCATTGAGAGGTTTCGTGAAGATATCAGCAATTTGATTATTTATGTCAATAAATTTTATATCAACATCCCCCTTGCTAACATGATCACGCAGAAAGTGATGCCTAAGCTCAATATGCTTTGTGCGAGAATGATGCACTGGATTCTTTGACAAATTTATTACAGAAGTGTTATCACAAAGAATGGCTGTGTTTCCTAGTGTGATGCCAAAATCAATCAATTGTTGTTGTATCCAGAGCACTTGGGCAACACAGCTACCTACGGCCACATATTCGGCCTCGGCAGTTGATAATGCCACAGAATTTTGTTTCTTGGAGGCCCATGAAACCAAGCAACCTCCGAGGAACTGATAATACCCACTTGTGCTCTTTTGGTCTATTTTGCAACCCGCGTAATCAGCATCTGAATAACCAACTAATTCAAGAGCTGAAGTACGCGGAAACCACAAACCCAAATCACATGTACCAGCAATATATCTAAAAATCCGCTTTACGGCCGACATGTGTGACTCTTTAGGATTCGATTGAAACCTCGCACACAGACATACTGCATATTGAATATCGGGCCTGCTGGCAGTCAAATATAACAAGGATCCTATCATGCTCCTGAAAAGGGTTTGGTTGACGGATTTACCTTGGTTATCTTGATCAAGTTTCAAAGATGTGGACATGGGAGTAGGTTGTGGTTTGGTTGTTATCAAATTGAATTTCTTGAGCAAATCCATAGCATATTTCTTCTGGGATATGAATAAACCATCAACTATCTGAGTCACCTGCAATCCCAAGAAAAATGTTAACTCTCCCATAAGACTCATTTCAAACTCACTTTGCATCAATTTAGCAAATTCTTCACTTAGAGTGTCCTTAGTGGAGCCAAAAATGATATCATCTACATACACTTGAACGATTAGAATTTCCTTACCATTCAATAGTGTAAAGAGAGTTTGATCAACATTATCTCGTTTGAATCCATTTTGAGCAAGGAAATCACTCAATCGTTCATACCATGCTCGGGGTGCTTGTTTGAGACCATAAAGGGCTTTGTCTAGCTTGCACACATAGTCTGGATGTTCCGTATCTTCAAACCCCGGTGGTTGCTCCACATACACGTCCTCTGCCTTGACTCTTGCTACTGGAGAAAATGACTCATCAAAGTTAATGCCTAGCTCCTGACTATAACCTTTGGCAACAAGCCTCGCCTTGTTTCTAGTTACCACTCCTTGATCGTTTGTTTTGTTACGAAAGATCCACTTGGTTCCGATCATTGAGTGGTCTCTAGGACGAGGCACGAGGAACCACACCTTGTTCCTTTGGAACTGGTGTAGTTCTTCTTGCATAGCTATGATCGAGGAATCATCCTTTAAGGCATCTTCTAAGGAGTGAGGTTCAGATTGCGAGAGTAACGCAATGTAATCCAGATTTTCAACTTCCCTGAACGAGGAACGTGTTCTTATTTCTTCTTCTACATTGCCAATGACAACCTCTGACGGATGATCTTTTGCAAAAGTCCATTGCCTAGGTAGCTGAAGTTCAATTTGAGTTTGTTGATTTTCATCAGCATTTTGTTGTTCTTCACCACCTAGTTTATTGACTTTCTTTGACAACTCTTCGATATCATCATCTTCTGATTCTTCTTCCTGCAAGACAAACTTTTCATTAGTGTCTTTGGATGATGATTCATCAACAATAACATGGGGACTTTCCTCAACTACAAGAGTTCTCAAGTTATACACTCGATAGGCTCTTGAGCTAAGGGAATATCCGAGAAATATCCCCTTGTCACTCTTGGGGTCAAACTTTGTCAAATTCACCTTGTCGTTATTATGGATGTAACAAATAGAGCCAAAAGGTCTGAAGTAAGAAATATTCAGTTTCTTACCTCGATATAGCTCATAAGGTGTTTTCTTTAACAATGGCCTTACCATGGCTCGGTTTATTATGTAGCATGCAGTGTTCACGACTTCAGCCCAGAAATACCTCGGCAGGTTATTTTCATTTAGCATAGTTTTGGCCATTTCAACTAGCGTTATGTTCTTCCTCTCAATGACCCCATTTTGCTCGGGGGTCCTTGGTGCGGAGAAGTTGTGTATGTAGCCTTGAGCCCTGCAAAAATTGCTGAACTCATGGTTATCAAATTCCCTACCATGATCACTCCGCACGGTCTTGATGCACCATCCTTTTTCATTCTGAACCATCCTGCAAAATGCCTCAAACTCCATCAAAGCATCACTTTTGTAAGAGATAAAATACACCCAGCTATATCTCGAAAAATCATCCACAATCACAAACCCATATAGCTTACCACCCAAGCTGTGTGTTCTGCTTGGTCCAAATAGATCAATATGGATTAATTCAAGGGGCCTGGAAGTGGTTACATCACTCTTACATTTAAATGATGTTCTTGTTTGTTTGCCCCTGCTGCATGCCCCACAAATTCTTTCATTGACAAGCTTCAACTTGGGTAAGCCAATAACCAGATTTTTCCTGAACAACTTCACCATTACATTAAAACTAGCATGCCCAAGACGGCGATGCCAAAGCCATGCATCATCAGTATTTTTAGCAACTAAACACAGATTTTCATGTGAGACATCATCAAGATCAATCATATAAACATTGTTGTGTCTAAACCCTATGAACTTAATTTTATGAGTTTCTATCTACCACAGTGCAGTGAGTAGAATCAAAAGACACATTGTAACCTTTGTCACAGAGTTGACTTATGCTCAGGAGATTGTGATGCAAGCCTTTTACAAGCAAAACATTTTCAATGACTTGAGTTTGGTTCTTACATATCTTACCTTCTCCGATAATTTTTGCTTTATCTTTTCCTCCAAAAGCTACCACTCCACCATCCTTTTCTTGCAGGTCTGCAAACATTTCCTTGTTTCCCGTCATATGTCTTGAGCATCCACTATCCAGGTACCATTTGTTCTTTTGAGCTCCAAGGTAGACCTGCAGTTTCAAAAAGAATACTTATGGGGTTTTTGGTACCCAAGCAAGCTTGGGTCCAGGATGGTTAGACAAAAAAGGCATATATGACCTATTCACCATTCTTGCAAAATGTTCATCGTCAAATCTCATGGTTCTACACTCATACATATCATGGCCAAATCTTCCACAATAAAAGCATGTAGTGACCCTGTTACTACGGTTTCTCCTCCTGTTCACATTCATAAATGAGTTATGCATATGTGTGTTGGACGTGGAGGAAAATAAGCTTCTTGAAACCCAAGGAGTCCTGTGTGCTTTTGATTGAGATGTTTTTCTCTTTTCAAAGGTAGAGAGAGAACTTTCTTCATGAGGATCCACACAAGTGTTCATTACTTGTTTCCCTTTTTTTAAAGATAGCAAGAGCACTTTTCAACTCATTTATCTCAAACATCAAGGTTTCAATTTTCTTTTCAGCTGTTTCTTTGGTTTGATTGCATGCAATTTTCTCCAACCTTTCTTGTTCTAATTCCCTCTTCAAGTCTTCATGCATTTTAACAAAAATGGATTGATCCTCATATGCATGAACTCTCTTCTTCAAATAATTCAATTTTGGACATAAGACTTTCATTTTCATGTTTGAGATTCTCATTTTCAGAATTCAAGGCATTGCAACTCTCACAAGAATCTTCAGCATGCATATCTTGCTCCATTTTCATTTTCAGAAGTTTATTTTCATATTTCAATTTTTTGCACTTTCCATATAGAGATTCATATGCAATTTACCATTGTTCACAAGTAAGAGAATCGGATTCAGAATCTACCACATTTGAGTTGTCCTCGTCTGCCATGAAACATAGATTCTGAACAAGCTCATCCAAGTCATCTTCACTTCCGGATCCTTCCTCATCCTCGTCGCTCCATGTGGCGACCATGGCTTTGGGCTTTTTGAATTTTCCTTTCTTGAATCTCTTCATTAAATCCGGGCACTCACCCCGCATGTGACCAGGTTTCTTGCATTCGTAGCATATTACTTTATCCTTTTTGCTGCTTTCATTCTTCTTAGGACCTTACCTTCTTGGTCCTTTTCTGAACTAACCACTGAACTTCCTGATAGTCTTGACAAATTTTCTTGCTCTTCTGGTGATCATAGCAACAAGCTCCTCATCTTCAGTATTGGTCGTGGAGCCTTCCTCGCTTTCATCAAACTCTTGTGGGTTTCCCTTCAACGCCAATGTTGTGGCTACCTTCTTCTTTTTGTTGTCCTCCTCGCTCCTTTTGATGTTGATTTCGTATGTCATCAGGGAGCCAACTAATTCGTCCAAAGTCAGGATGCCGAGATCTTTTGAATCTTCAATTACTGTGGCCTTTGTGTGCCACTGAGGTGATAGAGATCTCAGTACCTTCCTTACAAGATCTCGGTTTGAGTACTCCTTGCCAAGAGCCTTCAAACCATTTGTAGGTTCCATCAGCCCCGCGAACATTTCAGAGATGAATTCTTCTGGCTTCATCATAAACAGCTCATAATCTCGGACCAATAGATTTGATTTGGTCTCTTGGACTTCAGAAGTTATTTCATAGATCAACCGTAGTTTGTCCCATATTTCTTGTGTAGAGGAACACATAGAGATACGTGAGTATTCATTTGGATGAATAGCACATTGAATTATATTCATGGCCTTAAAGTTAGCTGAACAATTATTGATAAGTTCATCATCCCAATCATCTTCATTGTCAGGCAACTTATAAGGGCCTTTATTGATCACATTCCACACATCATACTCTTGAGCACGCAGGAAAACATACATTCTATTTTTCCAATATGTGTAGTTAGTTCCATCAAAAAACGGAGGCCTGTGTACTGAATGCCCTTCGGGCATCATCCCTCTGTTTGCCATGATCTAGGATTAAGCTTTGCGACCGTGTGGTCGACTCAAACAGAGACTAGTCTCTGATACCAATTATTTAGTCCCGAAGGGAGGCAATCAAGAGGGGAGGGGTGAATTGATTGGCCAAATAAAAAAAATTACTAATTGAAATGCTAGTAGGAAGGAAAACCACAAACTAGAAAGAATTCTAGTTAAGCAAACACTCAGCCTTACCCGAACAAGATCTCTCTCACAAGTACACGAAGTAAAAGTATGAATTATAAAACGGAGAAAGAAAACGCTCAGCTAACCGTGAAGCCGACTCGTTCAAACCACGAAGAACAAACCACAAAGGAGGCACAGAATTTTTAGGTGGTTCGGGTACACAAATGTGTCCCCTACGTCCACCCCTCACACGTGAGGATTAATGCTCCACTATGAGGTGAGCCACACACGTGTTGTAACGACAGCCAGCACACACACGGTAGCCTATCTCGGCCACCACACACACACACACGCTCTCGTATCACAGATCACGAGCACACACACACGAATGTGTTTCAAGATGTTCAAGGATTACAACAAGTGTTCAAAATTAATCAGCAAAGAATTGAGAAGATTGGTAGTGGTTTAGAGCTCCCCCTTTCTCTCCTTTGAAGGTATTTGAATGCTCCTGCAGTTTGAGGACGGTTCTTGAAAGAAGATGAACGATTCTTGCAAAAATGAGGTTGTAACTTGATTTCCCACGCAGCTTCTAGTAGAGGATTGATTGAAGACTTGAATCCACTTTCTTCCCTTCACATACAAGCTCAGAACAACATGGGAGAAGCCCTGGAGCAGCTGCTTGCGTCATGCACCTGCAGAGTTTTGAGAGAGAGCTCAAAAACAAAAAGATAGATCTCTCCTTTAGGTTTGAGGCCATAGAGAAGACTATATGCAACCAGGACGGTCAAGCGACATGTTTGGGACAAGATCCACGAAACCTGGAGTAAAATAAGACGGATCAAAGGGAGTGGGTTGACCAAAGGTTCGTGGACGCAAAAAGTCCAAATTCACGGCTCCGCATAAGTGTCGACACTTGGTGTCAACACCTTGTGCTTTCAAGGTAGCAGAAGCCAAAGAAAATAGTCTGGACTCTAGGTGTCGACACCAGGTGTCGACACTTGGTGTTCAAGCTAATAACCAGAACTGGTTTCAAGTAGGTGTCGACACCTGGTGTCGACACCTCCTGAACTGGTTGCTGGAACCATGTTCTGGAACTAGATGTCGACACCAAGTGTCGACTCTTGTAGTTCCAAAAGGCCCAGTGACCCGGTTTGCTAGAAAGATAGCACCAACTCCTCCACAGACGATGGTAAAGTAAAAGTGATTGCGAGGAGGTCTTCCAGCCTGTAAAAACACCAAATAAATGTCAGACTAATACAATATCATATAGCTCACAAAATAGCCATTACATTCCACCCATAAAAATGGAATTATATCAACTTGAAAACATATAGCAGTGTAAGCTTAACCAAAGCGTTTTTCATTTTTCATTCCAGGAGTGACGAATGAAGGAGGAGTGAAATGTTCATAGCAACCCACATTTTAACAATTGCCTTTTCATTTTACCTGAACTTACTTTCGGTCCTCAATTGCTTGCTCAAATGTTGAGTTTCTCATTCAAGAATTATTTGAGTATCAACCGTTGATCACCATTGCATGATTATAAAGAATTTGAGTCACCCAAAAATATGAACGCACATTACATCCATTAATCATCAAAACTCATAAATCCACACATCATAATCTCGGGGTCAAACAAAAGCATAAGGTATTTTTCAAACTTGTTAAAATAAGGATTTTTCCTCCTCGTGAGATCGACTCCACTTACCACTATATATTTGATTTTCCAATCTTCAAAAGTGAGTGAGTGCGAATATTTTGAAATTGTGGCACGGCTTTCTTAACGATACTAGTCAGTGCGCATCCATTTTTGGCGTCGTTATTGGGGAGAAAATTAATTTTTATGTTGGGAAATTCTTTGTGTTTGATTTGTATATAGTTTTAGTTATTTTTCTATCTTTTATTTTACAAAAAAATTAAAAAATCAGAAAATCAGAAAATCACAGAAATTCGGACTTGCATATTCCCAGGAAATAATCTGTCGTAGAAAGTTAAAAATCAGAAATTCTGAGAAATTTAAGCGTCACTAAAGGCCAATATATGTAGGAAAACGTCCTTTTTGTGAAATTCTGAAAAATTCCAAAAAATTCTGAAAATTATAAAAAAATCAAAAATCTAGATAACTCTAAAAACATGATTTTAGATGTCACTTTATAGCAATTTTGCATATTGTTTGGTATTTTTAGTTGATCGTTTCTCTTCTTCATATCTCTTTTTGAAAATTCAAAAAAATCTAAAAAATTCTCTGAAAAATAAAAAATAAAAAAATAAAAAAATTTATTTCATGCTAGCATATCTTCATCTTAGTTGCATTATTTTCATGCATTTTACATTTTAGTTGATTTCTTATTCACTTGCATCATTATTAAAAAAAAATCTTTCTCTTCTCATCTCTTTCCCCTTCTTAAGGGCATTAGGATCCTTACACCCTTCTTGGATTTGGAAGGACACTCCAATGAGCATTCCGTCTCTTTGCACTTGAAATTCCATCTCCAAGACCTCCATAAGTCTCCACACCCGTGGATTCCCTCACGGATGCCGGGCAGGTTGTACCACGAAGTACCTTGGAGTTAAAGTGCCCTTAGAAGGTTTTCCTAAAAAAAATAAAAATAAAATAAAAAAATCATCATCATTTTGCATTCATAGTTCATTTAGTTGTAGTTGTTGTGCCTCTTGTGTTTTGATTAATGTGGTGTTTTAATGATAGCAACATGAATGAGTCACCATATTATTTTGCTAAGAACATCACATTGAATGATAGCAACATGAATGCATATGACTGATCTATTCTGTGGAGAATGCATGAGTGTGCTAAATCATGCAGTGTTCCATACTAAGTGCATAATGTGTTTTGTGCTTGAATTAAGATCGGTGCATTGCTTCTTCTGTGCATATACTGCATCAGTGCACTTAGATGGGTCGACCCCCTTCCTTGATGGGTCGAATCCCTCAGAACACAAGTTTATACAACTGTCCATCTTATTTAGTGTCTCATGCAGCGTCAACGCAGTAAGTGTGTACATTGCATTCTCAAGTCTGCAGCGTCAACGCTGTAAGTCTATACAGCCTCTGTGTGTTCTATGCATTTCACAAGTCTACACACTCAACATAGTCTATACATCGTGTTGGGTCTGTGTTGTGTTTGTGCATCGTTGAGAACACAAGTCTGTACATCCATGCATCATGGGTCGACCCCCTTCTTTGATGGGTCGACTCCCCCAGATTCACAAGTCTATACACTCGTCTTCATGCATAGCAGAGTCTATACAGTGCAGCTCATATAACAGCATGTCTATACATTGCATCGTGGCGTTTATGCTCTAAGTCTATACACTGCATGGCGAGCCCAAAAGTCTATACATTGCATTGGCTAAGTCTGAACATTGTCTGTCTCATTTAGCGTCTAAGGCAATGTCTATACACTGGACTCGAAGTCTGTACATTGAGCGTCTCATTGAGCGTCTCATGCAAGTCTATACAACGCATCAGACTAAGTTTGTACATTGAGCGTCTCATGCAAGTCTATACAACGCATCATACTAAGTCTGTACATTGAGTGTCTCATTGAGCGTCTCATGTAAGTCTATACAATGCATCAGCAAGTCTGTACATCGGACTGTTTCAAGTGAAGTCTATACAGTGTCATGCATCATTCTTCAAGTCCACACACTGCATTGTAGATTGCTCGAGGTGAAGTCTGTACATCCATCAGTGAACTTCCAAGTCTATACATCCATCAGTGAACCTCCAAGTCTGTACATCTATCAGTGATCTTGCAAGTCTATACATCGGTAGCTTTATCGACGTTGCACTCAAAGTCTATACACTGATAGCTTTACCGTCGTTTCCCTTGGCAAGTCTATACATCCTAGAACTGTGCAAGTCTATACAGTCATTCCCTTGCCAAAGTCTATACATTATGAACCTTGAAGTCTATACAGACTTTGCCTTGCTCAAGTCTGTACATCGCCCAGTTGGCAAGTCCATACATTGGAAGTCCATACATTCGTTTGCCTTGCATCGTTCATCAAGTCTGTACAGCCCTTTCGCTTGGCAAGTCTATACATTGTGAATGTCTATACACTCGATTGCCTTGCTTTGATCAAGTATGTACAGAGTTCCCTTTTGCAAGTCTGTACATCGTTCATGATGTCTGAACAACGAGCAAGTCTGTACATCGGACTAGTCTGCATCGGCTAAGTCCATACATTGTCCAAGTTATGCATGCATCATTCATGAAGTCTATACATTGTCTGTCTTCCTTAGAGTCTCATGCATAACATCAAGTCTGTACATTGTGCACCATATGAGTTGAAGTCTGTACATCGTGCATCTAGTGTTTCAAGTCTATACATTGTTGCACGTTGTGTCTGTCAAGTCTACACATTGTTTCTTCATGCATTGAAGTCTGCACATTGCTGAATGCTCATCAAGTCCATACATTGGCAAGTCTTTACATTGCCTAAGTCTATACGTTGGCTGCTGAATGTTCTTCAAAGTCTGCACATTGCTTTACACTTCAGCAAGTCTGTACAGCGGTTGCCTTCTTATATGAAGTCTGTACATTGCATTCGCCTTCACAAAGTCTATACACTGAAGTCTATACATTACATCCTGCAAAGTCTGTACAGGGTTTTAGACTTAAATTGATAACTTGATTCTCTGTCTGACAGGCACCCTTCGTGAAGCCTAATGAAGACACGTGATCCAAGGAAGGACGAGGTGCCCAGATTATGACACGTGGATGCAACCCAGCCAGGATGCTGCCAGGTGGTCGAAATGCCTCGGTTCTGGCGAAAAGCCTTTGGGCGGGAGATGTGGAAGCCACACGACCCTATCCACCCTGCTGCACTATATATATGAAGAATCCTTTGTCTGAAGATGATCGATTAAGCGGCAAAGTCTATACAGTGAAGCAGAAGCAGAGGAGAGCCTTCTCGATCCAATGTGAAGAGCAGAGAAGAAAAGGAGAAAGAGAAGAAGAGCAGAAGAGAACGAAGAAAAAGTGAGAGATAGAGAGTGTGAGCGACGTCACGCGGTTCGGGGAGCGAAGAGGACGCAGAGCGCGTGGGCTCCTTTTTTTTGTTTGCTGCAACACAGAAATAAGAGAAAAGAGAAGGGGCCACCACGGGAGATTGCTCCGGCGGGGCGAGCGGGACATATGTAATATAGCAAGATATGGGGGTTAAACGGCCATAGCGGGAAGTGACTCGCCGCGACCTCGGGGGGACGGGAATGGTGCAGAAATTAAATAGTAAGAATTGAAACGGCCATTGGGGAAGTGACTCGCCGCGGCCTCGAGAACATGAATAGATAAGAATATAATATATAAGAACGGGAATTTAAACGGCCATTGGGGAAGTGACTCGCCGCGGCCTCGAGAATATGAATAGATAAGAATATAACATATAAGAACGGGAATTTAAACGGTCATTGGGGAAGTGACTCGCTGCGGCCTCGAGAATATGAATAGATAAGAATATAACATATAAGAACAGGAATTTAAACGGCCATTGGGGAAGTGACTCGCCGCGGCCTCGAGAACAAGATGTGATCGCCAGGGGCCGAAAGACCCCAAAATAAAGAAAGTGATCGCGCCTACCTCAAGAGCGGGAGATGGTGGGTTGCTTCTTCCTCCCCCTTCGGCCGGCCGACGGAGAGGGCTTTCCTTGGGTACCTTTGCAAAATAATGACAAACAAGTAACGAGTGGATTAGAAAGATGAGGGTATAGTATTCAAATCCTTGCGATAAAAATAACGAAATGATGGCAAGACACACACCTGGTTGGTGTTGTCTTTTAAACCCCTCTCGGACTCGAGTAGGAGGAAAATGAGATGATGGATGCAAGAAGTATATAAGAAGAGGCGCCCTTATGAAGGGGGATAGATGATGCGAGATGATGAATGCAAAAGAACTAAGAAGAAAAGGAAAGGATTGGCTTATTGGATGTGCCGATGGTGAAATCCGGCGGAGCTCCGGCAGCGTAGGGATGGCGTGGAAGCGCGGTGGATGAAGACGACCTTCCTCTCGCGAGCGTGGGCACCCGAGAAGCCGGCAGAACCTCCACCTACAAAAGACCCCACGGGTTAGAAAATGACTCCGGTAGCCTCTAGGCTCCGGCAGCCTATCGGATCTCTTCGAAGCTCTCCCAGAACTGAGGGGGTGGGCCTCTATTTATATGGCTCCGGAGGGTGGAGGCGTCCAGGACCCTAGACACCTCCATCAGGGCCGAACTAATATTTTATTCTATTTTTATTTATTTTTTTGGAATATTTTTTTGGAGGCGTCCAGGGCCCCGGACGCCTCCAACAGGTCCACCGAACACCACCGACGGCCGCACGCGGTTTGGCACAACGCGTGGTTTTGTGAGCGGTGCCTCGGTTTTCAGAAATGGGCGCGTCCAGCTGGCTGGACGTCTCCATAATTTGGCCTTTTTTTCACACACGACAAACCGTCGTTCGGTGATCGGCGCCCGTGAGGGAGTTGATGGAGGCGTCCAGGGTCCTGGACGCCTCCATAAATATATTATTTTTTATTGTTTTGTTTTGTTTTTATGCCAAAGCTGGCATTTTAATTTTTATACTTGTTTTTATGGAGGCGTCCAGGGGCCTGGACGCCTCCATTAATATATATTTTTTATTTATGTTTTGTCTTTTATGCTAACTGGCATTTTACATATTTTTTATATTAGTTTTTATGGAGGCGTCCAGGATCCTGGACGCCTCCATTAATATATATTTTTTATTTATTTTTGGGCTCTGAAAAAAAAATAAAATAAATTAAAAGAATGGGGGCGTCCAGGGGCCTGGACGCCCCCATTAAGACCCACCCGGGTCCTCAGTTCAGGCGTTGGCGGCCGCCTGGCAGACACCCTTCTTGATTCCAGAACCTCCTGATGCGTCTGACTTGTGTTGATGCCGTCTGAATGCCGTGACGAGACGATTCCGGATGCCGGAAAAGGCAGAAGAAGACCCAAGAAAAGGAAGTATTTAGGAGATTCGAAATGCGTAAGCCGTCGCGGGGCGTTGTATAGTAATATGAGACTTTCTCAGGAGACGTCAAGAATGGCGTGTCTACAGCTGCCCCGCCTTGGCGTCTGCTTTGCAAGGGAGCGACACGTAGTGGAATGGTATCGAAGTGGAGTGAAATGAAGTGGGAGCGGACTGATAAGTTGATGCCAAGGTGTGATGAGACACGCTTTTGACGTTACTGTCTGGAATCTTTCTTGAAGTTTCAATGAGGCGACCTTGAAGAAGGTCTTTCAAATATTGACGATTGTTTGGATGGAGGTCAAATAGAGGAGGGTGAGATGTGCGCTCAGGCACGAAATAAAAAGAGACCAACTTCTCGGTGTGGAAGTACCTGGGTCATAAACCTGCAGGTTTCACCTTTGGGGAGCGGTTACCAGCCAACGTGGAAGTGCTGCGGCCAAGGTGGGTCAAGCAAGGTAAAAAGTGAAGGAATATCTGAGGGTCTGTCCAAACAAGGGTCACTTTTGGAAGAGCAGCGTAGGGCCGTTTCAAGGAAACTCAGTTATTTCATTCGGAGTGGAATATCTCATATTTGTAGGAATTGAAACACAACGGCTTTCACAATCGAATCACTTGAATGATCTTCCGCAATAAATCAAAGTCCTATATGAATGCATGCTGGGTTAAAATAAAAATTTAAAACAAACTAAAATAGAAAATAGCCAAGGATAATATTGTCAACTTGTTAAGAACGGGTCAGGATACCGATCCGGTGAGCCGACACTGGGCTGGGGCCCGTTTATCCGCGCACCAACTCACTGAATGGAACCGTCGTCCCCATGTTACCACAAGTTAACGGCCTATCCGTACAACCTAAATTCTTCCGGGATCATCACTATTTTTGTTGAAGGGGAACTCAAATCCCAGATTTGTTCGGGCCGCAAGGTCCTTGACATGTTCTAGTAGCGTAGGTATCGTATACTATGATGCATGACATGGTGAGACCAACCATTGAAAGGTGGGATAGGAGACAGGACAAAGACGTCCATTAGTAAAACCTGCACAGACTAGCAAAGGTTAGCAACAGCAGAATCGCACCACAGTACAAAGGAGATCCAGACAAAATCTTGACAATGACCACCGATGTGACATGTTCCATCCTGTAGCGATCTTCCCTTCCTATAAGAACTCCCCTTAGGCTAGTTCATTCAAAAGCACCAAGGTGGCTTTTGGAAGCTCAGGAGAGGAAAGAGAGGAGAATCTAGAGATTTTCAGGATGGAAGGAGAGTCTTCCCACGTTATGAAGAGGAGCAGGCCTAGTAGCGAGATCAGGCGACTCTCCGACCTCGAGGGTCATTTGAGTGGGACGATCATGTCGCATATGGTAAGCTGATTCATTTCAAATTTCTCCACGTGAACCTTCTTCTTACTTCCTTCCTTTCTTCTTATTTCTTTTCTCTTCCAGCCATATCCACTCTTCCCAGGCCCGAGGAAGTTTTTCAAACTGCCATGGCTTTCAAAGCTAACTTCCAACATCTCCATCGGCATGAGGGCCATACTCTCGAAGTGGCATCTGCAGGGGCTCCTTATTCACGCCAAACACTATGAGAAGATTCGTATGGACTGGGCGGCTATGGGCGCACTAGTGGAGATCTGGCATCCCCAGACCCACACTTTTATCTTCCCGACCTTCGAGGTGACCATCCTCCTCGAGGAGGTGGAATTTCTGCTCGGATTGAAGAAATTCAAGAGTGACGGGAAGCTGAAGGCTATGCGAATGCTGACACGGGGGACTTCCGAAAGTGTCCTTGGAAGCTTCATGCCGCCCGACGCAACCAGAAAGGTCTGTACTCAAAAGGGGATCGATCTCCAAAAGCTTGCGGAGTGGGTCATGGACGCCCTGAGAGGGTCACCAGACGATGACTATTTAGAGGGAATCATGAAGGGGTTCACCATTTGTCTGGTGGGTGCTCTCTTGTTTCCTTATACCGACAACATGGTGGAGGAAGACCAACTGAGTGCTATCTGCGGGATCTGGCGTGGAAAGAGGGTGGGACCCGCTGTCCTCGCCTACCTATATAGTGGCCTTACTGCCTCGAGCATGGGTAAGCCTCCTTTTGGTTGCGCACTTGTCCTGAGTTGCTGGATGGATTTGCATTTCAAGTTTGATCACCGTGAGGGAATGCCAACCGCTTCGAAGCTCTTCCAACAAAGCCCTCTTCATCACATAGCCGACGTGTTAGAGTTCGGTGGTACTGTAGTGAACCGCGTTCCGTGGCTGAAGAAACGTGAAGACTGGCGATCTCACTTCCGCACCGTGACACAAGGCTTCTTTACTTGCGCACCGGCATGTTTGCTTTCGCTTGATCTCCTCATGAGGCCTTCCCCCGAAGTTGATCTTCAACTGATCGGCGCGACTGAGTTTGTCCTTTATAACGCGCATCGATGCTGCCTCCAGGTCGGCATTCCACGCCATTCGTTCCCACTATCGACTGGCATCGTTCCTTTGAAGAAGAGAGAGTTGGGTACTGAAGCGGATGCGAAGGAAGCGAAGGCCGTCAAAGCACCCTGGAAGACAAGTGTTGCGGGAAAGGCCTTAGCGCACGTGGGGGAAGAATGTGAGCTGTGGAGGGCTTATGTAACCGAACTGGGGAAGTTAAGGCCTAAGGCGCCTAAGCCCCTGATGTAGTTCACTCTGCTTTTCTGATGGAATAAAATCTGGCGTTTGGATGTTTTGGACCCTCGTCCCCTTAATTATTATTTTTTGGTGATTTTTCTTTTTCTTTGTGTTTTTATTTTGTGCTTTGGATTATATACATTTATCTAAGATACTTTTTTTATTATATACATATATATATATATATTTTGAAAATTTTTTATCATGGGGGCGTCCAGGGTTCTGGACGCCCCTAATTTTGATTTTTGAAATTTTTATTTTTTTTATTTTTGGGGGCGTCCAGGCGCCTGGACGCCCCTACTTTTTTGAATTTTTTTGAAAAAAATAAAAAGTGTGGGGGCGTCCAGGCGCCTGGACGCCCCAATGAAAGGTAAACCTATATATATGGGGGGGCTCCCCCCCTACTCACTTACACTGTTCATTCTGACCGTCCAGCCACTCCAGACGACCCATTCTTAGTCCCAATGGAGCAGGGAGGCCCGAGTCAGGGTGGAGAGAAGCGGAAACGACGGGTTCGTCGTCCGAGGAGGCTGAGGGATGATGCCGAGGAGGCTGCAGCAGAGGAGATTACTGCGGAGGAGGAGATGGAGGTACCTCTTCTGGCTGCGGAGGCCGCTGCGGGCGCTGGCGACATGGGAGAGGACGATCATGACCCGGTAAGCCCTTCGGAACTCTCACTCTGTGGTTCAATAGGCTAAACGAACGGGCGAGAGGCTGTGAGAGAAGGCCGGGGAGTGAGGGAAAGGAGGCGTCCAGGGCCCTGGACGCCTCCACATTTTCTTTTTCTTTTTGTTTATTTGTTTATTTACGTAAATAATAAAATAGGATTTTAAAATAAGGAGGCATCCAGGACCTGGGACGCCTCCATAATAATATATATATTATTAATATATTTTTTTGTTTTGGGTTTTTCTATAAAGAAAATAAGGAAAATAGAGAGGAAGCGTCCAACGATGTGGACGCCTCCATAAAAATCCTAAAAATTTTTAAAGATAAGATAACATAAAATAAATAAGTAGAATATGTAGTGTTATTGCTTAATATTATTCATGATGCTGATGTGTTCTTTGTTGGTTTTGTGGTGTGCAGGGCGTGATGAAGGGCCGGATCAGCTGGTCCCTAGTGGTGGCAGTATACCGTGGGCTGCCAGACTTTCAGAGGGCGCGTGTGGACGCCATGGGCTTTGGAGCCTTCCTCAGGATCGAGCCCTTTCGGCTCGACCTTCCTCTTATCCAGGCATTGAGAGAGCGGTGGCACGCACCGAGCCGGGCGTTTCTGATGCCCTGGGGGCACATGGTGCCGACACTAGAGGACGTGGCTCGGATCACCGGGCTACGGGTGGATGGAGAGGCGGTGAGTGGTGTCACCTACCCCGACTACCGAGAGAGTGCCCTGGACCTGCTGTGGTTAGAGACGAGCGTGACTGATAGAGACAGCAGGGTAGTTGGCCGAGTGGAGATTATGGAGGCGCTCGGATTCGTCGACCCGCGCCAGCGGGTTAGTGAGACTGGAGCGGAGTTTCTGGCACGACTGGAGGGAGATGCCCGTGCAGCTTTCACCCAGGACCCGAGCGAGCGGGAGCTGGTGGATCTAGACCTCCGGAGGTTTCTTTTCTTCTTCTTGGGCCGCCTTCTGCTGGGGACGAAGGGGGATGGCATCCACTGTCGCTTCCTCGGGATCCTGGCGGACCTTGACAGAGTGGGGCACTACGCGTGGGGGGCGGCTCTGCTTGCCCATTTGATTGCCGGTCTCTCCCAGACTTCAGAGAGGGAGACGACAGTCAGTGGCTTCGCACCTTTTCTCCAGGTACATAATTTATTTATGCATTTAACCGTAGTTAAATATGCAATTACTCGTGCTAATGATGTATGATGGATGCAGGTGTGGAGTTATTACTACTTCCCTATGGGGAGGGCCAGGCAGGGGAACAGGAGAGTCGTTCCTCTAGCGCGATAGTGGAGGCCGGTCGTGGTAGCGGCACCACACAGCTACCAGCTGGCGTCACTTCGTCGGGAGCTGAGCGAGTATCCCGAGGCCATGGTATGATGCGTATGATTTTTTTGTGTTTTTTTTGCATGTGACTGAATGGTAACTATCATGATGTATGTATGGTGATGCAGGTGGTGTGGAGACCCTACCTGGGCATGGGCGACGCTGGCCAGCCTTGGGTTGTAGCGGGTCTTCCTCGTTTCAGGCGGGACGTGTGGGTCCATTGCCTGAACGAGATCGAGCCGCTTCGGCTGAGGCTGGTTATGAGGACGTTGGGGCTAGCCCAGGAGTGGGTTGATGTAGATGAGCCGGCCCGCATCGGGCGGAAGACCAAGGGGAAGGCAAAGATTGTGGACTGGCGCACGCGCTTCCCAGCACAGTACCAGGACTGGCAGCAGGGCGGGGTCCCAGTGGTGTCCCATGTACAGGACAGCATAGACTACATGAGACGGTACCGAGCTACGTACGGGGACCGCCTCTCCTTGGGTGGTATGGCAGGGGTAAGTGAAATGAAACTGCTTCACCGTTCTATATGTATATGCATGTGGCACTAACTTATGTGCAATGCAGGATGCTCGTGACAGCATGATTGCCGACCTACGGGCCCAGCTGGCAGACGCCAGGCGGCAGTTATTGGCCATCCGACAGGAGTTGGAGATCCTGGTGAGTCTATGCAATGCATTTTTTTTTTGACCTAGATTTTTGATGCTTAGCCTTTGACTGACGTTTGCCCCGTGTTTCAGCGGGCCCACCAGACAGTGGCAGCCGGGACGGTTGGTGGAGCGGGTTCCAGTTCGTGGGGCCCTCCTCCGGAGGTTTCTGCCCTCCAGGAGCAGCTAGCGTATGCGGTGGCTCAGGCTGAGGAGGCCGAGCGTGACCGCGAGGCTCGAGTGAGTGCTTGCTTGGCCCTGACCCTCTTCTAGCTGCTTTCATTCTATCACTGTTTTCTTACGGTGCATGCGTGCTTTGACAGGTGGCCGAGATTCGGGAGGCCCTGGCCCGTGCTGTTCGTGCTGAGCAGGAGCGCGATGCCTGGGTGGCAGAGCGTGACGCCCGGATTGCGGAGCTAGAGGAGGAGCGGCGACGGGAGGCTGAGGAGCTTCCTCGCGACGTAGTGGATCTGCTGATCGCCCTCGAGCTGTCGAGGAGAGAGGCGATGAGGGAGAGAGAGGAGAGGGAGAGGGATAGGGAGAGCGTGGAGAGAGAGAGGGAGAGGGATAGGGAGACCCTAGAGAGAGAGAGGGAGTACAGGATGGCAGAGCGACATCGAGATTGGGACGAGAGGAGAGCTCTGGTGGCCCTGGTGTCGGAGCTCCGGCTGCGTCTTGGCACGGCGGAGGGGAGACTTCGGGAGAGTGAGGAGCGGTATCAGAGGGCGAAGGAGCGCGGGGCGCGACTTCGTCAGTCCGGTTCCTTTTCTGTGGGTAGCTTTCTAGTTTCTTCGGCCGAGGAGCGTCGCCGCACCTTGGAGGCTGGCATGGTGCCACCTGGAGAGGCGAGCATGGCTTCTCAGGGTTCGCAGAGGCCCCCTAGGGATCCCCGTCAGAGGAGGGAGGAGAGAGATGACCAGGAGGGTGGTGGTGAGAGTTAGAGAGTTATTTGTACACCCCACCGTCCTCACTGTATGATGTACTTTTGACTGTTTGTATGAAATGGATTTCGTGTGGTTCCTTTTGTCGTGTGCCCTTTTCCTTCCTGCACTTTCTTTCACACCACGTTGTTCACGCTTCACGGGACTTTGCCCCGGGCAGGAGGGAACTACTTTGCATGGAGGGTTTTTTGTTCCCTTTTTTTTTCACTTTCTTTTGGGCGCGTCCAAGCGCGAGGACGCGTCTTAATCCTCTAATTCAAATTTAAAGCGACGGGTGGCCTTTCTTCTCCGTGCCTTACCCGCAAACGAGCCCGCCTTTCGCCGAAACTTGCTCGCCCGTCTTTGTCTTCTTCCCCTCGATCGATGGAGTTCGGCGGTCTGGACCACGGCGAAGGTGGAGAGGGACGCGGGACCCCTCGCCCAAGGAGGGACGCGCCAGAGCACGGAACGGCGTCTATGGAGGAGGAAGGGCCGCTTCGGGCCCCCGAGGGACCCGAGGGGCCCGATGTCGCGGAGGGAGGTGAACACGGTCTGGTGGGTGCTTGGTTTTCCCCCTCTTTGATCCATTTTGAGTTTTGAAGCAAGCCGTGCAAGGGGGGAAAGGGTTCGGCGAGTGTTGCACTTAAATGATGGACGCGTCCTAGACAGGGGACACGTTCTTTTTGACTGATGTGGGACCCCTTTCTTGGTGCAGGACATGGCGAGGACCCTGGGCCTGGCCGATGAGTGGGCGAGTGCGGACGAGCCGAGCCGCGTCAGGAGGGAGAGTCGCGGCAAGGCGAGGCTCGAGGACTGGCACGTACGTCTCCCTGGATAGCAGGGGAGTGTATTGGTGCAGGACAGCGTCGACTTCCTGCGGCGGCAGAGAGAGAGTTATGTGGGGCTTCCCCAAGTTGGGGACACGCGTGGCATCGGCGGCTCGCGCGCCCAACTGTCAGAGGCTAGGCGGCAGCTGGCCGTCGCTGAACATGAGCTGTCGCTCCTGGTAAGTTACGTGCCGCACTTTTATCTTCAGATTTTGGAGTTTCACTAACGGCCATTGTTTATTTTGTTCCAGCGTGCCCAGCAGACAGCGACGGCGGGGATGATTGGTGGCGCATCTTCCAGTTCCTCGGCCCCTTTTCTCGAGATTGCCTCCCTCCGGGAACAACTTGCCAGTGCGGTGGCCCGCACGACTCGGGAAGAAGAGGAGCGTGATGCCTGGGTGGCGACTGTAGCAGAGCTGCGACATCGCGGTGAGGAGAGACCTTCTCCAGACATCCTGGAGTTAAGGGTTCTTCTGCAGATGATGAGGAGAGAGGCAGAGAGAGAGAAAATCGAGAGAAGGTCTGAGCGACAGCGGGATCAGACCGAGAGGAGGGCCTTGGAGGCCCAAGTGAGGGAGCTCCAACTGGGCCTTCAGGCCGTCGTGCAGAGGCTAGGAGGGATGGAGACGCGCTACGAGAGAGCGCGAGAGTTCGGGGAGCGACTGCGCCAGTCTGGTCGCTTTGCCGCTAGTGGCTTCTTTGCCACGCCAGGGGAGGAGCAGCGAGTCACTGCTGCGGAGCAGGCGCCAAGAGGTGAGGTAGGTGCTGCTGCACGAGGATCCCAGAGGCTTCTGAGGGACCCGCACCTCAGGGGAGAGGAGGGGAGCGCCCAGAGAGATGAGTGATGGTGAGGATCGGCGAGCTGGTGGACTCACCTCCTCCTTATGTTTATGATGTTTTTGACAGCTCATGTAGAATTATGAAGGGAGTGATTTGATTTTCTGCTGCTTGTTTGTTCTCTTGTGTGTTCCTTCTTCCCTACACTTCTTCTCCTTTGCACTGTTCCCATGTGATGGGTCTGCCGAGACTCCGCCCCAAGCGGAGAATCGCGTCTTGTGACCATTTTCGACGGGAATCTGCCGTCGAAGTCAAAAATGACAGCCCTAGTCCCTTTTCCCGGATGTTGTGTCAAGTTTTGCGGACGTCCTCCAAAACATGATAGGGTATCCCTAGACAACATAGGGGGCTAGTTGTCATATCTTCGTCCAATCAATCACCCTGTGCGAGTGGTGAAGTGACACACGGGACCGCATGGCAGCTGCCTTATCGCGAGAGCTATCATTAACAGGTGATGGAGGCAATCTTGGCCTGCACTCCTTCCATTTCTATAAATTCATGTCCCTTTTATCCTCCCAGGTATATCGAGAGCTAACTCGAGGAGCACAAGTTCTCACGGGAGAGGAGGAGTTCAAAATTCGAGAGTTGGATGGAGGACGAATCTTCCCACTCCTCGAAGAGAAGTAGGTCCAGTGGTAGTAGTTCCAGGAGGCTTTCGGACCTCGAAGGGCACTTTAGCGAAAGGGCCCAATCATAACTCGTAAGCTGAGTTTTCCTGCCCTTTTCTCATTCTTTTTCTTCCTTTCTTTCTGACCAAACCTCCTCTCCATTCCCTGCATGCGTAGAGTGTGATGAAATCACAGATCTTATGGGAGTTGGTAGTAGCAGCATACCGAGGTCTCCCGGATTTTCAGAAGGCCAGGCTAGACGTGATGGGTTTTGGCACCTTTCTTCGGATCGAGCCGATCCAGCTCGACCTGGTCCTGATCCAAGCCTTGTGTGAGAGATGGGACCCAGTGAGTCGGGCATTCCTGATGCCCTGGGGGCACATGGTGCCCAGCTTAGAGGACGTGGTCCGGATCACAAGCCTGAAGGTGGAGGGCGAGGCAGTGACCGGGGTCACTTATGCGGATTATCGAGAAGGTGCCCAGAAGCTACTGGGTTTGGACCTAGATGGTCGAAAAATAGGTCGGTAGCCAGGGCGTCCCTCATGGATGCATTAGGGCTCACCGACACTCGTCGGCGGGACGATGAATCCTCAGAAGAGTTCATGGAAAGGATGGAGATAGGATGCCGTGCTGTGTACTGCACAGATTTCGGCAACTGGGAAAGATGCAACATAGATTTGAGGAGATTTCTCCTCTTCCTTTTGGGGAGATTGGTACTGAGCTCGAAAGGGGACGGTATCCAATGTCGCTTCTTGGAGCTGCTATCAGACCTTGAAATAGTAGGGTACTATACCTGGGGAGCCGCCATGCTGGCACACTTGTTTGCAGGCCTGTTCCAAGAAGAGGATCGTGAGATGGCTGTGAGTGGTTTCACACCATTCATCCAGGTATTTTTGGTTTTGCTTGTTTTGTATTTTTTTTTGTGTTTTTGCAAGGTACTGATGACCTGCGCTGAGCAGCTGTGGAGCTATTATTACCTCCCTATGGGGAGAGCTCGGCATTGGCGACCCGTGATGGTGCCGCTAGCCAGGCGGTGGGAACCCATCATGAGTGCGGCACCCCTAACCTACCAACTAATGGTGCTAAGGCGGGAGCTACAGGAGTTCCCTGCAGCGATGGTAAACTGGAGACCCTACTCAGACATGGTCGATGCCGACCAGCCGTGGGTTCTAGCAAGTCGTGCCCGGTTCAGACGGGAACTGTGGATGCACTGCCTGAATGAAATCGAGCCGCTTCGGCTACGATTAGTTATGAGGATTTTAGGACTGGCTCAAGAATGGGTGGATTCAGCTGCGCCACCTCGTGTCGGGAGAAAGACGCGGGGACCGGCGACCTGCATTGACTGGCGCGTGCGGTTCCATGAACAGTATGAAGATTGGCAACGGGGTGGCACGATTGTAGAATCACAGGCACGGGATAGAGAGGACTACTTGCGTCTATATAAGACAAAGTACGCAGAGCGGCTCCAACCCCGGGGACTTGAGGAGGTAGGTTTCCCCTTTTCTTTTTCTTCTTTCTCCTTTTCTTGGTTTTCTGGTGAAAATGCTGACTCGTAAGGCTGCAGGATGTCTGGGATGCCATGATAGCGAATTTACGAACTCGCTTGACAGAGATGGAACAACAGTTGGGTGATGCCTGCGGAGCTACGAGCGCCTTGGTAGGTGTACAGTACGTTCCTAATTAAAGCCCCAGATTCCAGATGTTGGCTGCTAATTCACGCGGTCGTAGCATGCCCAGATTGGCGCGGCTTCCCCAGCGATGGGAGTAGGTGGTGCCTCTTCCAGCTTATGGATTCCCACCTCATAACTTGACTTGCTTCATGAGCAACTTGCTCATGCCACGCAGCGTGCTGCGGAGGCAGAAGGGATGCTCCATATACAGGTAAAAGTTTCAGTGTTGAGTTCTCTTTGTTTACGCCTTATCGCGTATCTGAGATGGTACACTCGGCAGGAAAAGGAGACGGAAGAAGCGCTTGCCCAAGCTGCGCAGAAGGAGGCTAGGATAGCAGAACTGGAGAGGGAACTGCGGCGTCATCCTGATGACGACTCCTCTAGGGATGCTGTGGAGCTGAGGATCACTCTCCAGTTGGAGAGGGAAGACCGCGAGAGAGAACATGCAGAGAATGAAAGAGATGCAGAGAGAGAAAGAGCCAACAGATTGACTGAAAGGGAGGAACGAAGGGCTATGGAGGCCCAACTATTCGAACTCCGAATCAGCCTTGGTCTTGGGAACAGTGGCTGAGAGATGCTGAGGAGCGCTACCGAAGAGCACGAGAGCGTGGCTTTCGTGTTGGTAGCTTCTCTGCTGCTTCCGTAGATCAACGCCAGGATGTGGGAATAGGAAGAGGAGTACAGAGCGGTAGGAGTACCGCTTTTCGTAGTTGGGTAGCACCTTTGAGAGCGTTTTGCCCGGAGAGTAGTGGGACGAGTAATGCAGAGAGAGAGGGCGGAACTTGATGTGATTTTTTTGGTTTTTGGAATAAAATACAAGGTTCGGTTTGTTTATTTTTCACCTTTGCTTCTGTTGCCTGAATCCCTGCACACATCACTGAAACAAACAAATCAGAATTTCTGTTCTGACTTGGCCCCTTGCTCAATAAGCAAATGGTCACTGTGACTGTCCTTGATAACTGGTCAAGGGGCCAAGCCTTTATTAACGAAGGCAATAGAAAAATGTGGTGACGATAAATGCGACAGGTAAGCACACGAATGTAAGCGGTATTAAAGTGAGATGATGTACGCAAATGCGATCATGCAAAATTGATTTGTTTTCTTTTTATATTTGGCATTTTTTGTTTTATCATAAAAAGATTTTTTTTTTTTGTTTGCAAATATGTACATTTTCTCTTTTTCTTTTTTGTTGTTTTTATCATTTCAATTTTTTTTGTTGCTAACGCCCGGCAAGCACCCACATGGCACCTAACCTACGTGAGAACAGGGATTTCTTACTAACCTCCCGGGTATCCTAAGTGCACATCTAGGTTGATTTGGGCCTCTAGACCCCTCGAATGATGATCCCGCCGGCTAAGACTTACCCTGATGACAATACCGTCATGCCATGCTTAGGCTCCCAGTTGCTTCCGACCACAGGGATTCACCCAAAAGATGTTTGAGGTAAATGATTTGCCCGACCCGGGTCTATTTCCTCACAACTCTAGATGGTATATGATGGAACACCCTGGAACCCTAACGACCAACCGCGCGACGCTGACCCGGAATCAGACGCCGTCGCACCCATAGGTGACGCGCTTGCATTGGCCTAAGCCCGAGGTTAAACAAGAAGACATCAAGGTGGTAAACAGGGGTCTTGACCAGCCAGAAACACGGAGACTCCTTCGCAGCGATAGCTTTTGCTTTTCAAAGTAGTCAACCAAATGTGTATATTAAAATAAGGTCGCAGACCCTGGGCAGTTTTCACCTTTCAGAAACTCCATCGAACCTTCATCTTTAGAGGAAGAAGGGAGAGCGTGGGGGATAAACATCCTGAGAGGACCGGCAAAGCCGTTAACCCGGCGAGCGAATAAGGGCCCATTAACTCTTTCCTTTCGGACAACTTCGGACCAAATCTCGAGTATTTACATTCCATAGCCCCCCCTTTTTGTGGATTCAGACTTTTGCTTTGAGGGGTTCCGTTTATCGCAACAGGCACGGTCACGACCAGGCTTTTCTCTTGATTTTGACTTTGTATTTCTTTTTGTGAGGGAGATATAGTCGTTTGACGTTTGTGGGCTCCCTTTTCTTATGCCTGCGGGGACACTGCCCTCTTCTCGTGCTCTGATCGATGCTCGAGGAAATGGATCCTACTCTTACCTTTGGGGTTTGAGTTTCGGTTTCTCATGCTCAGCGTTTTAAGGGCGCCGACTGTCTCATTTGGTCGAAGAGAAAAGAATAAAGATTACAGCTTCCGGAGATCTTCTGGGTGACGCTCCACCGTAGGTGATGCTACCGACTTTTTTTGAATAAAATACATAAGTGAGTATATGTTAGCTTCCTTCGAGCGAACATAGGCCGACGTGGCCGGACAGGGATCTCCACGGTTCTGGCAAACCAAGACCCGGTGCCTACCAAGCCTTAATGGGCCCTATCCTAACATGAAGGTTAGATGTAGGAACTTAACTACATGGTGACTGCCAGGCATCGGCATTTTGAATTTTCCATATTTTTAGTGGTTTTCGGTATTCCTTTGTTTTTGATGTTTTTTTATCTTTTCATCATTTTTTTTGTTTGTTTTATGCTAAGGGTAGTATTTCTTAAGATAAAGCCCATCCCAAGGGTGGGATAACTCGGTCCCATCGGCGTTGATTAGCTTGTAGGCGTTGCCAGGGTACACGGCTTGAATTATAAATGGTCCTTCCCAATTGGGTTGGAGCTTAGAACGCGGCCCTCCAGGTTTGACAAAAAATCTTTTTACGACCATCTCACCGACTTTGAATTTTCTCTCAACGACTTTCTTTTGGTAAAAGTGAGCGAGTCTATTTTGATACACACGCGTGTGTTCGGCAGCGGCCAGCCGCTTCTCATCCAAGAGTTCCAACTGGGCGAGGAGTGAATTACGACGATCATCGAGGGGAAATTCCTCGTCCAATTGTACCCTGAGAGAAGGGATCAGAGTCTCGTACGGGACTACCGCTTCCATACCATAAGTAAGGGCAAATGGAGTCTGCCCGGTGGGGGTACGGATTGAAGTGCGATAGGCCCATAGGGCTTCGATAAGTTTTTCTAGCCAGTCTGAAAACTTACTAGACTCGCAGGTTTTTTTGATGATTTTGAGCAATGTTTTATTGGTGGCCTCCGCTTGGCCGTTACCTTGTGGGTAATAAGGCGATGAATGATGCAATGCAATTGCGTACCTTTTACAGAGGTCCTGTAGGTCCTGAGAAATGAACTGTGGCCCATTATCGGTGACGATCGTGCTTGGGACGCCGAATCTGGCGAGGATGTTCTTTATGATGAATTTGCAGACTGTTGATGCCTTGATTTCCGCATAAGCTTCAGCTTCGGCCCATTTGGTGAAGTATTCCGTCGCAGTAAGGATGAAAGATTTCTGCTTGGTGAGGGAATTGGGATCACCTAGGGGACCAATGATGTCGAACGCCCACATGGAGAAAGGCCATGGGGAAGATATTGGATGAAGTGAGGAAGATGGTGAATGGATTTTATCGGCGTGAAGTTGACACTTGACACACCTACGGACATAGACAGCACAATCTTCTTCCATAGTGGGCCAATAAAAGCCTTGGCGAATGATCTTCTTGGCGAGCATCTGACTATTCACGTGGCCACCGCACACGCCCGAGTGCGTCTCCTCTACACATTTCCAAACCTCATCGTCACCAAGACATCTTAACAGAATACCAGTAAGGCTTCTCCTATAGAGTAGACCTCCAACCAATGTATATTTCTGAGCCACCCTTCTTATGGCTTTCTTGTCCTCTGTGGTGGCCCCTTCAGGATAAGACTGATCTTGGCAGTATTTTACGATTTCATAGAACCATGGTTTCTCTTCATCAGCCAGTTCTTCTTCGGCCTCTGCCAACATGATCTCCCTCTTCTCAAGGATATCTTCCTGCAGGACCTTTCTTGCTATCCTGTCTTTGATGTTTACGTAGGAAGCATCATCGATTGCAGGGGAGTGAAGTTTGTAGATGGAAATGGACTTAAACCATCTTCCTAGAGGGAACCTTATGGATGATGCCAATGAGGCGAGGGCATCGGCGAGAATATTCTGATGACGAGGGACATGAACAAAGATCAGTTTGGCGAACAGTTTGGCAAAGGCAGCAGTGAGTTCTTGGTATGGCTTGAGTTTGGGATCGCGAGTGCGATATTTAGTGAGCACCTGGCGAAGGATGAGTTGACTATCACCTACGACTCGCAACTCAGTGATACGAAAAGAATGGGCGAGTTCTAGGCCAGCTAGAAGAGCTTCATATTCGGCTATATTGTTGGTAACTGAAAATTTGAGCTGGTATGCCAATGGGAATGTGAGGCCTTCAGGTGACAGGAGGGCGACGCCGATTCCTCTCCCTTGAGAATTCAGAGCTCCATCAAAATATAGCATCCACATTGGCTCATCTGATTGGTTGACGGACATTAGTTCCTCATCTGGAAACTCTGATTGGACGGGATCGAATTTGGGAAGAGGATGATGAGCGAGATGCTCGGCTATGGCATAGCCTTTAATCGCCTTTTGCTGGATGTAGGTGATGTCGAACTGAGAGAGAAAACTTTGCCAGCGTGCTAGCCTATCCTTAAGGACGGCTTTCTCCAGAAGGAATTTGATAGGATTCATTCGAGCAATCAAGTGGACCTCATGAGCCAAGAAGTAGTGCTTCAATTTCTGCACTACCCAAACGAGGGCAGCACAGGTTTTCTCCATGACGGTGTACTTCTGCTCACAGGGATTGAGAAGTTTGGATAAGTAATAGGTTGCCCGTTCCTTGCCTTCTTCATCAGCTTGTGCGAGGACGGCTCCCACGGAGTCATCCAAGACTCAGACGTAAAGGATCAGAGGTTTTTCTGGTTTGGGTGGAATGAGAACGGGTGGACTAGCCAGATATTCCTTCAACCCTTCAAAAGCTTTCTGACATTTAGAATTCCAGTGGAATTCTACTCCTGGCTTGGTCAACTCGTAGAGAGGTCTACACCTTTGTGAATGTTGGGACACAAACCGACGAATAAACTGTAACCTCCCGATTAAACCTCAGACTTCCCTCAAATTCTTGGGAGGGGGCATATCCCTGATGGCCTTGGCTTTGTCGGGATCTATCTCGATCCCTCTTTTACTCACAATGAACCCCAGTAATTTACCCGACGACACACCAAACACACACTTTTTCGGGTTCATTTTCAATTGGAACTCCCTTGACCTCTGCAAGACCTTAGCCAAAACTTCTGGATGTTCCATCCTGGTCCTTGATTTTACCAATAAGTCATCCACATACACTTCCAGATATATGTGCATAATGTCATGAAATATGGCCATCATAGCTCTTTGGTAAGTAGCTCCAGCATTCTTTAACCCAAACGGCATGACCACGTAACAGTATGTTCCCCAAGGAGTAGTGAATGACGTCTTTTCCTGATCTTCTTCTGCCAAACGAATTTGATTGTATCCTGAAAATCCATCCATGAATGAGAGGGTTTCGTAGCCTGCCGTGTTATCGATCAATACATCAATGTGAGGCAAGGGAAAATCGTCCTTTGGACATGCGCGGTTAAGGTCCCGGAAGTCGATGCAAATCCTGACTTTCCCATCTTTCTTCATAACCGGGACAATGTTCGCCACCCATTGAGGATAAAGGACGACTCTAATGAACCTGGCTTTGTGGAGCTTATCGACCTCTTCTTTCATTTTCAAAGCCATCTGAGGGTGGAAACGCCTTAACCTTTGTTTTACCGAGACGGACCCTGGTTTTAGGGTTAAACGGTGTTCGACCAAGGTTGAATCTAGACCCGGCATATCCTCGTAGCTCCATGCAAACGTGTCCTTATATTCCTTGAGAACCTCAATTAATGCCTCTTCTTCAGAGGGTGGTAGGTTGTCACTTATGAGGATGATCCTAGGGTCTTCCTCAGTTCCCAAGTTGACTTCTTTGGTGGATTCTTCTACGGCGGTTGACGGCTCGTCGAATCTCCTCATTCCACTTGCGTATGCGCCCGCCGCATCCTCATATTCTTCACCCTCATCTTCAGTGGGGCATTCTTCATCCGTGATCTCGTAGACTCCATACCCTTCATCAAATGCACAGTCGCCCTCACATTCTATTTCCGATAGCTGGATGGGATTTTCTAACAACTGGGGGATGGCAAGAAGGGCCTGACACCTGGCGGCCAAATCCAGAAGGAATCGATGAGAGATCTGCCTACCCTTGGATTTCTTCCTAGGTACTACCCTTGACCTATCATTCCTAGATTGACTTACAATATTTACAGAAGAAGAGGAAGACGAAGAGGATGGTGTAGAATGTACAGGAGAAGACCCCTCAGAGGAGGGGTAGAAAAGGTCGCTCATCGGACCTTGGACGGGTGGTCCGCAGGGCGGTACGCACCCGTGGGAGATGTAGGAGGTTTCCTCAACCAAGATGTGTTGTTGGGGAGTTTGAAAATTGACGTTTTTTTTTCGTTTTCATTTTTAATGACAAAGCAGTGAAAAGAGATTGGAGGAGAGAGAAAAGTGGTTATGGCTAGAGGATTGTGAGGCTCATAGAGCAGATCATGGTTGAAGACCTGGCGCGGGTTGAAAAGCCCGCGTAGGTATGTAAACAGAGAAGGGGATCTGGGAAGATCATCAGACAATTGTCTGGCCCAGGAAGAAGATATCAGCAAAGGCTGAGACGAGTGGATGGAGAAGATGGCGGCTAAGGAGCCGTCGACGGTAATGTTGAGGACGGATGAAGATCCGTCGATGACAGGGTCCTTCTGGCGAGGACGAGGATAGTTTGGAACCTTGGCAAGAGTGGTAATGTTCTCTGGTATTCCGGAGATCAATGGCGGTCCTTCAAGTTGCGGAGACGAGAACATCCTTTCCAGTGCAACGGAGATGTCCCGTATGTCGAACCATTTGTTCCACTCGCATTCCGGATCTTTGATCTTGCCTCTTTTGGTGATCCTCAGACATTTTTCAGCCAAATATACAGCATGTGATCCCCCATATGCTTCTCGTGGGTGATCTCCCATCTGAACAACGGGCCCTCTGTTGAAGTGGTTTGATAGAGTCCATGTGAGGGGCTTCCAATCCGCCTTGAACGGTCCTTTGAAGCCTAGGCCAAACCTGCGGTTCGGCCTAATTTCCTTTGGCGGTTTGAGCCTACCCTGTAACTGTGCGCCCAGACCTTTACCCTGTTGGTAGCCGATGTTCCTCATAATCTCCCACCCTTTGGAGTGAAAAGGGAGACATGATGTTGCGGTTGTCCTGACCGGCTCCTTTGGTGCTAGTGGAACGTGAGATGAATCACGTACATCCAGTAGTGACAATATGGGCCGATGAGACGGCCAAACAGAGGGCAGAGAGGTGTTGATAGCATCCACTGTGTGAAGGACAGGTGTACTGACCACTTTAATAATTCTCCCATTGTAAGGAAACTTCATGCACTGATGGTTGGTGGAAGGCACAGCGTCCATGGCTTCGATGTAAGGGCGACCCAGTATAGCCTTGAATGTGGGGTCCATGTCGAGGACATGGAATTCCGTGGGAATTGACATGGGGCCTAGTTCTGCCTTCAGAATAATCATCCCCTGCGGCGGCCTTTTGCTATTGTCATAGGCCGTGACCGTGATCGAGGAAGGTCTTATTTGTTCCTCGTCGATCCCACACAACTGAAGAGTGCTCATGGAGATCACATTTATGGACGCACCCGTGTCCACAAGACACGGGTTTATGGATACCCCATTGATTTTTATTGAAATGCACAATGCATATTTCGAGCTTCCTTGGGAGCGAGCTCGTAGTTGTGGAACATGATGGCCGGTTGTGTGTCTGTTGGGGTCAGGACGGTCGAAATCTTCTCCACGGGGAGGTCCTCATTAACCATGACTTTTTGAAGATATTCCATCAAGGCCGTCTGGTGGGATGTGGATCTTTGAAGTAGCTCCAGGATGGAGATCCGAGCAGGTGTCTTGTCCAAGTGTTTCAATAGATCATACTGTGTTCCAGGGATAGCTCTTTCTGGTTGTTCTCCATCATCCTTCTCTGGCTGAGACTGCTCAGGATTCTGACTGTTGTGGGGAAAACCCTGTGGAAAATCCTTCACTCCGGAGCACCATTGCCTGCGGCTTTTGTACCTCTGTGGGGGTAGCAGTGGGTTTTAACAGGGATTTGAGGGGTAGTGGTGGAGGAATGGTTGATGAAGCAGGGGTGATGACGGGAGCAGGGATTCTGATGAGGGGTTTGTTAGGTGGAGGCATGGTGGAGGTAGAGGGGATATCGCGCGGATTATGAAGGATAAGGGGTCTGGAAGGTGGAGGTGGAGACGAAGTAGAAGTGGGTAGGGCTTGAAGCGGGCAATGATTTTGAGGTGGGTGATGGGTAATGAGTGGTTTTGAAGGCATTAGTGGTGATACGGTGGAGAAAGACGGGGTTATGTATGGTTGACGGATGATAAGGGGTTTAGAAGGCGTAGGGGTAAATGTGGTAGAGGTGGATGGTAAAGTGGGGGAGTGAGAGAAGATGAGAGGGTGTGAAGGCGTAGTGGAGAGTGTCGGTTGATAGGAGATCGGGGTACGGATGAGAGGGCGTAATGGTAGTGGAAATGGTGAAGGCGATACTGACGCGGGTTGATGAGAGAGAGGTGCTACCCGGGCAAGGCGAGGGGGTTGCATGACGATGGGGTTGGAGGAAGAAAGAATAGAGGTACTTTCCTGGTGCCACACCTGCTCTCTCCCGACTTCCGGGAAGGAGGAGATGGGGTTAACCTGATGATTGGGCTGTTGGTGCTCCGGTAGTGGATTCTGGATTATGCCCATGTTGGGCTGTTGTTGTGGGGCCTGCTGAGGCTGCTGTTGTTGTTGTGGTTGCTGCTGCTGCTACTATTGTAACTGCTGTTGTGGCCTCTGAGGAGGTCTCCTAGCCTTGAGAGCGGTGACGTATCGTCTCATTTCATCCCAATCTATTTGATGTTCATCATTCATATCATGGATGTAATCTTTGAAATGGAAGCAGTAATCTACTGTGTGTCCTGGCTGCCTGTGGTAGACGCAGTATTTAGAGGTATCAACATTTGGGGGCCACACGGGCCTTTCTCTGGGTAGGGCGAGTTGGTTTGATGCCATGAGGGCATTAAAAATGTCTGCTAAGGTTTCTGGCAATGGTGGATAGTAGGCTCTCTTGGGACCGAGCGGCCTCCTTTGTTGCTGTTGGGGACCATAGTTCCCCGGGGGTGGAACTTGGTTGTACTGAAGCGGTGGTTGTTGTTGCTGAGGTTGTGGTTGTTGTTGCTGGGGTTGGCGTAATGGAGGCATATTATCCTGGGGTGGATTATTTTGGGGTGGAGGACGAAGAGGGAAAGGACCTGGTTGGAGGGGAAGTCGGGGCATTTGTGGAGGCCTTGGGTTGACCGCATAGTTGGCATTGTTGACCGCACCCACTTGCTCATTTGTCACGACCCCTTCTGTGGCTCCGCCCGGGACACCAGCGCCTGTCTTTCTGACCACTTTGGGCTTCGACGACTCAAACATGTTCATAATGGGGGAGTCTTTTAACTGGGTTTGGATGTATCGGGCCCTTTCATAGAGTTCCTCCATTGTAGTAAGTTTATTCATGGCCAGGACGTGTCTGAACTGTGGGGTTGCATTAGACACAATCATCTTCACTTGTTCGGGCTCAGAGAGGGTATCCCTTATTCTTTCCGCCAGAGACCTCCATCTATCAGCATAGCGGACAAAATCCTCGTCGGGCTTCATCTTTTCGGCCACTAGGTCGGTAATGGAGAGTGAGGGACCGACCCTATCCCTATATTTCTGCAAGAACCTTCTCTGGACTATTTCAAAATTCTCGGCCTCGCGGGGCTCCAAAGAATAGAACCACTCTAGCGCGGGACCATCCAATGATCTCGAAAGAGGTATGCCAGGGACCTCTGATCGTTTTGCCAATAGGAGGACTCATACATGAAATCCTTGAGGTGAATGAAGGGGTTGCCGGTACCATTGTATCTGCGGTACGTGGGCATTTCGGAGGGAGGAAGATGAATGACGGGAAGGATTGGCAAAGCAACCTCCGGGGTGGCTTTCACGTCCACCATCCTTCTCAGATTTTGAAACTGCTCGTCCATGCGATTGAACCTATTGAGGAGCGATTGGGCGAGCTCCTCTGGAGGTGAAGGTGGCACTTGCCACTGGGGGAGAAACTGTCTCCCGGAGACTTGAGGGGGGAACCCGGAATGAGAGGGAGCTGTCGGACCGCCGACAGTTGGCCCTGGCTGAAGCGGTGTGTGGGGAACAACGGGAGTTTGAGATTGTGACGGGAACTGGAATGAGGGTGGTTGTTGGCTCGCTTGTCCTTGAAGCGAGGGAGACTGGATGGCTTGCGCCAATGAAGGAGATGGAATGGCCTGCACGGACTCTTGGAGAGGTGCGATGGCCGGAGTTGATTCCTGGGGCGTGGGGGAAACAGATTTCCCTTTTAGAATGGCCTGGAAGGCCCGGAGCTGTTCAGAGGTAAGCTCCGTGTTGGCGAGGACGCCCAGTAAGGAAGAGATATCCTGCGGTGGGGATGTGTCCCCGGCAATAACCTGCACCTCATGCGAGGGCTCATGAGAAGGGCCCGAGTCCATAGCATAGACTCGCGGGTCGGCTGACAAACCACGACTAGGGTGGTTCTCCTCAAAAGACTCGTGAGCCATGCTCACAGTTTTCCCAGAACGCAAAAACATACACTAGCAAGCAGGTAGCAGAGATTATCAAACAAGTGGATGCCTTTACGCCTTTTTTTGTGTTTTGATTTTGATGATTTTTTTTGTGTTTTTAGCGAGATCCGAAGTTCACACAAAATAGGGACCCTAGTTTATTTTTGTTTCACCGCCGTGTCAGCTAGGGTCTCTCGTCTCACCACGAATGAAATGACTAACTCCGGGGAACTTCAATGGTACAACCAGCCCAGTGAACGAAGAGGAGATTCTTCGATGTCGGGGACTTACGGAGGTCCCAGTGGAGGAGATTCTAGTCCGTTGAGAGGAATTCTCAAACGGAGAGTCCTTCCTTCACCGGGAAAGGGTGATCCTCAAAAAAATGAAAAAAGGATAGAAAAGAGGGATGGATGCATGCAATGAAATGCTGACAGAGATATGGAGTGGGAAAACAACAGAAATAACAGACATATAATAAACAAACAACCAATCACAACTGACAGTGCTGCCGTGAGCACAACGGGGGCGCGCGCGGGCGCCAAGGTGGAGAGGCACGGATGGTGCCGAACTTGCAAGGGTAGCCGAAAGGAAGCAGTAGAGGTCCCACCGTGATCGCCAATCTGTGAGCGACGTCACGCGGTTCGGGGTGCGAAGAGGACGCGGAGCGCGCGGGCTCCTTCTTTTTGTTTGCTGCAACACAGAAATAAGAGAAAAGAGAAGGGGCCACCACGGGAGATTGCTCCGGCGGGGCGAGCGGGACAAATGTAATATAGCAAGATATGGGGGTTAAACGGCCATAGCGGGAAGTGACTCGCCGCGACCTCGGGGGGACGGGAATGGTGCAGAAATTAAATAGCAAGAATTGAAACGGCCATTGGGGAAGTGACTCGCCGCGGCCTCGAGAATATGAGCAGATAAGAATATAACAGAATATAAGGAGAATATAAAGAGCGGGAATTTAAACGGCCATTGGGGAAGTGACTCGCCGCGGCCTCGAGAACATGAATAGATAAGAATATAATATATAAGAACGGGAATTTAAACGGCCATTGGGGAAGTGACTCGCCGCGGCCTCGAGAATATGAATAGATAAGAATATAACATATAAGAACGGGAATTTAAACGGCCATTGGGGAAGTGACTCGCCGCGGCCTCGAGAATATGAGCAGAATACAACAGAATATAAAGAGAGTATAAGAACGGGAATTTAAACGGCCATTGGGGAAGTGACTCGCCGCGGCCTCGAGAACAAGATGTGATCGCCAGGGGCCGAAAGACCCCAAAATAAAGAAAGTGATCGCGCCTACCTCAAGAGCGGGAGATGGCGGGTTGCTTCTTCCTCCCCCTTCGGCCGGCCGACGGAGAGGGCTTTCCTTGGGTACCCTTGCAAAACAACGACAAACAAGTAACGAGTGGATTAGAAAGATGAAGGTGTAGTATTCAAATCCTTGCGATAAAAATAACGAAATGATGGCAAGACACACACCTGGTTGGTGTTGTCTTTTAAACCCCTCTCGGACTCGAGTAGGAGGAAAATGAGATGATGGATGCAAGAAGTATATAAGAAGAGGCGCCCTTATGAAGGGGGATAGATGATGCGAGATGATGAATGCAAAAGAACTAAGAAGAAAAGGAAAGGATTGGCTTATTGGATGTGCCGATGGTGAAATCCGGCGGAGCTCCGGCAGCGTAGGGATGGCGTGGAAGCGCGGTGGATGAAGACGACCTTCCTCTCGCGAGCGTGGGCACCCGAGAAGCCGGCAGAACCTCCACCTACAAAAGACCCCACGGGTTAGAAAATGACTCCGGTAGCCTCTGGGCTCCGGCAGCCTATCGGATCTCTTCGAAGCTCTCCCAGAACTGAGGGGGTGGGCCTCTATTTATAGGGCTCCGGAGGGTGGAGGCGTCCAGGACCCTGGACACCTCCATCAGGCCGAACTAATATTTTATTCTATTTTTATTTATTTTTTCGGAATATTTTTGTGGAGGCGTCCAGGGCCCCGGACGCCTCCAACAGGTCCACCGAACACCACCGACGGCCGCACGCGGTTTGGCACAACGCGTGGTTTTGTGAGCGGCGCCTCGTGATTTTGAAATGGGCGCGTCCAGCGGGCTGGACGTCTCCATAATTTGGATTTTTTCACACACGACAAACCGTCGTTCGGTGGTCGGCGCCCGTGAGGGAGTTGATGGAGGCGTCCAGGGTCCTGGACGCCTCCATAAATATATTATTTTTTATTATTTTGTTTTATTTTTATGCCAAAGCTGGCATTTTAATTTTTATACTTGTTTTTATGGAGGCGTCCAGGGGCCTGGACGCCTCCATTAATATATATTTTTTATTTATGTTTTGTCTTTTATGCTAACTGGCATTTTACATATTTTTTATATTAGTTTTTATGGAGGCGTCCAGGGTCCTGGACGCCTCCATTAATATATATTTTTTATTTATTTTTGGGCTCTGAAAAACAAATAAAATAAATTAAAAGAATGGGGGCGTCCAGGGGCCTGGACGCCCCCATTAAGACCCACCCGGGTCCTCAGTTCAGGCGTTGGCGGCCGCCTGTCAGACACCCTTCTTGATTCCGGAACCTCCTGATGCGTCTGACTTGTGTTGATGCCGTCCGAATGCCGTGACGAGACGATTCCGGATGCCGAAAAAGGCAGAAGAAGACCCAAGAAAAGGAAGTATTTAAGATATTCGAAATGCGTAAGCTGTCGCGGGACGTTGTATAGTAATATGAGACTTTCTCAGGAGACGTCAAGAATGGCGTGTCTACAGAGAGCTCGAGCAGATAAAAGAGGAAGAGAAGGAAAAAGAGAGAGAGAGTGAGACAGAGTGATCGGAAGAAGAAGAAGGGCAGAGAGAAGCTTCATTCTGAAGATCAGTCTTTATTGGAAGTCGGATCAGATCCACTCCAGTCAGCTCTTAGGAGCCACATTTGTGCTTTCATTTTTAGCTTTCAATCGCTGATTGTTTCTATCTTTCGTTTTCCTTTTATACCTTTCTTCAAGCTGTTTGTCAGCATTTGCAGTGGAGGATTCCACTCGACGGCTAAGCTGTATTGTCCAGCAGAGCAAGCTGTGAGGCTCAGCAGGCGAGGAGGATTTCTCGGACAGCAAGCTGTGAGGCTCAGCGGATTGTATGGCAAGCTGTGATGCCCAGCTGTTCAAGCTGTGAGTCAGCGGAATCCACACTCTGGTTTGAGTGTGGGGTGGACGTAGGTCTGCAGGACCGAACCACCTAAAAACCCTCTTGTTCTGTGGTTTGAATTCTTCTATCTGCTTGGCGCTAGATGAATGATTAGGCACGATTTGTTTAGTTAGTCTGGTGGAACCAAGTTTGCATTCAGATCATTTGATTTCAGGTCTAGAAGAGCAGTGAATTCCTTATAGTTTACATGGATTAGAACTGAAGCTTAATTCATTTCTTTAGGCTTTAATTCCACAGTTCTGAGTATTTGATTTTAATTGGGCGAAAGTTTTTAAAGGGTATATTCATTCACCCCCCTCTGAATACATAGCACCGAACCCAACAGTAGTTACATTGGTATTAATTTTTAAAAAAAATCCAAAAAAAATTAAAAGAAATCCAAAAATATCTATATTCCTTTGGGCCCTTCACATTGCATGCAAGGTAGGAGATCCCTACACACACATTTAATAGGACCCATTGGTGAAGTTGAAAGGTTAGTGCATTCTAGATATCATCAACAACCTAACCTTATGGCTGACCAAAATCAAAACCAAGCTCCTAAATAGATGAATGATTATTTCATGCCAAACCAATATCAACCATCCTTCTATGTTCAAACACTTTAGAACCAGGCGGTTCACTATGAGATTAAATCTAGCACCATCCAGATGTTGCCTTCATTCTATGGAAATCCTAATGAAGATCCTTATAAACATCTAGATGAGTTCCTCCAAATATGTTCCACTGTCAAAATCTAAAATTTCTCAGATGATGCCCTTAAGCTTACTCTCTTCCCATTCTCCCTTAAGGACAAAGCAAAATATTGATTGGGAGCCTTGGGTAGAATGATTGATACATGGGGAGAGATGCAGAAAGAGTTTTTGAAGAAATTCTACCCCATTGGTAGGACAAATACCATGAGAAGGGCCATCACTGGATTTACACAAAATCCTGGGGAACAAATTCATGAGGCCTGGGATAGGTTGAAAGATTTATTGAGAAAATGCCCCCATCATGGCCTATCTAGATGGCAAATTGTGCAAGCATTTTATGAGGGATTAACGAAAAATTATAGACAAATGGTGGATGTCTCATGTGGGGGAGCTTTTATGAGTAAAAGTGAAGATGAAGCTTATGAATTGTTTGAAATGTTAAGTGAAAATTCTATTAGTCATGCTTCACTTTCCTCCTATTAAAGGATGATTGGACCTGCTAAGAAGGGTGGGCTTTATGAAATTAAAAGTCAAGGAGATTTTGAGAATATGTTGGATATTAATGCGCTTGCGCAAAAGTTGAATAAAGTGGACTTGTTGGTGTAAAAGATAGAGAAGGTAGATTTAGTGGCTCAAAAGCTAGATCAACTTTTGTCCATGAATAGACAGGAGTCCTCTCTTCCTTCTGCTCAGCCTCTCTCAGATTCAAACCTTCAAGAACTTTGTGCTCTATGTTCGAACCCAAATCATGCCGTAATTGATTGTCCCACGACGGCCCAACTTCCCCCGTTTATCAAGAGCAAGTCTTTGCTGCTCAGGGTGTCTCCAAGCCCACTTATGATCCATATTCCAATACTTACAACCTGGGCTGGAGAAATCATCTGAATTTTTCTTGGAAATCTCAGGCAAGTTCATCCAATCAAGCCAATCCCTCACTTCCTAAGCAATCTTTTCAAGTTCCAAACCAGTCTCACCAACATTTTTAAACTCCTTTTCAACATAATCAATAACAACTTCTATTTCATCAATCATCATTCCATCAAGCTCAGGCCCCATATCAACATGCTACATCATTTCAGGGCCAATATAATCAATTTCCATCACATCGTTATCAACATCAAGCCCCGTTTCAAGCTCCTTATTAGCCGCCTCCTCAACCTCACCAGCCTAATTTTGAAGATAAATTTGACCAACTTCAGCAACTTATTCTCTCTCAGCAACAATCAATTGCTAAGTTAGAAGGTCAAATAGGTCAGTTGGCTGCTAGTAATATGAGGAGAGATGTTGGGCAGTTACCTAGTCAACCCATAGCTAATCTCCGTAATCAACAACCTCCGGGTTTCCAGCAAAAAGCTCATATTCTTCCTCCTCCAAATCAGCCCAATCAACCTCAGCCACCCCCTCCTATCGTTCCTCAATTCGAGAATGCCAAAGCTATCTCTACCCTTAGGAGCAGGAAAATTCTCAATGATCCATATCAGGCTAAAGACGTGGGTGGTAGTAAGGGCCAAGATGTCCAAGAGGAGAGTGATAATGAGGAAGAAGATCCGATAATTGTTCAAGAGAAAAAGAAGTTGGATGGGGGGAGAAGACAATGGACAAAGGAAAGGTCAAGGTTGATGAAGGTTTTCAAGGATATGTTCCTAAGGTCCCTTTTCCGGATGCATTAAAGCCAAAAGCTCAAAAGAAGTCGATCCAACAAGAAGAGTTGATGGAATTATTTAAGCAAGTCAATATCAATATTCCACTCTTGGATGCTATTAAACATGTGCCGACGTATGCCAAATTTTTAAAAGAGCTTTGTATACCAAGAAGGGAGCCGAAGGCGGTAACACAGAAAATCCGTCTCTCCGAAGATGTTAGTGCTGTTTTAATGAATTCTTTACCAAAGAAGTTGAAGGACCCTGGTGCTCCATTAATTTCATGTGATATAGGTGGGGTGACATTTGATAAAGCTTTGCTAGATCTTGGCGCTAGTGTTAATCTGTTACCCACCTGCATTTATGAGCAATTTGATCTCAGAGAATTAAAGCCTACTTCTATTATCCTTCAACGGGCAGATCGGTCTGTTAAGACACCAAAGGGTTTGTTGGAGGATGTGATAGTAAAAATACATGAGTGCTACTTCCCAGTGGACTTTTTAATCTTGGATATGGCCTCGTCTCAGGAGTTAAAGCATACACCAATCATTTTGGGACGTTCATTTTTGGCTACGGTAAAGGCCAATATAAATTGTGCCACAGGGATGATGGATATTACTTTTGGAGGAGAGAGGGTTTCCCTAAATATTTTTAAAGCATCACAATACCCGGATAATGAGGAGGAATGCAATGTTATTGATATGTTTGAAGAATTAATTGAAGAATGTCCGGATGTTAGTGATAATATGATTAAAGAGGGTAGTATGCTTCAGGATTCACCTCTTTCATATGCGCCATATTCTAGAGTAGAGCCTCTGCCTTCATTAAGATCTGAACCAATTCTTCCATCTCTAGAGTAGCCGCCCATTTTGGAACTAAAACCTCTGTCGGACTCTTTGAAATATGCTTATCTAGGCCCGGACCATACTCTGCCCATAATCATTGCTTCTAATCTTACCCCTGCTCAGGAATCTCAGCTTTTAGAAGTCCTTAAGGAGCATAGAAGGGCGATAGGGTGGTCTGTGGCAGATTTGAAGGGTATAAGTCCGGATGTTTTCATGCATTATAATTACTTAGAGGATAATGCCAAGCCGAGCAGAGAGATGCAGCGTCGGCTGAATCCGAATATGAAGGAAGTTGTTAAGAAAGAAGTTGTAAAGTGGTTAGATGCTGGGATTATATATCCTATTTCTGATAGCAAATGGGTTAGCCCGACACAAATGGTTCCTAAGAAGTCGGGACTGACTGTGGTAACAAATGAAAAAGGAGAAGAGGTGCCTATACGATTGCAGACGGGGTGGAGAGTTTGCATTGACTATAGAAAATTAAATTTTGTGACAAAGAAAGATCATTTCTCACTCCCGTTTGTTGATCAAATTCTGGAAAGACCGGCTGGGTAATAATATTTTTATTTTTTGGATGGCTATTCTGGATACAATCAAGTCGCTATCTATCTGGAGGATCAAGAAAAAACACTTTTACGTGCCCCTATGGCACGTTTGCTTTTAGAAGGATGCCTTTCGGGCTTTGCAATGCTCCCGCCACCTTTCAGCGGTGTATGATGTCTATATTTTCTGACATGGTGGGGGAAACTTTGGAAATATTTATGGATGATTTCTCTATTTTTGATTCTTCATTTGAGGGGTGCTTGGAAAATTTAACGCAAGTTTTGAAAAGGTGCATTGATGCTAATCTTGTTTTAAGTTGGGGGAAGAGTCATTTTATGGTGCGAGAAGGTATAGTTTTAGGCCATGTAGTCTCGGAGAAGGGAATAGAGGTTGATAAAGTTAAGGTTGAATTGATTTCCAATCTTCCTCCTCCTACTTCTGTCAAGCAAATAAGATCCTTTCTTGGCCATACGGGATTTTACCACATATTTATCCAGAACTTCTCCACCATCGCTCGCCCTCTCACCAAATTGCTTGCTAAGGACACTCCTTTTAATTTAGATGATTCATGTTTAGAGGCATTTAATTCCTTGAAAGTGATCCTCACTCAAGCTCCGATTTTGCAACCTCCATATTGGTCGCTTCCTTTTGAGATCATGTGTGATGCCTCTGATTATGCTGTGGTAGTTGTCTTAGGTCAAAGAGTGAATAAGAAGCCTGTGGTAATTTACTATGCGAGTCGCACCCTCGCCGATGCTCAATTGAATTACACTACCACGGAGAAGGAACTCATAGCTGTTGTTTTCGCCCTAGAAAAATTCCGTTCATATTTGTTAGGGGCAAAGGTTATCATCTACTCTGATCACACTGCTTTAAGATATTTGCTTTCCAAGAAGGATGATAAACCCCGTCTCATTCGTTGGATTTTATTGTTGCAAGGATTTGATTTAGAAATAAGAGACAAGAAGGGGTTAGAAAATGTCGTTGTTGATCATCTCTCAAGGATAGTGATCCCTGAAAGTACTCCAATGTCCGATTCTTTTCCAGATGAACAAATTCTTTCCATCTCTCATTCGTCAACTCCTTGGTATGCTAATATTGTTAACTACCTGGCGGTAGGTCAGATCCCAGGAGGGTGGACTAAGCAGGAGAAGGATCACTTCTTTTCTAAGATAAAACACTATTTTTGGGAGGATCCGGAATTATTTCACATGGGTCCTGATCAGATCATAAGAATATGTGTCCCTGAAGAAGAACAACAATCAGTGTTGAATTTTGGTCATAATCTTGCTTGTGGAGGACACTTCTCTGGAAAAAAGACCGCGGTTAAAGTATTGCAAAGTGGATTTTATTGGCCCACTTTATTTAAGGATGCTTATGACTTTTCTAAATCTTGTTTGAGATGTCAAGCCGTGGGCAATAATTCGAAGAAAGATATGATGCCGATGAATCCCATTCTGGTAGTTATGGGATCGTTTCCATCTTCTTTTTGTAATGAATACATTTTGGTCGCGGTCGATTATGTTTCCAAATGGATTGAAGCTATTGCTACTAGGACAAATGATCATAAGGTTGTTATAAAGTTTGTGAAGAAGAATATCTTTTCCAGGTTTGGTTGTCCTAGAGCTATAATTAGTGATGGAGGTTCTCATTTCAATCATTTTCAATTCTGAGCTTTGCTTTGTAAGTATGGTATCACTCATAAGCTTGCTACCCCTTATCATCCCCAAACTAGTGGTCAGGTTAAAGTTTCCAATAGGGAGATTAAAAATATTTTGCATAAAATAGTTAGGCCGGATAGGAAAGACTGGTCTGAAAGGCTAGATGATGCATTGTGGGCCTATAGAACTGCATTCAAGACTCCCATTGGTATGCCCCCATAGCGCCTGATTTTTTGTAAAGCCTGCCACTTGCCAGTAGAGTTAGAGCATAGAGCATATTGGACCATAAAGCATGTAAATTTTGATTTAACTCAAGCTGGATCCCAAAGAGCTCTTCAATTGAATGAAATGGAGGAACTAAGGAATGAAGCCTATGAAAATGTAAAGATTTACAAAGCTAAAACCAAAGTATTTCATGATAAGCACATTCACAGAAAAATATTTTTTGTTAATCAAAAGGTTTTGCTTTTTAATTCAAGGCTGTGTTTGTTCCCTGGTAAATTGAAATCCAGATGGGATGGGCCATTTTTTGTTGTTAAAGTATTTGATCATGGAGCCGTTAAAATTCTAAATCCACAAAATGGTCATATTTTTACTGTTAATGGCTAAAGGTTAAAACCTTACTTGGAGAATGAGCAGTTAACTGCAAAAGAATCAATGTGTGATTTGGAGTAATTATTTGTGAGCTTTCATGCGTCTGGCTGAAAACGGAAAATTTAGTGCTTCTGGGAGGCAACCCAATGTTTTGTTATTTGATGGTTTCTTTTTAGTGTATTTTCAGTAGTCAGGTCTGGAAGAAGAAGAGCTATCGCCAGTTTATCTAAAGGACTGTTTCGTCTCACTTATCAGGTTGTATCCTTCCATCCTAACTATATTCTTTACTTACGTTGTTCTGTTGCTCTTTATTTTCTCATGCCATTGAGGACAATGTCATTCAAGTTGGGGGGGAAGGCAAAAAATTTTCATTGCATATAGTACAACCTGACATGAGTTTTATGCATATCATTATTTTGCATATCATGAAAGTGAAAAGATGAAATCCCCGACGGAGTTTTATTGATTTATACTTGAGTTGAAAGTAATGCTCGATTAGAAAAGGCTAGGGAGAAGGTTGAAGGAATATTTATTTCAATCTAGCTATGGAAAACTGATATAAGAATCTCTTTAAAGTTCATGCGTACTATTAGGAATATAATCACTCTACACACTGATGAAGCAAAATAAGACAAGCCCTCTGTTATTTTGAGCTGTATCTAATACTCTGCATTTCTTGAGGAGGAGATTTATTCCAAAAAACTTTCTGCCAAGTTTTATAGAAAGTAAAGTGCAAAAGCACATTGTCGGAAAAATAAGAAGAGAGAAAGAAAAAAAAATGAAAAAGAAACGCCATGAAAAATGCCCCTGATCTGAGTAACCGGGCCTGCTTCACCTGAGAAGTGTTGAGGTTCGTGCAAAAAGGTGAAGGGTAGTACAGCATCATGGTTGTGCAAATGAAAAATAGAAAAAGAAAGAGAAAGATCCGAAGGGACAAACAATTAAGGAAGATAAAAAGTTAGTATGCTTAATACTCTGATCTGAGAGGTGCAGAGTTGAAAGTTACTTACTTGGAATAACAAATGGGGGACGCAATTGTCTTAACTGTAGATTTGGAATTACACATGCACAAGTGCTATTGAACTTTGATTTGTATTCTTAAGTCATGTTCTCTAATTTCCAATCTAAGGCTAGTATGAACATTAATGATTCTGGATTCCTAATCTTTGGTTGATTCTAAGAAGGGAGAGTTGGATATAAGAGTACGATCTTTATGAACTCTTGTTGGTCCTTAATTTTGAATTAAATGCATTGCTAAGGGACTAGCAATGAGTAAGTTGGGGGGTGTGATAAGTGCTATATTTTATATCATAATTAGCATCACATTCATCATCTTTGTGCATTTAATGAGTCTAGTTGTGCATTTAATAAGGTTAAAATCTCATTCTCATCATTTTCTGAGTCTGCATAATTTTATCATCAATTTTGAGTCAAATCGGTAATTTAATAATTATTTAGAAAATGCATAATATTTCCATTTTATTTTCTGCTAAAGAATATTGAGTATTTTGCATTTTGGTGAATTTTCAGGAATTTGCGACCATGATGAAGTCACTATTTATTTTGTGACCATTTAAACAGGCGTGGTTTCATTTTGTGGCATTAAAGTAAATCAGAAAAAGTTGAAAATTCAATGGATATTGCGACAGCTATTCAGACGCCATTTGGAAGTTGCGACCGTTCACAGGGTCGTTAATTCATTTTGAATGGAAAAATAGAATTTGGAAAGTTGAAGGAATTTGCGCCATTTCCCTAATTTCTGAAAATAAAAGGGGAAATAAAAATCTGCAATATAGGAAATTACGGTTGGAGGTCAGTCGTTAAAAGGATATTGCGCCCTTGTTCAAGTCGCTATTCAAGATATTACGGCGTAGCTTAAGACGTTATTCAGAAGAGATCCAGAAACTGTAGTGCAGTTTACCGATTGAAGTGTTCTTCCATATTTTGAGCTTATCTATGATTAATCTATGGAAAGGAGAACTCTACATCTGAGAAGGAGTCTTAATGGGTCAGGAGACATTGCTGGAAACATATGTTTAATTAGATCTAGGAACTTACAATCTTGCAAACGCTGTTGTTCCCTATATAAGGATGCTCAGGCCGATGCTGTAGGAGGATAGATAGATAGAAGGTCTGTCGTGGGATTAATTTGGATGCTTTTTCTTTCATATTTTTAAGTTAAGTTCTTCTACAAAGTTCTTCGATTTCCAATCTTCTGCAACTTTGTCTTCTTCATCTCCCTCTGATTCTTCCTCTATTCAAAGTTATTTTCTGTTTTTCAAAGCCATGTCTCCCATTTTTACTGTTCATCCGATTTCTCTACCTTCTGATTTTCTTCAATTTTCTCCATCTTTCTCTCCTCTTTTCAAGTTATTATCTTCATCAAAGTTCTTCGATTTTTAAAGATCTACATCTTCTTCTTCTTTCCCTTCCTCTAATTCTTCTTCTTGTCATCGTTATCTAGTATTTTTCAAAGTTCTATTTTTTTGATTTCTACTGTTCATCCGATTTTGCTGAACTCTGGTTTTCTCGATTTTTCACCTTCTTCCACTCATTTTTTCAATCTATGTTCTTCATCAAAGTTCCTCGTTTTTCAAAGATCTACAACTTTTTTTTCTTTACATTCTTCTACTTCTTCTTGGTTTGAAAGTTATTCTCAGATTTTTAACCTGCTATCTTGGGTTTTCTATTTTACTGTTCATCCACGACCAACCTCTGTTCTTTTATATTTTTCTTTATCTTTCTCTCATTTTTAAATTTTGAGTTCTTCACCAACCTTCTTCGTATTCTCATCCTCTACAACTTTCATGTTTTCCACTTTTCCTAATTCCTTCTGATTTTAAAGATATTCTCTTCTCAATCTCTCTCTATTTTTTAATTTTTCACTGTGTTTTTTAGTCTCCATCGAACCCTCTCTTTCTCTCTTGGTTTCTTCTTTTCAAAACACACACATGCACACACCTATTTCTGATTTTTAAACTTTTCTCCCCCTTCTATTTTTTCTCTCTTCTCTATTTTCCTCTTAAAATCCCTTCGGCGGATATTCTTTCAATTAATCCTCTCAAGACGTCGGATCCAAAGCGAGGCGATTCCATCCAAGGCTCGGCAAGGAGGCGGCGTTCTTCATTCATCTCTTGGCTACAATTTTCTTCCCTTTTCTCTTTTTAATTCAAAGTTGTACTTTTTAATTTTCATAGATTGTACTCTTCAATTTCATAGTAATATAATTTAATTTTGGCAAAATTGTGATTTTTCTCTCTCTATCTCCTCCAATTTCTCTTCTTAAACCCTCTCATCTTCTTTAATTAGTTTTCATGCACTTTATTTTCTTTAGTTTTAATCTCACTCAAAATTTAGTTTTCAAAGCATAAAGTATTTTTCCAACTTGTTAAAATAAGGATTTTTTCTCCTCGTGGGATCGACTCCACTTACCACTATATATTTGATTTTCCAATCTTTAAAAGTGAGTGAGTGCGAATATTTTGAAATTGTGGCACAGCTTTCTTAACGACACTAGTCGGTGCGCATCATACGCATCTTCCAACTTGGTCACGTTGCGATGGAAAAGCTCATACTGAAGGTGTGGCCGCAGACCACGCCGAAAACGGGAAACAGTCAGGGAGCTTTCCTCCGTGGCGTCACATCGCAGAAAATACTCATCGAACTCGGCGATGTAATCGGAGACGGACCGATCTCCTTGGGAGAGACTCTGCCATTTGTCTATGAGACGCTGGCGGTATGTGGCAGGAAGGTACTTCTGTCGGAGTTTGGTCCTCATCTGACTCCATGTCTCAACATGGGGCTCTTAACGATAAAACTGCAGTCTCCACGTTCTTCCAATAAGTCTACGCCTGCCCTAGCAGCTTCATTTTGGTGAACTTGACTTTCGTGTGGTCCGTCATCTCAAACCATTCGAAGTACCTGTCCATGCCGGCCTCCCAATCGAGATAGACCTTCGGGTCCAAGGACCCGTCAAAAGTGGGAGGGTCTGCTCGCACAGTCCTGAGGATACGCTCGTCCTCATCATCCCTCTGTGGTCTGTGACCACGAAGGTGCCGGCCATTACCCCCATAATCGTTGTCGGACTCGTAGTCCTCAAAATTGGGGGCACGTGGCCGTCGTTCCTCAGCCCTAAGTGGGGCGGGCTGGGCAGCAGGCGCCTGAGGGGCAACAGCTCCGGGAAGCTCCCGGGGGGAGACTTTCTCTACACTCTCTAACCTTCCAACCAGACCTTGGACATATCGGTCGGATGCCTTAGCACGCTCCTCCATGGCCTTGAGACGGCCCTCCATGCGATCGGTATGCTCCCTAAGAGTCTGTTCGGACCTATCCATGCACTCTAGGAGTAGAGCCATCATGTCCTCCAGAGATCGGCCTCCCTGGGCGGCACCTCGGGGTTCACCCATAGTGTCAGGGCGATGGTACTGGGTACCTTCACGAGTGGGCATGCAAGGGGAGGGGACTTAAAGGTAACTAAGGGGTGACTCACTACGACCTATATGGAAGGACAAATGAAAAATGAAGGACGACCTAGACTCCAATATCCGGTACGAGGTGGAGGTTTGATCCAAAGATTGCACTCAAGCAAGTGTGCCCCTTTCCCAATAGGCGAGCCTATCATTCCGGGAACACCTTTGGATATACCAGATAAAATGGAACACCTTGGACCGACTACCCTAGGCTCAAACTGGCTCTGATACTAATTTGATGCGGGATGACAATGAGACTCGACTCGGACTTGTTGCGAACCTGGGACTCTACGTGACGACGCGACCCAAAGACGACGCGACCAGCAACGACATGATTGGTTCGGCACCCTACGTGGTTCCTGAAGAGGCAAGCATGTCCCAAACAAGAAGTACTTGCTGACGATCGTCCCCAGTGAGGGAAACGTGTCGAACTGCACAGTTGAGAAACTGGCATTGAGTCTCGGGTGGTCAGCTTACTCTCATGCTTGGAATGAGTCACGAAACGGGTCTCGCACTCACAACTCACAGCGGTGACTAAATTTAACTAGCTAGGAAATAAACTACTCACATGCAGCGGCAAATAGATCTTATATGAAATAAGCAAATACGACAAAGAGGGTGGCGAGTGTACCTCCAGGCTCGGGGCGTGGGGAAGACGTCCCGGCTAAGTTATGTAACTCCCGGTATAGTAACAAAATTTAATTACAGCAGTGATTTTTATTGCCCACTCCACACAGGGAGGTAAAGGGCTACACAATAACGCCGGGAGTATCGAACTCGGGTTGGCGGGTAGCAAGGTGACAGGTTCCGGGCGGTCACGGGCAGCGGCTCTGGTTCTGCGAATTACTGGCCGGCAAGATAGCGAACAAGGACGTCCAAAGGGACGTCGACTTTCGGAGAGCTTTTGGAGGCGGCGGTTCACCGACATGACGGCAGAAGGTCCTTGGTTGACCAGTGGGAGTGTCTGTTGCTTAACCTTCTCCGGCGTATTTTATTGTGGATTTCTACGGTCGCCCTCCTTGCTGGCCTGGTTCTGGGCAGAACTGCGCGCTCCCAGAAAAACGGCCGCCACGACCATATCTGGTGTCGAATCGGGGTAAAATTAGCGCAGTTGTGAAGAGAACTCAGAGGGCTTCGACATACTGGAAACTCAGGCCCATCCAACGGTTGGATTGAAAATGAAAACCTCTGCAACATGTCAACTATTTCTAGCTAGACAGATAGATCTCATAGGGCAGATCGGGTTCTGCCGGAGAATGAATTTTGACAATGAAGGAGATGGCGGATTTAGGGCTTGGGGATTTTATGGGAGATAGGGGGGCGTGAGGATGACAAAAAAAATATTTTGGGATTTTTATGACGTGGTTTGCGGGGTGGGAAAAATAAAACACTAGGTGACTATCCCGTAGATCTGCAAACTGGCAGATTGCGAGGGGTAAAAACAAATGATTGTGAGGAGGGGCAAACAGGCTCTGATCGGAGTGAAAATTTAACTGGGGGTTAAGGATGATGGGGGAAAGACGCCCTCAAAATTTGAGGTTGATCAGACGGCTAGAGTGGGCGAACCGACATGATCTTTGAGCTTCAGATCCGTAACTTGGAATCCAGGATAGCAGGCCGGAATGGTGGCAATGGTGGCTTAATGGCGGCACGAACGGAGGCGGCGGCGGCAGAAGCTGGACGTCGCATTCAGGGGAGGAGATAGATGTGAGAATCACTCCCAGGAAAGGGCCTCAAGCCCTAGATCTTGTTGCTGCAAGGAAGAAGAAAATGAACTAGCAAGAACAAGAGAGAGAGAGAGGGGGGGGTGCCCATGGCTTTTCACAATAACTTTCTTCATTAATTTTCATCAAAATGCAACAAGAGAGATCTTATACTAAACCCTAGACCTAGGCTAATGACCTAAGATACCTTTGGTCAAGGGGGTATAATGGGGAAATGGAGGACAAGGTGGATTAAACTAATTCCACAAGGGGACAAGAGAGGGGGGCGCCCCTCTCTCCAAGTCAACAAAATGGGCTTGGTTACTTAATCCCCCTTGGACCATATTAATCCCTCCTTGGACCATAATAAATCAAAATACAAATACTTGGTCAATATTCTCCCATTGACCCAATATTAAACCCAAAATAATACAAACCAAAATATAACCCAAATACATACCAAATACACACAAAATACAACCAAATACGTATCAAATACAAATACGTACTAAAATATCAAAGCTCAGGTGGAGGCTCCAGACTGTCCCCTAGCCACAAAGATGTCGGCGTTTACCGAGTCGTGCTACATGCCCGGTATCGGAGGCTCGCTAAGTCGAGCCGAACTCTGGCTCTGGTGTCCTCACCAGGTGGAATCCAGTTGGGGTGGAGCTCCGAGCACTTTGGGCACGGGCCTTAGTCATCCCCGTTCTCCGCCATTGGTGGCTTATAGGGTTGCTCACAGGCTACGGGAAGCCTTTCAGATTCCCACCGACTTTGATATTATCTTTCTGACCATCGATGATGACCTGTTGAGTCTGCCTCCGGGTGGCATTAGGGTCCCCGTAGCATCCTTCAAGGCGGGTTTCCACCTCCCTGCACATCCCTTCATTGAGTCCGTTCTCCACCATTATGGTCGATACCTAGGGGAACTTTCTCCCAACTCCTACCACATTCTTTGTGGTTTTATCTTTGTGTGTAGAAAAGCTTAGGTGGAACCGAGCGTCTTCCTCTTCCGGCAGTTCTTTAGTCTCCAGAATTGTGTAGACATGCCAAAATTGACATCGTTTTGAGCACATCTCTTATCGCATTGTGATGCCCCAATTCGACCCTCAAATCAACTTATTTGAGTGTTTTTCTCATTTTTCTTGATTTTTCAGCTTTCTCAACTTTTCCCCATATTTTTTTCTATTTTTTAGATTTTTTTAGATTTTTCTGAGATTTTTCTCTAATTTTTTGGGGCCTTTTTAATTGGTGGCGACCTAATGGGCGCCCATTCTTAATTGGCGACTTCCCAGAAGGGTGCCCATTCTTTGTTTCATATTTTTCACCAATTTTCAACCGATTTTGAATTGGTGACACTCCAGAAGGTCGCCAATTCTTGTACTCATGTTCTGAACCGAATTCGGATTAGTTTTGATTCTGCGACTGTTCAGAAGGTCGCTAATTCATAAATGAGTGCCTGGACAACAAGTCACCAATTTTCTTGCCTTATTTTTGAGCTTTTAATTCCATCCAAAATTTGTATTAATTCATAATTGGCGACCGTCTCCTGGGCGCCAATCCTTTTCTAATTTTAGAAAGTCCTAATCCGTCTTAAAATACCTTAAAATGGGCGACTCTTTGAACTAACGTTCATTTAATGGGCGACCACTGCGCCAGTCGCCAATTCTTGAGTTCCAAACTCCGTAGAACCTCCTTGTTTCTCCGTTTTGAGCACCCTTTCCACTTGGGAAAGGGGTCCTAAGGCTTCCTAAGGTTGAAGGGACACTTGGGCAATGAATATCTCTTTCCAAATCTCATTAAAACTTGATTTCCTAATTTTCCTTGGATTAAACTCTAAATTTTGGCCCTATAAATAGGACCCCTCTCTCCCAAGGTTTTGAGGTTTGCTCTATTGATCAAGGGGAGGTGCTGTTGGACCAAACGCTCAGGGAGAGGACTCACATGAACCTCAAAGCTACATCCTTTGGAGCCTCTTCTTCCTTGGAGCACATTGAAGATCTAAAGCCCTCTTAGAGAAAATAAACCCATAAGCTTTTCTCATCCCTTTTCTTTATTGTTCATAGTTTAAATCTTTGCATTGCATGCATCATCTTCTTCATCTCCTTTTCTTATTTTTACTATCTCAATATTGAGATCTCCCTTAGTGCAACACTTGCACCCTCCATCATTCATCATTATTTTCCCACCCTTTGCATAGGGGTTTAAAAGACCAAAACATCAACAAGGTGTGTTCTCATACATGATTTCATTGCTTATTCATATTAAGAATTTGATACTACACACACTTGGTTTCTAATCAATCCTTTTCTTGTTGGTTTGTTAATTTTGCAAGGGTAATCAAGTCAAGAGAAACTCTCTTCATCGGCCGGCCGATTGGAAGAGAAGGTGCACACTCACATCTCTCCGCTCTTAAGGTATTTATATCGTGATCCCTCCTTTGCTGTATTGTTTATATCTTTTGAGGTATCCCCTCTGGCGATCACACCTCCTATAGCATCTATGCATGCTCCCCTTTCCTACCTCTTTCCCCTTTTTTATCTCTTATCATATTATTAATTCTTTTTTTCTTCTTCCTTAGTGGATTTTCTTATAATCTATAAATTGGCGATCACAGTGGGACCACCATTGTTTTTCTTTTTTGATTGCCCTTCCCTTTTGCCACCCACGTATGCCCTTTCCTATTTGCACCCACGGTGCACCTCCCTTTGTTCTCCACGTAGCACTCTTTTTATTTTATCCCTTGTGCACCGCGTGCACACCCCCCACTTGTGATTGTTACTTTGTTAGATTTTTGGAAATTCCACTTTTCTTATCTAAAAATTTTTTTTGAGCATGTCATGCTTTATTACATCTTTCTATTGATTGCCATGAGTTATGCCATGTGGTTGTAAGTGTTTTGCCCTTTCCTTCCATCGGTATCTTCATTTTTTAAAGCTTTCTGGCCGTTGCTATAGTTCCTGGGATGAAGAGAATTGGCGCCCATTCAGGAATTGGTGGCCACTGTCAGGGCGCCAATTCCCTATTTTCTAAAAAAAAATAGCTCAAAGAAATGGCGCCTAGCCAGAGGGTGCCCATTCAGGAATTGGTGGCCACTGCCAGGGCGCCCATTCAAGAATTGGTGGCCCCTGTCAGGGTGCCAATTCCCTATTTTTTGAAAAAAAAAATAGCTCAAAGAATTGGCGCCCAGCCAGAGGGCGCCCATTCAGGAATTGGTGGCCACTGTCAGGGCGCCAATTCCCTATTTTCTGAAAAAAAAAATAGCTCAAAGAATTGGCGCCCAGCCAGAGGGCGACCATTCAGGAATTTGTGGCCACTGTCGGGGCGCCAATTCCCTATTTTCTGAAAAAATAATAGATCAAAGAATTGGAGCCCAGCCAGAGGGCGCCCATTCAGGAATTGGTGGCCACTGTTAGGGCGCCAATTCCCTATTTCTAAAAAGAAAAAATAGCTCAAAGAATTGGCTCCAAGGCAGAGGGCACCCATTCTGGAATTGGTGCCCACTGTCCCAGGAGCCAATTTCCTGTGTTTTTCACAGATTTGCCTACTTCTGTGGCCTGTTCTGCATTATTCTCACATATCTCTATTTATATATGTATTTTCTCTTCATGTTGCACTAGCATTTGCATTTAGGACATTTTGGTTTGGGAGACCTCCTCTCCCCACACTTTCTAGGAGATCTTACCCCTCTTGGTGAAGGAAGGACCCTCCATTGAGCACTCCAAGCCTCCATAAATCCCCGCATCCATGGATTCCCTCACGGACGCCGGGCATGTTGTACCTTGAAGTTTCCCAGGTTTAGTTGGCCTATATGTGGTGAGAGAGTGTACCTAGTTGGCATTTAAGCAAACCCACATTGAAACTAGGTTCCTACCTTGTATGAATCATATCAAATTTTGTCAAAATCATCTAATTCATCAAGGTTCAAAAAAATCAAGCGTAAACATCTAACTTGTTTGACACCTTTGCAAATTGCCTTGATTGAATATTATTTGTTTGTATAATGTTTCGCTTTGATAATCAAACTAACATGTTTAATCTCAATCATATTCAAGAGGATGATCAACCAAGCACATCTTATGATCCTCGATTTTATAATCCTCACCATAATTTTTCTAAGGGATCACGTCCTCATTGTCATGGTTTTGCCCGACCTATGGACAATTTCCAATCTTATGGTCCCTTACATCAATCGCAAGCCGCTATTCCCCCGGAACCATCTCCTCCACATGATGAGAAGGCTTCCTAAGTCTTACATGCATTAGATCATCTCACCCCTCAACAGATCCAAGCCCTTAAGGCCATTGTTGAGGGTGCATCTTCTCATCCTCCTTCTATCACCGTTCGGGTGGTCCATCACCCGTCCCCGCCTCCCTCTTCTATTCACACTCCTACTCGGGTGGTCCATCCCCCGTCTCCGCCTTCTACACATACTCCTCCTCGGGTAGTCTATAACCCACCTCCTTCTATTCCTCCTCCTTCATAGCCCCAATGTCCTTATGTTCCATGTAACTCGGTCTGTCCGGGTCCTTCCATGGGCCGGCCATTAACCCTCCTCCACGGCCCCAAAGCCCACGCATTCCTTGTGCCTCGGCCCATCCAAGTCCTTTTTTGGTTCAGCCCCTCCAAGCTCCAAGGCCTCAATGCCAACCCTCTACTTCGCATATTACACCCCTCCAACAAACTCTCCTTGATAAAATCACTTTGATGGAAGAACAATTAAAGAGGGTTACAAGCCTGCGGCCCGCTCCTCCTCCTCAAGTCAATCCTCTTCATACTTTTATGAATAACATCATTAAGATGGAGAAAGATTGGAAGGAGAGGAGAGATAATGGCATCAACAATCTAAGTGAGCAAGATATTTTGACAAGTGTTACTAATCAAGTGGACGTCGTCTGCCCTCCACCACCAATACATCCCGCTCATTCATGTGGCCCTCCACCTCCGCTTTCACATAACCGTCCACATTACACTCCCCCATTACCCATCATTACACCTCCACCATGGCGTCCACTTGAATTTAATGATGATAAAGAATTGGAGACGGCATGTGCACAAGATGAAGATTTTCAAGAGAAACCCACTCGAGTTTCCTTCGTTTAACACTCCCTTCATTACCCGAAGAACCCCCTGCTCAGGATGATGCCACCATCCCCAATCCTATTTATGAAACCAATTGGTGTTACGATGATGGGTCGATACTTCAATCACCCACATCGGCGCGCCATGACCCTCCGCCTACCCTTCAAACCTCTCGCGCCATCAAAATCTGACATTTCCTACGCACTAAACCTCCTTCTTCCACACCTCCAATTACCACACTATTAACCCTCGCTAAGCCATCCGACTCTATCTCCACACCATCGGCCTCCATTGAGCCTTCCACCAAGCCCACCGAGCTTGTCGCTTCTCCTATTTTCAAACCAAGTAACCCTCCATTGCCGCCACCAAAGGCCTCCACCATCTTTATAACACCAAAGCCAATTACACCGAACCCCACCTTGCCTATCCCTCCACTTAAACCTTTACCCAAACCCATGGTTAATCCTGAGCAGGGTCCACCCCTTGTTGCACTCGAGCCAACCTCATCCGCTTTCGAGCAAGAGGAGCTCGCCGCGTTTCAACCTCCACTTTTACCTACCCTTCCACTAGCATTATCCGTTGAGCCTACCGCCTCCATCTCATCACCTTCCACTACCACTCGGAGTAGGTGTGTGATTACAAGCACACGTGCCGAAGATGATGTCCAAGAGCCGGGCAAGAAGGATTTGGCCACGGCTATGCCATTCCAAAGTCAAGAGTTTATTTGCCATATGCCGATCCGTGTTCTTGTGTTGGGCATCTTTGAAGAGGCTAAGTCCCCACTGATGCTAACTGAAGGAAAATGTCAAGATTTAATGCCATGTCGGCCCAAGGCCAATATTGTTCATGTCACTGTGCTTGTTGACTGGGATATTTTTGATGCTATCATTACACCTTGCTCCATCATTGTACAAATTCCTAATCAAGAGAAGGGGTTCTCCTCATGTATTATCATAACACATTCTACTACTAATGAGAGCACTCGGGCATTGACTTTATCGATTGGGTCGTCTAGCCGGGTACCTTCTTTGCCATGGAGGGGTGGGCATTGCTTTGCTGAAGGGCCTTCCACCAATGTATTCACCCATTATTCTATGCCATCCATATTTTTATTAATCACCAATTTCTCCTTATAGGCCACTCACGGGGTGAGAAGGAGAATTCCTTCCTTGCACTCCTTGCATCCTTTGCATTCCATGCATTCCATGCATCCATCACATTCATTGAATTTCATGCATTTGCATTTATCCTTCTTTCCCGGGTTTCCGAGCCCGCACCTTCCCCACCTTCCTGAACCTCTGGATCCTCCTCATCCGTTTTCTCTCTCCCTCTCCCTGGGGCATTGCGCCCCTTCTTATTTTCTCCACCATCAATCTACGGGGCATCGTGTCCCCTCCTATTCTCCCCCTCCGGAACCTCCGGACTTACCAGGACATCGCGTCCCTCCTCATCTCCTGTCTCCGAAACCTCCAGACCCACTTCTATCTCTAGATCTATCTCCTCTCCTAGGGCATCGCGCCCTTCCTTCTGTCGATCTTCCTTCTCCGGAACCTCCGGACCCTCCTTCCTCTGTTGATCTACTTTCCCCAGGGCATCACGTCCCTTCATACCCTCTCGAACCTCTAGACTTACCTCTTCTCATGGGATATCGCGCCCCCTCCTATTTCCTCCTTCCGAAACCTCCGAACTTTCTACCTCTCCTCCCAGGGCATCGCACCCTTCCTTCCCATTCTATTCCTCCGGAACCTCCAGACCCTCCTTCCTTTGTTGATCTACTTTCCCCAGGGCATCACATCCCTTCATACCCTCCAGAACCTCCGGATTCCTTTCTCTTCCCAGGGCAGCGAGCCTCTTTCTATCTTCTTCCTCCGGAACCTCCGGATATTTTCTTCCCTTTCCTCCAATTTGTCTTCCTACTCTTCTAGGACATCGCGTCCTTTATTCTTTTCTTCCTTTTAAATCATCTCTTCCCATACCTCCTCCCGGGGCATCGCGTCCCTTGCCATTTTCTTCCTCTTGAACCCCCGAATTCGTCTTCCCATCATGACTCTCTTCCCTTGCCTCCGGATCCTCATCTTTCTATCTACCAATTCCCTCTTCTGATTCCTCCTGATCCCGAGTCCAACCCGACTTCTTCCGCATCCAATGCTCTGGGCATCTGCCCGTTCTTCCACTACTTTTGAGGCTTTAGTCCTCACTCCTCCACTTGATTTTCCTCTCCTTCTGTAGACCATTCAATGTGATCAAGGTCTCCGCACCTTAGTGAGAGAGTTCTAGCTCTCACCTCCTTTCCTTTTCTCCTTATTCGTCTGAGTCTGGTTTAGACACTGCTCCCTTCTTGTTAAGCCACTTTCAAAACTTTACTTCCTTCTCTCTATGAGGACCACAAATCCCATGTTTATTAACGTCGCCTCCGGTAGCTGCTTCTACGATCATGGTTGCAAGGTAATGTATGTGCGTAAGTGTGCATTCTTATGCATTTTTCATCACTTTATTCACGCATGAACGAAGTGCTTCTTAACTTGATTAAGAGTGATATTCTAGGCCTTTATCCTAAGTCTTTATTTATTTAAATTAATTTCAAAAAAAGGGGGAAAAAGAGTTTTTAGGCTTGCTTCTGCAGCACCCTTTGGTAATAAGAACCCCGCGCTGGGAGTTCGACATTCTCTCCCCGTTCATTAAGGGTAACCCTTAGCTGGGCACTGCACACACTTCACGACATCCTTAGCCGTCTCCCTTGGTAAAACACCGTTGCTACTTGGGCCATGCTCAAGGGCATGAAGTCTTTTTCTCTTCTCTACTCGGCCAAAATATGAGGGCAGAGGTATTCTGGGCAAAACAACCAACCTAAGCACACCCCGATAAGAGGAAGTCTCAAATAGGGGCAGTCAATTATGACCTTGTTCTCAAATTTTTAATGCTCAATTGCAATATCTCTCAAAGTCCAAAGGACACAATAGTGAAAAATCAAATCAAAAAAATGAGCAAAAGGAAAAATTTAAAACTTTTGGCATGGCAAGAGGGCAGTACAGTTTTCCCGTGAGACGTCATGAGCCCGGTCGTATACGTGCCTAAGTAAGAATTTAAGGTTCGATGATATGACACAAAGTCCCGACACAACAGACCGAATCTCTAGGGGTTGTGCTATGGAAAGAAGTCAAAACCCGATGTCTTCTTAACTCATATCAAGCTTGTCCCCAATTATTCTTCTTTTCTCCCTCTAAGACCGAGTGTTTCTCGGGTATGGCCTTTGTAGGGGCACCGTTAACCAAGGGCAGCTGACTATAGGGCGCCACCCTCAATGCACTCCTTGCTTCGGGCAATTCTTAACGAAAGGGCAAGGAACAAGGACCCCTATCTAGTGGTTTAAATATCCTTTGATGCTGCATTAGCCATGTCTAAACCAAAATCTAAAAAAAATTGAATATTTCTCAACAAAAACCCACAAAATTTTGAATATTTCAAATTTTCAAAAAAAATTCAAATATCTTAAAAAACTCCATAAAAATTTGAATATTTTTCAAAACCCATAAAAATTTGCATATCTCAAAAATCCAAAAAAATGCATTATGTTTTCTAATTGTGTTTTTATTACAGGACAACCTTTCGAAGGATCAAGAACACGGGATGAGTCCTTTCCATTCATTATTGTCTACATTTCGATTATTCCCCATGTTCTCAACATCTTCATGAATTGATGCTCTCGGCATCATTCTAATCATTCAAGAGCAAATCTTTCTATGTTATTCACCTGATCACGCCTTGCCACTCTGGGTATCATCAAGCCGTCATCTCTAAATCTCTCTACGTTATTCACCTGATTGTTCCTGCCACTGGGCATTACTTGATCTTGATCATTCAACTTCAATCTTATGGTTAACCAAGTTGTCATCCTCATGACAAACAACAAATAATGATGTTTTGCATGTTTCATGCTTCGATGCAATCTCTGCTATGATATTCAATTCAATGCTATGCTTCAAATCATGCCATTCATGCTAGACATGCTTTACCTTTGCTATTGATGCTTAATACATGCTTCAATGCTATTCATGATGGTTACTATGTTATGCCTTGTTCCGTGCAATACTATGATTCATGCTATGCTATGCTTTATTGCTATTCAATGCTTGTTATACTTCATTATATCTTGGCTAACCAATTTTTTAGCACAAGAAAGAAGCTTCTTTGGTCCCACCGTCCGGACATCATCCTGGTCCCACGGTGGTTGCGCTGCTCAGTCCCCCACATGCTTATTGCTCCACCATCTCCCTATATGCATTTTTACTATATGCTATTTATGCTATTACATTATATCAAGGACCTTGTGGCTTTGGTAAATCTAGAATTTGAGTCCCCTTCATCAAAAATGATGATAATTTCAAAGTAATCTTAGTCATACAGATAGGCCATTGAGCCATCCAAGACTTGTTAGCACAGCGAAGAGTGATATAGAAGAGGGGATGAATAGATCACTCCCAATTTGAACAACTTCAGCGGAAACTCACTACTTCGAATTACAACCCTTCAGATAAGGCTAAACAATGCAGCTAACGCAGTGAGAAACTAAGACAGGATAATAAGGTGCAATTGGAAGAGCCCGTCCACACACAAACACAATGCCGAACAGAAGGAAAGCACAACGATAATACCAAGCCACAGAGGAGACAAGAGATTTTAAGGTGGTTCGATTGTAGTCCACAATCTACATCCACCCCTCACTCCAACTAGAGTGAGGATTCCACTAGCCACTGCTAGAAAACTGCAGACTCAGTCTGCGAACACAATGCTGCTACACAGCTTGAACAACCAAGGGAAACAAATCCCTCAACCAAACTCTGCTACTCACAGAGCTCGACACGTGGACCTGCTACCAGCAAGACCAGAACCGGAGATGGCTCTCCCTTCCTCCAACCCGGAGGGAACCTGCTAATGACAACCCGTCACTGGCAGAACCAGAGATCACAGATCTCTCTTCCTCTGCAGCCCAGAGGGGAACCGGAGTAACTCTCCCTTCCTCCAAACACTGGAGGGTAACAACTCGAAATCAGATATATGAAGAAATGAAAGGAAAAACAGAAATGTAAACAAGACCAAAGAAGAACACAAATCGTTTCAGAAAAACCAAAAATAAATGTAGCTTCCGAAGAAGCAAATTGGACTCTTCTCTCTCACTCAGACTTTTCTCTCACAGCAATACTCTTAAATCTTTTCTCTCTATCTTCTTTCTGGAACGTGGAGGCTCTCTCTCTTTTCTTCTTCTGCTCAGGGATTTTGCTCTTCAGCTTTTTCTCCAGTTCAGTCCATCTAATCGCAGAAGGCACCTTTTATATGGCCTTCGACCTGAGTTTCAGGCCTTCACACGAGGGAGTTTCGTACCCTCCTTTTCTAGAGCATTCTCGGATCACGTGCCAGGTATCATCCTCGGTTCACGTGCCCAATCATTAACCTGAATCATCTACAGGCAGAAATAAGGAAATGTGATTAGTTAGTTCAGTCAGATACGAATGTATATACATTAGAACAGCAAATGAGCAAGTGTGTACACTGAGAGAGTGTATAGACTTGTGAGTCTTCAAGCGACCTCAGTGTATAGACTAGCTGAAGAATGCATTAGCACACCAGGGGGAATGTGTGGACTTTTGTGAAGTGTATGAAGCCCTCGAGTGTATAGACTCAGGGATGTCAAATAGGCAAGTGTGTCAAGTGTGAGAGTGTGTAGAGTTGAGGTTCTTCATGCGAGCTCAGTGTATGGACTTGTAAGAGTTCATGCGATCTCAATGTGTAGACTTCATTCAGCAGTCAAGACAATGGATGTATAGAGTTGGTCGTGTGAAGGAGGACGAGTGTAAAGACTTGTAATGAAGAGCAGCAATGTGTAGAATTGAAGCACAACAGTATGCACTGTATGGACTTCAATGTATAGACGTTGATGTGTAGACTTCGAAGAGAACAATGCATGAAGGCATCGAATGTGTAAACTTAGAAACAACAATTAAGCAAGTGTGTCAACTTGAGAGTGTATAGACTTGCAGGTGATATCGAGTGTATAGGGTTGAAGGATAACTGAGTGTCTAGACTTAGAGATGTGTAGACTTCCCAAAGAGCTGGACGATGTACAGACTTGAACAAGTAAAGTCTGTACATACTTGAAGGTTCACAGTGTGTAGACTTTGGCAAGGCAACGTCAGTAAAGTTCCCAGTGTACAAACTTACTGAACTGAGCGTAGGTAAAAGATATGAGTAATGTATAGACTTACTCAGTTCAGTTCAGAACGTAGGTAGAAGTCCCAATGTATAGACTTTACCTGAGAGTGCAACCGCTGTACAGACTTGATCACAGGCTGAACAATCGAATGTATAGGCTTGCTTCCACCGACCAGTGTATAGACTTTGTAAGCGTGAGACGCTGAATGAGATGGTGGCTGAAACGATGTACAGACTTCAGGTGAACCAATGCAGCTACAGTGCAGTGTAGACTGCCAGACTCTGTACAGACTTGCAGCTTGAGATAGTGATGTACAGACATGGAATCAATGAAGGTGTTGGCTGTACAGACTTTGATGAACGCCGCTTGCTGTATAGACTTCGAATCAAGGCATGAATAGTGAATCAATGTCTAGACTTGGATGCCCAAGCCAATGTATAGACTTGTGCAGTGCAGCCAGTGTATGGACTTGTACAGTGACTAGAGGCTGTACAGACTTTGGGTCATGATGCGTGAGACGAGGGACAGTGTATTGACTTTCCAATGGCAGACGATGTATAGACTTGGGGTTCAACTGGATGTATGGACTTGGAAGATGAAGGGTGATGTGCATACTTTGAATATGAACGGGAGAATGTATAGACTTGGAGAGTAAGGGAGGCGTCAACCCACCAGAGGTGGAGCGTCGACCCATCGGAGTCCAGACTATGCAGACATAGTGTAGACAAGACCAATGTATGGACTTGGAAAACAAAGGGTGCGTCGACCCATCAGAAGGGAGCGTCGACCCATCAGAGGCCAGACTATGCAGACAGTGTGTAGACATGATCAACTTGTGCATATCTATCTGACAACTATATGAACTGCACAGTCCTACATGATGAAGCATGTATTATTCTAGAGATAGAAGAGTGATTTATAGTGTGAGACATCATCAAAACCGTAGGGATGCAATAATCTCCCCCTTTTTGATGATGGCAACACTATGAATCAAGTAATATCATGGCTTAACAAGAAATTAACTGCAGTTTCAATAATCAAAGCAAATTCAAGGCAAGTGAAAGCACAATCAAATTAAACACTACTGCAGAAGCACTTCTTTCTCCAAAACCACTCCCTCTCAGCTCCCCTACAACCCATTCTCAGATAAAGCCATCACATGACAAGGTAATCTCCCCCTTAGCTCATGAACAATACTCCCCCAAATCTCATGACAATACATGATCTATTGATATTGCAAAACCCTTCTCCCCCTTTGACATCAGCAAAAGGAAATGCAGAATATATGAAAGTGCTGGAGACATGAAGAAAAAGTACAGTAACTTCTTAGGGCAGAAAGGCACAAGCAAGTCTTAAGAAAATAAGTGAGGTGCTAAACTCAAGTGAAGATTCTTGAACTCCAGTACACACTAGAGAAATATAATGATAGAAAAGTTTATCAGCATACATGGAGTATGATTTAGAGCAGGAATTAACAAGTATGGCCAGATATTGCTGAACTGTCAACAATCCAAAAAGACAACAAGAGACAAAGTCAAAGAGGTGTTCTCAAGGTATTGAAGACAAGCAATCCATTAGTTGCACAACAACAAGGAATTTTTTTTTTGAGATGATTTTCAAGAAGATCAATGAGTAAGTTAGTAATTCACTCTTTTGACATTAGGGAGACACCCTGATTAGAGGCCTGAATCCCTAGTTACTCAGAGTGAGTACCTCATTACTTCCCCCCCCCCCTTTTTTTAAAGGAGCAGAGTTAGTAACTGTGGCTTTTGACATGAGGAAACACCTTGATTAGAGGCCAGAGTCCCCAGTTACTCACCAGCAAGTCACCATTGCTCTGTCATGTATTTTTCATTCATTTTAAGCATTTGACACCTCATGACATAGGAGAAATATTCATTTCATTGATGAAGCTCCCAGTTTCTCAGTGAACAAAACAAGACATGTTTGTTTAATTAAGCCCGTGTGTTGAAGAGATGGAATGATTGAAAACAATACCAGAAGGACTATTACTTGAAGTGAATCTTGAAGTCTAGATTTCAAGCTGATTGGGTCAGATATCAAGACATACAGGTTTTGGTCTGAACCAGAATCACTGACAATGTAGGAAGATATACTTTTTACAATTAATCTAGATCTCTGAAGGAATACCAGAGGAAAGATTCTAACTGGACTTTAGTATCACTGACTTATAGACTTAAGAACTAAGTGACATTCTACTGTCTGAGAGAACCACACTAGATCTGACATGAAAACCAGCAAATACACACATCTGGTCAATCTTTTTGAATCTGTCAAAGAACACTTCTTCTCACAGCTCAACCAGCTCCCCCTCACTCACAGCATTTCTGAAAGCTAACCAACTGTCATACAGAACTCCCCCTCACAAAAAGAACAGGCTACACATTTAAGACAATTTGTATAAGCCTAATTCTCTTCTTAGTGTTGTGAATTTTTCATTATCCAGAGGTTTAGTGAAGATGTCAGCAATCTGATTATCTGTGCCTACATGAATCAGTTCAAAATTACTTTTAGAAACCTCATCTCTCATGAAATGATGCCTTATCTCTATGTGTTTGGTGCGTGAATGCAAAACAGGATTTTTGGCAAGATTAATGGCACTGGTATTATCACAATAGATAGGTGTGCACCCCAGGTCTACTTGGTAGTCCTGAAGCTGGTGTTTAATCCAAATGACTTGTGTTCCATAACTCCCTGCAGCCACATATTCAGCTTCTGTAGTGGAGAGGGCCATAGAATGTTATTTCTTAGAACCCCAAGATACTAAACACCCACCCAAAAATTCACAATGACCACTAGTGCTTTTCCTGTCTAGTTTACAACCTGCATAATCAGCATCTGTGTATGCAACTAAGTCAAATGTGTGTGATGCAGGAAACCATAAACCAAGAGAATGAGTAGCTGACAAATATCTAAAAATTCTTTTCACTGCAGCTAAATGTAATTCAGTAGGTCTAGACAGATACCTTGCACACATTCCTACACTAAATTGTATATCATGTCTGGAAGCTGTTAGGTAAAGAAGAGATCCAATCATACCTCGATAGAGCTTGGCATTTACTTCTTTACCTGTCTCATCTGCATCCAGTGAGGTATTGGTACCCATGGGTGTTGTAATGTGCTTCAAGTTTTCCATACCAAACCTCTTGAACAGTTTCATTGTGTATTTGGTCTGGTTGATGAAGCACCCATCCTCTAGCTGCTGTTCTTGCAAGCCAAGGAAGTACTTTAGTTCACCAACCAAACTCATCTCAAATTCAGCAGACATCATTTTAGAGAATTCAACACATAGTTCATGCTTAGTTGATCCAAACACAATGTCATCTACATATACCTGAACTATGAGGAGATCTTTATTTGTACCTTTGGTAAATAAAGTTTGATCTACTTTACCTCTTTTGTAGCCCTTGCTGATCAGAAATTCAGTCAATCTTTCATACCATGCTCTTGGAGCCTGTTTTAGACCATACAAGGCTTTGTTTAACCTGAAAACTTGGTCAGGTTGAGGAGAAAATTGAAATCCAGGGGGTTGTTCAACAAAAACCTCTTCTTTAATGACTCCATTTAAAAAGGCACTTTTAACATCCATTTGTTGGAGTTTTATGTTCTTTGAACATGCAAAAGCAAGCAGCAGTCTTATAGCCTCCATCCTAGCAACAGGTGCATAGGATTCATCGAAATCTACACCAAATTCCTAACAGTAGCCCTTGGCTACTAATCTGGCCTTATTCTTAGAAATGATTCCATCTTCATTCATTTTATTTTTGAACACCCACTTAGTTCCTATGATATTGACATTGTCTGGTCTTGGAACAAGTTCCCAGACATTATTTCTTTCGAACAGGCCTAATTCCTCACTCATGGCATTGACCCAAGCTTGATCAGCCAAGGCCTCTTCTATTGATTTGGGTTCAATTTGTGAAACTAAAGCAATTAAGTCTTCATTATTCACATTCCTAAAATGGGACCTAGTCCGAAGAGGATCTTCATGATTGCCTATGACATTATCTATCTGATGATCTTTAAGAAATCTAACATTTATTGAAGACTCACCTTCTTCTCTTGGCTCTTCCTGGTTGGGAGGATTTGCTGTTCCACTTGGCTGAGTGTTCTCTTCTTCTTGGTCTTCTAGGAATTCCCCATCATGATTGGAATCCCTGTCAAGATTTTCATTATTAGAAACACCTTTCTTTTCACTAAAAATAATGTGTGGAGACTCTTCAACCTTTTTGTCTATTATGTTGAAGACCCTTTATGCCCTAGACACTTCTGAATATCCCAAAAATATTCCAGGGGAGCTTTTAGCTTCAAACTTGTCTAAATCTTTCTTGTCATTATTGTGAATAAAATATTTTGCTCCAAAAATTCTGAAATGAAACAAGTTTGGTTTCTTACCTTTTAGAAGCTCATAGGGTGTTTTCTTGTGAATGGGTCTTACCATGGCCCTGTTGATTATGTAAGTTGCTGTATTGGCCGCCTCTGCCCAAAACCTTCTTGGTAATTGACTTTCAATTAGCATGGTTCGGGCCATCTCCACCACAGTTCTATTTCTTCTCTCCACAATTCCATTCTGTTCAGGTGTCCTGGGAGAAGAGAATCTGTGTGTTAGTCCCTCTCTTTCACAAAGATCAGAAAACATGGAGTTTTCAAACTCACCTCCATGGTCAGATTGAATAGAACAGATCTTGTGTTTTCCTTCTTGTTTGACCTTATTGAAAAATAAATTAAACTTTTGAAATGCATCACTTTTATTTGCTAAGAAAAAGATCCATGAATATCTAGAGAAGTCATCTATGATGACATAGCCAAACCTGTTCCCATTAAGACTCTGAGTTCTAGTAGGACCGAAGAGGTACATATGGAGGAGTTCCATTGGTCTAGAGGACAATGGCTCAGATCTTAATTTGACAGAATTCCTGGTCTGTTTGCCTAGAGCACATGCATCACATGATTTTGAAATAGAATTGAATTTTATTCTAGGCATGCCTCTCACTAAATCATGCTTGACCAATTTATTTAAAGTAGTAAAGCTAGCATGACCTAGACGTCTATGCCATTCAAAAGCATCATTTTCAGAATTGACAGATAAACAAATATTAGATTCAGATTCCTCATCTAGGTCTACCGTGTAGATATTATTAATCCTGTTGGCTACAAATTTAACCACATCAGAATTTATTTCAAAGATTTTACATGAGTTATCATCAAACACAACCCTGTGACCCTTGTCACATAACTGACTAATGCTAATCAGGTTGTGTTGAAGACCTTCCACAAGTAGAACTTTTTCAATGGAGTTTGTGGAAGACTTACCTACTGTACCAACTCCAATAATCTTACCTTTGTTCTTTCCTCCAAACTTGACAAGACCCCCTACCTTCATCTCTATCTTGCTGAACTTGGATCGGTCACCTGTCATGTGCCTGGAACAGTCACTGTCGAGATACCACTTGTTGTCTTCAGCTGCCAGGCCGACCTACACAAATAACATCAAGCAGAGTGATTTGGAACCCAAGATGAGTTGGGTCCAAGGACATTATTCAAATCTCTAATCAAGTGTTTAGGAATCCAAATTTGCTTCAGCATGGATTTCCCTGGCATCTTTATTTCTGGTTTATTGAAATTAAGTCCAGCTGGTCTGGAGAGATAAGTTCTATACCATTCATTAGGCTTGCCACTCCTAGGATATCTTCTGTAAGTTTGTTGATCAGCAGATTTTTGAAGATGATGATCATTTCTCCAGTAGGTCCTCTTTGGACCCATCTGATTGTAATAATTCTAGCTTTTCTTCTGATCCACTTGCTTGGTCCATTTACCATTTATGTTCTGATTGGTAGGCTTAGTGAAATTCTTCACAGAATTCATTCCCATTTTAAATGGTTGACCAGCACTATTTTTAGGACTTTCCTTCTGACCTTGAGTTTCCTTACTGCTGTTTGAGCTGGATGGTGTGTCCAGCTTTTCTTTTCCCTTCTCTGGGCAGAAGGTAATGGTTTTGAATTGTAAGGGTCTTTTGTTAGTTGGGTCGTAGCCTAGACCCTCCTTATTGAAGTTAACCCTAGCCCCCAGTGTAGCATCCAGACTAGATTTTCCTTGGACAAAGTTTTCCAAAACTTTCTGTTTGTCTTCCAGCTCCTTTTCAAGGGACTCAGAATTTTTTAGAAGTTCACCATTGACTTTCTTAACAGCTTCATATTTTTCTGAGTTCACTCTACTTTCATTCAAGCTTTCTTCAATTCTTATTTTGAGTTCATTGAGCTGATTTTGACTTTCTTGGTTTTCTCCCTTGAGCTTATCATTTTCTCTTCTTAGTGAGGTCATTTCTTCTAGTTGCTCTTTTAGTTTCTGATTTTCCTCACAGACCTGGGTTTGTTCTTCAACATTAGTATTAAATTTTCTTTTCAGAACCCTATGCTCTTTACTAAGAGAATTGAATTTATCTAATAACTCAGCATAAGCATCTTCCCAGTCATCAATCGTAAAATTTTCAAAAATATTGGTTACCTCCTCTTCACTGTTTGCCATAAGGCAAATTCCTTCTTCATGCTCCTCTGAGGAAGTATCTTCAGGATCTTCTTCCTCCTCGCTCCATGTGCAGACCATCGCCTGTGGCTTCTTCTTCTTTTGCACTTTTGTGTTCTTCTTCTGGAAGTAGGGACCCTTCTTCTGAAGATCTGGGCATTCGCCTTTCTTGTGTCCCTGTTTGTTACAATGATAACAAGTCAGTCTCTTAGGATTTCTATCCCTATAATTGGTAGATTCAACATTTTTGTTAAAGGAGTATGGCTTTTTCCTCCTAAAGGTCTTCCCCTTTCTCCTTAAAAATTTACTGAACTGATGAGTGAGCATTGCCTGCTCCTTCTGGTCGATATCTGAGAAGCCATCAGACTCACCACTACTGCTGCTGCTGCTGCTGCTACTGCTACTCTTGTTGCGGGATGCCTTGAGAGTTACATTCTTACCCTTCCTATCACTTCCTTCACCACCTCCTTTGAAATTCATCTCATAGGTCATGAGGGATCCTATGAGTTCATTCACTGTCAAGGTCGTCAGATCTTTTGACTCTTCAATCACGACGGCCTTAGTGTGCCATGCTGGGGATAAGGATCTAAGAATTTTCCTGACTATGTCTACCTCAGCTAGATCCTTCCCTAGCCCCTTAAGTGTGTTCGTGATCAAGGACAACTTGGCATACATTTCAGTAATATTCTCCTCTGCATTCATCCTAAACAGTTCATACTTAGAGGTGTAGAGGTTTACCTTCGAGGCTTTCACTTGAGCTGTACCTTCGTAGATTAATTGCAGCTCATCCCACATTCACTTGGCAGTCCTGTAGGCAGATATACGGGCATATTCCTCTGGGTGAACAGCACACTGGATGATGTTCAGTGCCGTCCAGTTGAGTGAAGATAGCTTGACATGGTCATCTGTCCACGCGTCCTCGTTCGGTGGCAGATCATACGGGCCAACTGTGATTACCCTCCATAGCTTGTGGCTCTGTGCTCTGATAAACACTTCCATCATGTTCTTCCAAAATAGATAATTATTACCATCAAAAAACGGAGGGCGACTAATGGATTGACCTTCAGCCATGAAGCTTCTAGGACCATTAGCATTTCCCTGACCGTTCGTCCACATGATGAAAACCTGCTCTGATACCAAATGTTAGCGCAGCAAAGAGTGATATAGAAGGGGGGGATGAATAAATCACTCCCAATTTGAACAACTTCAGCGAAAACTCACTACTTCGAAATACAACCCTTCAGATAAGGCTAAACAATGCAGCTAACGCAGTGAGAAACTAAGACGGGATAATAAGGTGCGATTGGAAGAGCCCGTCCACACACAAACACAATGCCGAACAGAAGGAAAGCATAATGACAATACCAAGCCACAGAGGAGACAAGAGATTTTAAGGTGGTTCGATTGTAGTCCACAATCTACATCCACCCCTCACTCCAACTAGAGTGAGGATTCCACTAACCACTGCAAGAAAACTGCAGACTCAGTCTGCGAACACAATGTTGCCACACAGCTTGAACAACCAAGGGAAACAAATCCCTCAACCAAACTTTGCTACCCACAGAGCTCGACACGTGGACCTGCTACCAGCAAGACCAGAACCGGAGATGGCTCTCCCTACCTCCAACCAGGAGGGAACCTGCTAATGACAACCCGTCACTTGCAGAACCAGAGATCACAGATCTCTCTTCCTCTGCAGCCCAGAGGGGAACCGGAGTAACTCTCCCTTCCTCCAAACACTGGAGGGTAACAACTCGAAATCAGATATATGAAGAAATGAAAGGAAAAACAGAAATGTAAACAAGACCAACGAAGAACACAAATCGTTTCAGAAAAACCAAAAACAAATGTAGCTTCCGAAGAAGCAAATTGGACTCTTCTCTCTCACTTAGACTTTTCTCTCACAGCAATACTCTCAAATCTTTTCTCTCTATCTTCTTTCTAGAACGTGGAGGCTCTCTCTCTTTTCTTCTTCTGCTCAGGGATTTTGCTCTTCAACTTTTTCTCCAGTTCAGTCCATCTAATCGCAGAAGGCACCTTTTATATGGCATTCGACCTGAGTTTCAGGCCTTCACACGAGGGAGTCTTGTACCCTCCTTTTCCAAAGCATTCTCGGATCACGTGCCAGGTATCATCCTCGATTCACGTGCCCAATCATTAACCTAAATCATCTGCAGGCAGAAACAAGGAAATGTGATTAGTTAGTTCAGTCAGATACGAATGTATATACATTAGAATAGCAAATGAGTAAGTGTGTATGTCACGCCCCGAGCGCGGAAGATACCCGGAGACGCGTGACGAGTTTATATCGATCATGTCAATCAGAGTATTAGTGTATTCGACACCAAATCAGAGATGCGCAAGAGTAAAGATAACCCAATCCTTTTATCCTTTCACAAAAGTATTTCTATTACATTCCCTTGAAAATGCTAAACTTAATAAAAAAAGTACAAAATTGACTGAAGAAAATATAGAAAAGACAAGACTAATTGACGCTTTGAGAAGCTCTAATCTCTTTCACTCTTGACCTTCCCTGTCCAATTGAGTCTCGTCGTCGGACTTATCTGAAAAGTAGGGAAACACTGAGTGAGCGAACGCTCAGTAGGAAATTATATCTCAAGAACTAGCAATGGGTTTAAGTAATTACAATTTTTCACATGTAAATGTAATATGGCTATGCATGTAGAAATAACTAATCAATAGAATAACACGTCGTATAAAACATCCAAGCGAGCCTTAAACAAGAGATATTCATGAGAGACTTTATAGATTATTGGCCATTTCACGCAGGTACTTTGCCCGTGTCGGGCCACGCTAGTAAAGTCACGCAAGTCGAGTCACGCACGCAAGAGAGAGAGAGTGTGTGTGGAATGCCAAAGATCAAGAGAAAAAGTAGTTTGGTGCAATGCTAGACACCGTGATCATTACAACTCCCATGGGCACTAGTACTTTTGGGTGCTCCTCCCAGGACCAGATCGGGCCCTTATATGCATAGCATTAAAGATAGATCTAGACATCCACTTTATTTGTATAGCCAATATGGAATTTCAAAGAACAAGCTTGTGGAAATTCAAGATAGAGTAGAGTTCAAAATTGAACTTGATGTATAAGGATGATAATAACGATATAAACACGAGTATCGATAAAACTGGGTGGAGTTGGTTCCCTAATTGGGTACCATGACAATTCAGTGTCCATATATATAGATGGTCATGTCATTTGATATAGAATTGAGATCCACAAGAACAGCATATTAATGGCATGATTTCCACATCCCATTAAGAATATTCTCATGATATCCACATAGCATATCATGAAGGCCAGTATACCATGTTTCTATAGAGTGACATGGCAAAATAGTGTAAAGGGTTTTTATGGTACAACCCACTCGGTCGGCCTTGAGGGAATCCAAGGCTACGAGGAGACTTACGGAGGTCCCAATGACTAACTTGCCAGTCCAAAGGAACGGAATGTCCAATGGAGGGCTTGTATGTCACCGAGAGTTGAGGGGTAATTGATAAAATATCGTAGAACATGGGACTATATTCACGGAATGAAAATATAGTGCCAGATACTTATATTTATATATATACATAAAACCCTCGGTTCACAGAAAACAGTATAAAATAATTACACAAGAAATTAGCGCCTTAACATAAGTCACTACTTATTAAATTAACGCCCTTCACTGGGTCGTTATTTTAAATTTGACGACTTCTGTAACCGTCGTCCATTATAAATTTCTATTTTGCTGAAATTTTCTTTATTCTGTAATTTTGATTAAACGCGCCTTATACAGGGGCGTCTCTTTCATAAAAGACGACCTACTGGAGGTCGTTAATTCTCTTTGGTTTCCAGGAATATGAACAGTAAAGGTTTTCATGATAAATAATTTGCAAGAACCACATATATGAACTGGACAAGAAAAATAGAAGGATTCAAGGTATATGATCGTGCATTAGATTTAACTACAGGTTTCATAGATATTAAATTTCAAACGTGCGTATTTACCAATTTCTTAAAATTGACGACTCTTAGTTCGGGCGTCAGTTCGTGAATTAACGCCCTGACATGGGTCGCCTCTTGCCAAAATTTCACAGAAAACCTCTAAAACGCAGTAAAACTATATGCATGAATTACAGACGATATTATCGTAAATTTTTATGCTAGTTTGGGCTACAATTCTTGAGAAAACCTACCTGATGATGATCTAGGTGAAGGAACGTGAAGGATGTGAAGAGTAAACGATACTCTGTTCTAAACAGAGCCTCCTGAAGCTTATGAAACAGCAACCCCCGAACACAATCAATAGCAGCAGCACACAGGGGGTGCAGTGAGGGTGAGTAATATATGAGAGAGTTTCTACTTGCTACAGGCAACCTATAGAAGAAGATGAAGAACGATTAAAAATCTTCATATTCTCTGACTGAAGGCAGAGGAAGAAGAACAAACCTGTTCTTCACGCACAACAGCAGCAGAACGGTTCGCCAAAAATAGCGAACAGGTTCGGTTAGAAAGGTATTTATAGGATTTTTGGAATCCCAATGGAGTTAGAATTTGATTAGAACTCTAGTTTCCTTGATAGAGTCCTTACCATAATCAATCGAACACGTAGCAAATCCTAAAACTTACCCTGGATAGTCTCCTGGTTCGAATGGAATACAAATGCAATTAACGCCTTAGGTTAGGGCGTGCATTTTAATTGACGTCTTGACCTGTACTGTTTCTTTTGTAATTCGCGCCCAAGAAGAGGGCGTTTCTTTCCCTTTCCTTTTATTCATTTTGGCCGTTTTGAAATTTGACGACCTTTGGTATAGGCGTCACTTTTTGAATTAACGCCTCAGGTGAAGGCGTTTCTTATTTAAATCGCGCCTTGTTGAGAGGCGTTATTTACATTTATTTATTCATTTTGGTTCTTATCATTTACTTACTTAATTTTTCTTGAAATCTTCCTTTTATTTTACTAGGGTTGCTACACCCTCCCCCACTTAAAAGAATTTGGTCCCCAAATTCCATCACATAGAAACGTGGAGAGTGAAGAGTATATACCTTTTTAGAATAAGTCTGGGAATCGTTTCCTTATAGACTCCTCGGTCTCCCATGTGGCTTCATGTTCTGAACACTTACTCCATTGCACCTTAACCATGGAAATAACTTTATTCCTTAATGTTCGTACCTCGCGATCGAGGATCTTCATAGGCTTTTGCTCATACGTAAGGTCCTTCTGAATCATCAAGTCTCCATGATCAATGATATGTGACGAATCGTGCACATACTTCTTCAACATTGATATGTGGAATACATTATAAACTTTGAACAATTGAGGAGGTAAAGCGACGCGGTAAGCAACCTCGCCAACTCTTTCTAGTATCTCAAAAGGTCCAATAAACCTTGGTGTAAGCTTGCCCTTAACACCAAATCTCCTTATTCCACGTCCAGGTGATATCTTAAGAAAAATGTGATCTCCCACTTTGAATTCGAGATCTCTTCTTCGTGTGTCAGCATAAGCCTTCTGTCTTGACTGAGCAACTTGAAGTCTTTCTCTAATCAACTGAATCTTTTCAGTGGTATCCCTTACCATGTCTGGACCTAATAGTTATTTTTCGCCAACTTCGTCCCAGCACAAAGGCGATCGGCAACTACTTCCGTATAAAGCTTCGAAAGGTGCCATTTGTATACTTGCTTGGTAGCTGTTATTGTATGCAAATTCAACCAAAGGCAAGTGATCATGCCAGCTTCCACCAAAATCAATGATGCAAGCTCTGAGCATATCTTCAACCACCTGATTAGTTCTCTCGGTCTGACCATCCGTTTGAGGATGAAAAGCTGTACTAAAGTTAAGTCTCGTCCCTAGTGAATGTTGTAAACCCTTCCAAAAGTGAGAAGTAAAACGGGGATCTCTGTCATACACGATTGAAACAAGTACTCCATGTAACCTGACTATCTCTTTAAGGTATAATGCAGCAAGAACATCAACTGACCATCGACTCTTGATTGGCAAGAAGTGTGCCGATTTGGTCAATCGGTCGATGATAACCCATATTCTGTTATATTCTCCCTTTGATTTGGATAGACCCATAATGAAGTCCATCCGATATTCTCCCACTTCCACTTGGGAATATCTAGAGGACGTAGCTTACCGGCAGGCTTTTGGTGTTCTGCCTTGACTTATTGACATGTGAGATAGCGAAACACAAAATCCGCTATTTCTCTTTTCATATTGGGCCACCAAAAGGTCCTTTTCAAATCTTGGTACATCTTAGTTGATCCTGGATGAATCGTGTACCTTGATCTGTGAGCTTCATCTAAGATTTTCTTCTTTAGCTCTGGGCAATTCGGTATACATGTTTTATTTCTGAACATCAATCTTCCATCTGGTGCTAATTTGAAATTAGGTTGTTCTTCCATTTTGCCCTTGATTTCCACTAGTACGGGGTCACTACCTTGAAGTCCTTGTATTTCGGATAGCAAGTCTGGATGTATGCTCATATGGGATAAGGTGACACACCTACTGTCCTTGTCCATGCTTATATTAAGTTTAGAGAATTGTTCTAGCAACTTCCACTCCTGAATCATACAATTGGCTAATAGTGCTCTCGGCTTTCGACTGAGGGCATCAGCTACAGGATTACCCTTTCCAGGATGATATTGTATAGTGAAGTTGAAGTCCTTGAGATATTCTAGCCAACGTCTTTGTCTCATATTTAATTCCTTTTGAGAGAAGAGATACTTAAGACTTTTATGGTCGGAGTATACAATAAACTGCACTCCATACAGATAATATCTCCATATCTTCAGTGCAAATACTACCGCAGCCAATTCTAAATCATGAACTGGGTAGTTCTCCTCGTGCTTCTTCAATTGGCGAGGAGAGTAGGCTATAACCTTCCCTTGTTGCATTAAAATACATCCGAGGCCAATGCCAGATGCATCGGTGTATATTTCAAATCTCTCGCCTTCAATTGGTAAAGCTAAAACCGGGGCAGTAGTTAGATGATCTTTGAGAGCTTGAAAGCTTCTTTCACATTCCTTACTCCATTCATAATGTATCTCCTTGCGAGTTAGCCTAGAGAGTGGTACGGCTATCTTGTAGAAATCCTTGATGAATCGCCGATAGTTGCCCACAAGACCCAAGAAACTACGGATCTCGCTAGCATTGGTCAGTCTTTCCCAATTCCTTACAGCTTCAACCTTTGATGGATCTACGGATAAACCGTCTTTTGATATAACATGCCCCAAGAAAGCTACTTCTCCTAACCAAAATTCACATTTGCTGAGCTTTGCATATAACTGATTCATCCTCAATATTTGTAATGCTATTCTCAAATGCTCCTCGTGCTCTTCCTTGGTCTTTGAATAGATCAGTATATCATCAATGAAAACCACTATGAATTGATCTAGATGAGGCCTGAATATACTATTCATCAACTGCATAAATGCAGTAGGGGCATTTGTTAGTCCAAAAGGCATAACAACAAATTCATAGTGCCCATACCTGCTTCTGAACGCGGTCTTATAAATGTCCTTATCTTTGATCCTTAGTTGGTGATATCCCGACCTGAGATCAATCTTCGAAAAATACATGGATCCAGATATTTGATCAAATAACTCATCGATTCTCGACAGTGGATACTTGTTCTTGATAGTGAGATGATTCAACTGTCGATAGTCGATGCATAACCTCATGGATCCATCTTTCTTCTTTACAAATAGCACAGGTGCTCCCCACGGGGAAGTGCTTGGTCTAATAAATCCCTTCTTGAGAAGTTCCATCAGTTGCTCCTTCAGCTCCTTGAGCTCGGCAGGGGACATCCTATATGGTACCTTAGAAACTGGTCCAGCACCAGGGACCAAGTCGATGATGAAGGCCACTTCTCTTTGTGGAGGTAATCCAGGCAAATCCTCCGGAAATACGTCCGGAAATTCTTACACAACTGGGATGTCTTCTAGCTTAGTCTCCTTAATGGTGACAAATGCAAGGAAAGATACACATCCTTTCCTTATTAGCTTGCTAGCTCGGAGAGCCGAAATAAGAGGTGACTTGCTCCGACTCTTAGGGCTAGAATAGACTAGTTCTAGAAAGTCCTTGAAAGTAACTTTGCTGTTACGGTAATCCACAGTTGCCTGATACCTAGATAACCAGTCTGCTCCCAATATGACATCATATTCCTTTAGGTCTAAACATATGAAGTTGATAGGAAGATTTCTTCCTTTTACCAAGACTTCACAGTTTTGATAATGGTGAGTAATATCGGTTTCGTTTCCGAGAGGAGTAGATAAAAATATTTTCATCCATTCCGGTTCCATAGGTAGTGGGTCAGCAAACTTCTTGGAAATAAAAGAATGTGATGCACCCGTATCAAATAAGACATGTGCAGACTTGGAACAAACTTTCAGTGTACCTTCTACTAGTCCGCCTTCGTCTTGTTCCGCCTCCTTAATAGCTTGGAGACGAGCATTCTTTGTCACCGGGCGCTTTCCGTCACCGGTTTGATCATTGAGTAGGGGACAGTCGGGAATCCGATGATCACAGCTCCCACAACGGAGACACGCTCCAAGTTTCCTCCAACATTCTTCGGCCTTGTGCCCGGCCTTATCACAGTGCTTACATACCACCTTAGAAGGTGTAGTGGTGATGGAGAAAGGTTTGGTCTTCTTGAACTTTTGCTCCAGGGAGGGAGTACCTCCATTACTTGGCCTCTTCTTGAAATTGGGTTTGAAGGTGCCGGAGCTAGTAACATTCTCCTTCTTGTCTTTCCCACGGATCCTATCAGATAGTTCCGTGGCATCTTCTAGTAATTGGACTCGTTGAACCATCTCCGAATAGACTTGTATGTCCATCGGTGCCAATTGTGTGATATATTGGGGCCTGAGCCCATTAAGGAATCTTCGAGCTTTCATCTTCTCAGTACTAACTAAGTGCTTAGCGTACCGAGACAGCCTTGAGAACTGTGCTTCATATTCAGCCACCGACAAAGATCGTTGCTTAAGTGCGGCGAATTCAACGGCTCTTTTCTTTTGAACTCGATCTGATAAATATTTATTGTTGAAATGTTCAACAAACTCTTCCCAAGTAACTTGTCCTTGATCTAATGTGGCTTCTACCGACTCCCCCCAGTATCGGGCGTCCCTTTCTAATTGAAAAGTTACTAGCAGGACCTTCTCTTGATCCGTGCATTGCATAACCCGAAAGATCCGTTCAGTTTCCCGGATCCAGTGTTCGGCATCGTCCGGATCAGTAGATCCTACGAACTTTGGAGGATTCATGTTCTTAAAGTCTTGGTGGAGATTTCCGGCTCCACGTAGTGCACCTCCTTGTGCCACTTGTTGAAGTGCCTGGGTCATGCCTTGAGGAGTGTGTTGCATGTTGCGCCATTGAGCACGTTCGGCAGCCATTGTCCTACAATTACAATAGCTATTTTAGTATGTGATTGCGTTAAAAGGCTTTTAATTCTATGTTGACTTTAACCTTGGTTCTACCCAATCTCACTGGTTAGAGGTTCAGACTTATCCTTGGACTTGGGTTTCCTAGGATTTGAATACCCTAGTCTCTGATACCATAAAAACTGTCACGCCCCAAGCGCGGAAGATACCCGGAGACGCGTGACGAGTTTATATCGATCATGTCAATCAGAGTATTAGTGTATTCGACACCAAATCAGAGATGTGCAAGAGTAAAGATAACCCAATCCTTTTATCTTTCACAAAAGTATTTCTATTACATTCCCTTGAAAATGCTAAACTTAATAAAAAGAAAAGTACAAAATTGACTCAAGAAAATATAGAAAAGACAAGACTAGTTGATGCTTTGATAAGCTCTAATCTCTTTCACTCTTGACCTTCCCTGTCCGATTGAGTCTCGTCGTCGGACTTACCTGAAAAGTAGGGAAACACTGAGTGAGCGAACGCTCAGTAGGAAATTATATCTCAAGAACTAGCAATGGGTTTAAGTAATTACAATTTTTCACATGTAAATGTAATATGGCTATGCATGTAGAAATAACTAATCAATAGAATAACACGTCGTATAAAACATCCAAGCGAGTCTTAAACAAGAGATATTCATGAGAGACTTTATAGATTATTGGTCATTTCACGCAAGTACTTTGCCCGTGTCGGGCCACGCTAGTAAAGTCATGCAAGTCGAGTCACACACGCAAGAGAGAGAGAGTGTGTGTGGAATGCCAAAGATCAAGAGAAAAAGTACTTTGGTGCAATGCTAGACACCGTGATCATTACAACTCCCATAGGCACTAGTACTTTTGGGTGCTCCTCCCAGGACCAGATCGGGCCCTTATATGCACAGCATTAAAGATAGATATAGACATCCACTTTATTTGTATAGCCAATATGGAATTTCAAAGAACAAGCTTGTGGAAATTCAAGATAGAGTAGAGTTCAAAATTGAACTTGATGTATAAGGACGATAATAACGATATAAACACGAGTATCGATAAAACTGGGTGAAGTTGGTTCCCTAATTGGGTACCATGACAATTAAGTGTCCATATATATAGATGGTCATGTCATTTGATATAGAATTGAGGTCCACAAGAACAGCATATTAATGGCATGATTTCCACATCCCATTAAGAATATTCTCATGATATCTACATAGCATATCATGAGGGCCGGTATACCATGTTTCTATAGAGTGACATGGCAAAATAGTGTAAAGGGTTTTTATGGTACAACCCGCTCGGTCGGCCTTGAGGGAATCCAAGGCTACGAGGAGACTTACGGAGGTCCCAATGACTAACTTGCCAGTCCAAAGGAACGGAATGTCCAATGGAGGGCTTGTATGTCACCGAGAGTTGAGGGGTAATCGATAAAACATCGTAGAACATGGGACTATATTCACGGAATGGAAATATAGTGCCAGATACTTATATTTATATATATACATAAAACCCTCGGTTCACAGAAAACAGTATAAAATAATTACACAAGAAATTAGCGCCTTAACATAAGTCACTACTTATTAAATTAACGCCCTTCACTGGGTCGTTATTTTAAATTTGACGACTTCTATAACCGTCGTCCATTATAAATTTCTATTTTGCTGAAATTTTCTTTATTCTATAATTTTGATTAAACGCGCCTTATACAGGGGCGTCTCTTTCATAAAAGACGACCTACTGGAGGTCGTTAATTCTCTTTGGTTTCCAGGAATATGAACAGTAAAGGTTTTCATGATAAATAATTTGCAGGAACCACATATATGAACTGGACAAGAAAAATAGAAGGATTCAAGGTATATGATCGTGCATTAGATTTAACTACAGGTTTCATAGATATTAAATTTCAAACGTGCGTATTTATCAATTTCTTAAAATTGACGACTCTTAGTTCGGGTGTCAGTTCATGAATTAGCGCCCTGACATGGGTCGCCTCTTGCCAAAATTTCACAGAAAACCTCTAAAACGCAGTAAAACTATATGCATGAATTACAGATGATATTATCATAAATTGTTATGCTAGTTTGGGCTACAATTCTTGAGAAAACCTACCTGATGATGATCTGGGTGAAGGAACGTGAAGGATGTGAAGAGTAAACGATACTCTGTTCTAAACAGAGCCTCCTGAAGCTTATGAAACAGCAACCCCCGAACACAATCAATAGCAGCAGCACACAGGGGGTGCAGTGAGGGTGAGTAATATATGAGAGAGTTTCTACTTGCTACAGGCAACCTATAGAAGAAGATGAAGAACGCTTAAAAATCTTCATATTCTCTGACTGAAGGCAGAGGAAGAAGAACAAACCTGTTCTTCACGCACAGTAGCAGCAGAACGGTTCGCCAAAAATAGCGAACAGGTTCGATTAGAAAGGTATTTATAGGATTTTTGGAATTCCAATGGAGTTAGAATTTGATTAGAACTCTAGTTTCCTTGATAGAGTCCTTACCATAATCAATCGAACACGTAGCAAATCCTAAAACTTACCCTGGATAGTCTCCTGGTTCGAATGGAACACAAATGCAATTAACGCCTTAGGTTAGGGCGTGCATTTTAATTGACGTCTTGACCTGTACCGTTTCTTTTGTAATTCGCGCCCAAGAAGAGGGCGTTTTTTTCCCTTTCCTTTTATTCATTTTGGCCATTTTGAAATTTGACGACCTTTGGTATAGGCGTCACTTTTGAATTAACGCCTCAGGTGAAGGCGTTTCTTATTTAAATCGCGCCTTGTTGAGAGGCGTTATTTACATTTATTTATTCATTTTGGTTCTTATCATTTACTTACTTAACTTTTCTTGAAATCATCCTTTTATTTTACCAGGGTTGCTACAATGTACACTGAGAGAGTGTATAGACTTGTGAGTCTTCAAGCGACCTCAGTGTATAGACTAGCTGAAGAATGCATCAGCACACCAGGGGGAATGTGTGGACTTCTGTGAAGTGTATGAAGCCCTCGAGTGTATAGACTCAGGGATGTCAAATAGGCAAGTGTGTCAAGTGTGAGAGTGTGTAGAGTTGAGGTTCTTCATGCGAGCTCAGTGTATGGACTTGTAAGAGTTCATGCGATCTCAATGTGTAGACTTCATTCAGCAGTCAAGACAATGGATGTATAGAGTTGGTCGTGTGAAGGAGGACGAGTGTAAAGACTTGTAATGAAGAGCAGCAATGTGTAGACTTGAAGCACAACAGTATGCACTGTATGGACTTCAATGTATAGACGTTGATGTGTAGACTTCGAAGAGAACAATGCATGAAGGCATCGAATGTGTAGACTTAGAAACAGCAATTAAGCAAGTGTGTCAACTTGAGAGTGTATAGACTTGCAGGTGATATCGAGTGTATAGGGTTGAAGGATAACTGAGTGTCTAGACTTAGAGATGTGTAGACTTCCCAAAGAGCTGGACGATGTACAGACTTGAACAAGTAAAGTCTGTACAGACTTGAAGGTTCACAGTGTGTAGACTTTGGCAAGGCAACGTCAGTAAAGTTCCCAGTGTACAGACTTACTGAACTGAGCGTAGGTAAAAGATATGAGGAATGTATAGACTTACTCAGTTCAGTTCAGAACGTAGGTAGAAGTCCCAATGTATAGACTTTACCTGAGAGTGCAACCGCTGTACAGACTTGATCACAGGCTGAACAGTCGAATGTATAGACTTGCTTCCACCGACCAGTGTATAGACTTTGTAAGCGTGAGATGCTGAATGAGACGGTGGCTGAGACGATGTACAGACTTCAGGTGAACCGATGCAGCTACAGTGCAGTGTATACTGCCAGACTCTGTACAGACTTGCAGCTTGAGATAGTGATGTACAGACATGGAATCAATGAAGGCGTTGGCTATACAGACTTTGATGAACGCCGCTCGCTGTACAGACTTCGAATCAAGGCATGAATAGTGAATCAATGTCTAGACTTGGATGCCCAAGCCAATGTATAGACTTGTGCAGTGCAGCCAGTGTATGGACTTGTACAGTGACTAGAGGCTATACAGACTTTGGGTCATGATGCGTGAGACGAGGGACAGTGTATTGACTTTCCAATGGCAGACGATGTATAGACTTGGGGTTCAACTGGATGTATGGACTTGGAAGATGAAGGGCGATGTGCATACTATGAATATGAACGGGAGAATGTATAGACTTGGAGAGTAAGGGAGGCGTCGACCCACCAGAGGTGGAGCATCGACCCATCGGAGTCCAGACTATGCAGACATAGTGTAGACAAGACCAATGTATGCACTTGGAAAACAAAGGGTGTGTCGACCCATCAGAAGGGAGCGTCGGCCCATCAGAGGCCAAACTATGCAGACAGTGTGTAGACATGATCAAGTTGTGCATATCTATCTGACAACTATATGAACTGCACAGTCCTACATGATGAAGCATGTATTATTCTAGAGATAGAAGAGTGATTTATAGTGTGAGACATCATCAAAACCGTAGGGATGCAACAAGACTGGGGACAATTGTTCCTTTTTACGAGTTGGTGCGCGGATAAACGGGCTTCGACTTAGTATCAACTCACAAACTGGTATCTTGACTCAGTCTGGGCAGCTTAATAATATTATCCTTGATTACATTCTATTTTAATTTGTTTTAATTTTCCTTTTACACCCAGCATGCATTCATGTAGGACTTTGAAGTAACTTTGGAAAACCATTCTGATAAATCATTTTGAGAGTCAATTGATCATTAATTTCTAAGATATGAGATATTTCATGTCGAATTATGTCCTCAATTCACCTTGTTGCCATTTGAGGTTGTTTTCTTGAAAACTCCCTTGTTTGAGTTTCTATCATCTTACTTCAATCCTTTTTCCTTTGATCCACCTTGGCTGCAGCACGTCCACATTAGCTGGTAACCGCTCTCCAATCGTGAAACCTACAGGTTTGTGACTTGGGATACTTCCACCGCGCTGGAAGTTGATCACCTTCTTTTATTCTCTCCTTCGTGCCTACGTGCACACTCCTTCCTTTATCCAAACAATTGTTGCTTTCATTGAATCTCCTCAAGATTGCATCATTTTGAACTTTTAGATCCAATTCTTATCATGTGGTGTTGATTGTGTGTCTCATCACACATTGGCATCTACTTTTCAGTTCGCTCTCACTCCTTTCCATTACATTCCACGCCATGTCACTTCATTCTATTTCATTCCATTCCGTGTCACTCTCTTGCAAAGCAGACGCCAAGGCGGGGCAGCTGTAGACACGTCAAAATTGAAATCATTTTGAGCACATCTCCTATCGCATTGCGATGCCCCAATTTGACTCTCAAATCGACTTATTTGAGTGGTTTTTCTCATTTTTCTTGATTTTTCAGCTTTCCCGGCCTTCCCACGTATTTTTCTATTTTTTCATATTTTAATAGATTTTTATGAGATTTTTCTCCAATTTTGGGGGCCTTTTTAATTGGTTGCGACCTAATGGGCGCCCATTCTTAATTGGCGACTTCCCAGAAGGGTGCCCATTCTTGGTTTCACATTTTTCACCAATTTTCAACCGATTTTGAATTGGTGACACTCCGGAAGGTCGCCAATTCTTTAATTGGCGACTTGATGGAAGGCGCCAATTCTTTTATTCATGTTCTGAACCGAATTCGGATTATTTTTGATTCTGCGACTGTTCGGAATGTCGCTAATTCATTAATGAGTGCCCAGACAACAAGTCGCCAATTTGCTTGCCTTATTTTTGAGCTTTTAATTCCGTCCAAAATTTGTATTAATTCATAATTGATGACCGTCTCCTGGGCGCCAATTCTTTTCTAAATTTACAAAGTCCTAATCCGTCTTAAAATGCCTCAGACTGGGCGACTCTTGGAACTAACGTTCATTAATGGGCGACCACTGCGTTAGTCGCCAATTCTTCTAGAGTTCTGAACTCCGTAGAACCTCCTTGTTTCTCCATTTTGAGCTCCCTTTCCACTTGGGAAAGGGGTCCTAAGGCTTCCTAATGTTGAAGGGACACTTGGATAATGAATATCTCTTTCCAAATCCCATTAAAACTTCATTTCCTAATTTTCTTTGGATTAAATTCTGAATTTTGGCCCTATAAATAGGACCCCTCTCTCCCAAGATTTTGAGGTTGGCTCTATTGATCAAGGGGAGGTGATGCTGGACCAAAGGCTCAAGGAGAGGACTCCCATCAACCTCCAAGCTACATCCTTTGGATCCTCTTCTTCCTTGGATCACATTGAAGATCTAAAGCCCTCTTGGAGAAAATAAGCCCATAAGCTTTTCTGGTGGGGACACCGGGCCCACTACCGGACCCACTACTCTGAGCCGACGCCGCACCGCCCTGACCGCACTGAGCTTGTGGCTTGGAGACGCATTCGAAGACTCGACGTCCTGAGTACGTGTATCTGTATGTATTTATGTATTTGTGTGTATTTTATTTTTATGGTGGTATTTGTATTATTAAACCACCAAATTCAAACTATTTTATTTTATTGTGTCAAAGCAAATAATGGTTGTTGAGTTTTGTTTTATTAGGCTAGGACATAACTGCTATTAGGTAAAAGTTAAAGGTATGGTTGTTATAGCCCTTCCTATATAAAGGGGGCTAAGGTGTTATGTTTCCATATATGAAAGATTGAAAGATTGCATTCACGTAAGACCCATTCCCCTCTTACTATTCCCTTCCCTCCTTTCTCCTTTTGTGAGATTTGAGTGTCGCCCGGTGTGAGACCATCCGGTGTGAGGCCGAGCTGCGCGAGGCAGTAGTTATCCATTCATGTTCGCGTCCCGGAACTGCCGTCGATCCTTCCTCCGACGTCGAACGCGTCAAATTTGTATCAAAGCTCAACAACGGCTACTCCGTCAACCCCGACGTCCTCATAGTCTCCCCTCCCCAATTTCTGTTCGGGAAAGAAAAAAAAGAAAGAGCAGAAGCTCTCTCGGTTGAGAGAGAGAAGAGAGGGAGAAAGAAGTTGAAAAAAAAGAGAAAAAAAAGAACAGAAATCATCTCATTCGGTTGAGAGAGAAGTAGAGAGAGAAATAGAAATTGAAAAAAAAAGAAAATCACGTTCATGGCATGGGCATCGTCGCCCGTGCCCAATTCAAAATCGTCTTCGGCAACAACGGGTTGCAGCGCACCGCCACCGCCGCAGCGCGCCTCCGCCCTCGCCGTCGCCGCGCCCGTGCGTCACCCCACCACGCCCGTGATCCACCCCGCCGCGGACTTGCAGTGCCCCACCGCGCCCGTGCGCCCATGCCTGCCCTGCCTGCGCGCACCATGCGCCCACGTGCATCCGCGCGGCGCGCTAGCTCGCGCCTGTGTGGCCGCCCGCCCGGCCGCGCCTGCTCGCCCGCCGATGCGCCCGTGCACGCTCGCGCACCTGCCCGCCTGCATGGCCGACCGTTCGGCCACACCCCGCCAGCACCCTGCCTGTAATGCCCTGGATTCTTATCGGATCTTTCGGAGCCTTATCGGAGTGCTTTCGGATCGCTTTTGTGGGTCCTGAGTTGAGTTTTACGATCCGCGTGGATTTTTCTCTCGTACAAGTTACGGAACCCTGTGGTGAGTTTATTTCTCAGTTCATCGACTCGAGGACGCTACAACTGCGATGTACTCTTTGAGAGGATCGTTTCGGCTATTTTTACATATTTTTCTAAATTAATGGATTTTCGACATAAAAATCATAATTTCAAAAATTAGGAAAATTCCTAATTTCTTTTCTATTCAACCCTTTTCACCCTCTCTCCTCCCTCATTTCTCACCCTCACTTTCTCTCTCTCTCATTCTCTCTCCTCTCTGGTCCTCTCGACGCGGGGCGTGCGACCGTGGCGAGCTGGCTGAGGCGGGAACGTGATGGAGTGAACCTGGAGCGTGATGGAGTGGCGGATTGAGCGTGGCGCAACGCGATCCCTCAGTGGATTCAAAGCCGGCGCGGTTCGTTGGTTTGACAGTTTTCAGCGCGGTTTAGTCGCTTCGGCGCGCGGAATCATCGGTGGAGGTAGGGAAATGGAAGCTCTACTTCTCTGCTGTGTTACCTCGCAGTTTCACGTGGAACGGTGTGAGAACGAGTGGGTTTCATTCAAGTTTGGGAAAATCATGCCTTTGAAGTGTTCGTCGGGTTCGCCGAAAAATGACGATGATTTTCAGATCAATTGGTGTCATTTGAACCCCTGGAATGTCAGCGTTCCATTCCCACTAATTTCATTATGATTGGTGGTCATTTGGGACCGGTAGGAGCCCGGGAACCCATGTGATTCCATTTGGGTCAATTCGGTAGAATTGCCCGTTTTTAGCCATTTATGCGTCGATTTGACCCCTTCCGAAGTGTGGAATGTCGGTATCGTCATTGTGGTTGTACCCCCTTCGTTTCGGAGCGAACGGGGCGTGGAAAGGCCGAGATCCGGCCAATCCCATGGTTTTCCCATCATAACGCCTGAACGGCCGTTACAGTGACCGTTTAGGTTATTACGCGGTCCAATGTGTGACCATTTTATGTATGTTGGTTTGGGTCTTCGCGGTCACGTGATAGACCGTCTTCTGTGTTTCGCGGTCCATTATAGGACCGTTTATATCCTTCGCACGGCCCTTACGTGGCCGTGTGGTTTCCTTGGTCGCGCGGGTCAGTTCAGCACTCTTACGATAGACCGTTCAGCTTGCTTAAGTAGTCCTTTGCTAGACCGCTAAGCTAGTGAAGCGGTCCTTCACTAGACCGTTCCTTGTCTTTGGCGGTCCCTTGCTAGACCGCTATTGACCGTTTGACCTAGTTACTATTTTAAGTCGGTTTGATCTAGCGGCCTTCTCTTAGACCGTCTAGACCCTTTAGCGGTCCATGTTTAGACCGCGTACGTTTGTGAACGGTCCTTTCATGGACCGTTTGGGTGGTTTATCTAGTAGGTTGGTTGTGAGTTGACTGGGCTTAGCGGCCTATCGAATGACCGCTCCAGTCATTTCGCGGCCCTCCTTGTGACTGCTTAGTGTCTGTGTTCTCTGCGGCTGGTAAGCAGCCCTTTACTTGATCGCCTACGTTGCTGAGCGGCCAAGCATTAGACCGCGTACCACCAGAGAGCTGTGTTTCCGAAGTTCTGGTTTCCAATCGTCTATGCTTGACCTTATGGTTTGCCCGTTGTCCCGTGGATGTCTTTTGATATCCTATGACGGCTATGACCATATTATAAGGTAGCTAAGAGTGTCCTTAGCTCAAGTAGCGTTTTGTACTGCTTCTGAGTCATTATTTAGGTTCTGGTCAACCCGGTGAGACCCAGTGGTTGACAAGTAACCTTGCGTGTGTCTCGACTATTCTGGATAGCTCGAGATAGTGGTTCTGGAAGCCTTGAGGTACTGTCCTACCTCAGTTTGTGTGTCCAGGTGCTTTGAGGGTCTTGATGCTCCCTCAGGTCTCCGTGAGTCGTTTTATACGGTTGTGTAGATTTGATGATCCAGTGTCATTTTCCTCGGCTTAGGATTAGACTGATTGGTGGCTTGTCACCGCCGTTGTGCGATGATCTTGACTCTGAATCATGAGACTCAAAGATCATGGCGTAGGTAGGTCTAGTTGCCCTGTCCTGAGTCTGTTGGCAGTTGGTGTACTGCCTTTGTGCTTCGTAGTACGGGTCACAGTGCGTGCTTAGCCTGTCTGTACTCCAGCACACGTGTTTTAGAGTCTCTGTGTCTAGTGAGCCTCTACTAGTCGTAGCTTGATGACCTCGAGTGTCGGCCCACCTGGGAGTGGTGGCGGGGCAGTTCCCGAGATACATTTTGTAGGCTAGTTTTCGTGGGCTCCCTTGCCTTGCAATAGCGTCTGCTGGGGGAGAAAACTAGCTAGAGGCCTGGCTCAAGGCATTGAGCTTGTGTGTGCACACGTGGTCATGGGCGTTTTAGACGAACATCGACGGGCGTGACCCTAACTAGTCACTCGTTACTGTAGTTCCTGGTTCAGTTCAATGAGTATCTCAGTCTCCGTCTTTCTTGGCGTCGTAGTGAGATACTTGTGGCACAGTGTAAGACGTTAGTGGATGCATCTGGATGTTCTTCTAGTGAGGAGGTGCTTCCATCACTTGACGCGTGACTCTCATGTTTCTCGGAGTCTGTGTTCCCCTTCCGAGTTAGTCTGTTCTTGGCTTCGTCTAAGATCAGCTTCCCCTTCTGAGATTGGTCTGCTCTTGGCTTCGTCCAAGATCAGTTTTCTATTGCGTGCATGATGATCTAGTCATGTATGCGTTAGTGTTTGTGTCTGTCTAGGTCTTTTCTAGGGTTTTTACCTAGTTTTGTAGGACTTTCGCTTTGGGCCTTGTGCCTGCCGACGGATCGGTAACTCCTGACTTTGTGAGATCAGGGTTCGCCCTTCTATCGTTGTTTGGAGTAGTTAGGGAGCTGAGGTTTGTTCGGCAGGCGTGTTTTACTCGGTGCGGCTTTTCCCTTTTCTTTTAGCTGTTCTACTCCTTCCGTTACGGCTTTCTTTTACAACTTTCTAGTTGTAGTTTAGCTTTTCATGCTTTACTACTGCTGTTGTTTTAGTTGTTGTTCTGTGTTACGGCGTTGTTTTTCAGTGGGGATCCGTGTGACCCCTACTGAGCTTGTGACACGAGGCTCACCCCTACTTTTCAGGTGTGGTGCTCTTCTTCCTTCGCGGTTCCTGGTGTGGCGTGTTCGTAGTTGCCAGGAGTACCTGCATCGAGCTTCCCCCGACCTCAGTGTACGTCTTCTTTCCTGTTAGACTGTACTTATCTTTCCATTGGACCGAACTCTGGTATAATTGTTAATTTTAACTATTAATAAAAAAAATTAATTTTATTTCTACTACTTTAGCAAACCTGATTAATGAAATTTAATTGCTTACTGTTATATCTGCGACTTCAATGTACTACACAACAATCCTTTTATCCCTTCGGAGCTTTACAGCTCTTGGGAGGCTTCACGGGTTCGAAATGATATCGAGTCTACTCGGTAATCCTATCGGGTATATCCGGTATCCGGAGTCTGGGTCGTCACAGGTGGTATCAGAGCGTTGTTGTGTGCAAGTACATGGGAATCCGAGATATATAGTGTCTAGAGTCCTGAAAGTCCAGTACAGTCTTTCGCTGGGTTAGGTTTCGCGATTCTTTGTCACTTTGTTTCCGTAAGTGGTCTTGTGCGTGCTGTGTTGGCACTGTACGAGATGGTTTTGCTCTCGTCAGGATGTGACGGGATGTTCTTTTTCGTCGTGATGTTTGTCTCGATCGTGATGTACTTGGCAGAGTTCGCCGATAGGCTTGAATCTGCAGTACATTGTTCGAGATCTTTCCGTCGCTTGTTCAGGTGGCTGGTGACTTTTGGTTGGTGTGATGGCCGTACACGTTCTTACGTTGCTATGGTCATCCCAGCATGAGTCTGTTCAGCTCCTGAGGTGTTTCGCTTCTGTTGAAGTGGTTGATTTATTGCCTCGATTGAGAAGATGCTCAAGCGAACCTAGGATTTTCCTTCCTGGTAAGCTACTATTAGTGTTAGTAACTCTTGTCAATTGCAACTCCTTGGGAAATACCATGAATGCAAATCACGAGAGAGAGAGAGGAATGAATGAGAGAGAGAGAGAGGTAGTGTTGCCGCAGCTTGAGGTAGGTCCCATGGCGGCACTTACCTTTGCGTCCCTCCATGGAGGCCTCGTGGGGGCCCGCCGTGGCCCCCGCTGCCTTTGTGGCTGCTCCGTCGGCTTTGCCTGCGTTGGTTTCATCTTCCCACAATGTCTCCTCTGCTAGTCTTCTCCCTGGCTGTAGTCGTTCTTTTGCCGAAGTTCTTGGTTCTTCCATGTCGCCTCCGATTGTTCTGGCTTCGTCCATGAACCTGCTCTCACAGATGGCGGTGAACTGGCAGTCTTCTTCAATGTTGAGGAAATAGCGGCATCTCTTAAGCCTTTTGATTTCACTCAAGTGGCTCGGACGCCTCAAGGCAGGCCTGCCTTTCTTGAGATCAGATCTCATATGTCCAACCGTTGCAGATTCAAAGAAGACTTTGTTATCAGTGCTTTGGATTCTAAACACCTCCTGCTGCGCTTTCGCAACCAGGAGGATTATTTGCAGTTGCTTTTGAGAGAACACCTATATGTCCATGGCCGGCTATTCAGATTTTTCAAATGGACGATGCACTTTTCTCCAAATGAGGATTCTTCCATTCTGCCGGTATGGATTTCTTTCCCTGGGCTGCCTGTGAATTTATTTGTGGAACCTATGTTGCGCTCTATTGCCGGGAACATTGGGAAGGTATTAAAGATAGATCCTTCAACTCTGAACCTTTCCAATACGGTGGTAGCTCGTGTTTGTGTTGAGTTGGATATTTTGAAGTCGCACCCACACAGACTGTGGATTGGTTTTCCTGGGGGAGGGGCTTGGCAAGATATTTCATACCCTGTGCTTCCACAATTTTGCTCGGTTTGTTCTAGGCTAGGCCATTGTTCAGTCGAATGCAAAGGTAAATCGGTTCAGCCTTCAGTCAATCCTGATATTTCTCAGGGTCCTCCACGTCCGAATACTAAAGCCAAAAATGTCTGGAAACCAGTGGCTACCTTGAATGCCGTTATTCATAAGAATGATAATTCTGCCGTGCCTCCTCCCGATAAGATATCTGAATGTCATGACAATTCGGCTGTGATTGTTGTGGGGGCCTCTACTAATTCTAGATCACTTAATGAAGATGAGTTGGTGCCTCCATCAAAGACTGCGGTGGATAGTGCAATTATCAAAGATGATACTTTGACTATTGATCATGAGATGATGAAACCCACTCATATGGATGTCACTGTCGTGGAGACTAATGCTGGATCAAATTCACAACCTGAAGTTGATATGGCCGGAACTTCATCTTTATTGCTTCCTGTGGACCCAAATTGTCGGATTGAAGCGCTACCTCCGAAAAAATACATTGCTCCTTCTCATATGGAGCTCCCTTCAGGCCAAAAGTTTGATGGACATGGCATCATTGTCCCTGTTCCAGAGTTAGCTATTGTCGATCCACGAATTGTGTACCCACAATAGATCATTTCGTCATCTTCAGGCCTTCTGCCAGCATCATCTTATTCCTCTCAGAATCACCAGCAGATTGAAGATTTGGCATCTGGAAAATAGGATATTGCTAATGCAGCTGCTATTGACAATGCCAGGGTTCTACTTAATGATCACTCGGGTGTCATAACTAGATCCATGACCAGGTCTGGATCCGTAGGCAATCTTCCTATATCAAAATCCTCATGAATTTTATCATCTGGAATATAAGAGGTATGGGAAATGATGTTTCTGTCGGGAGGGTAAAACTTTTCATTAAAGCTCATAAAATTGACTGCATTGTTGTACTGGAACCCAAAATTCATGTCAGTAAAATGAATGGTATCTGCAGTAAGTTGGGTATGGGAAGTATTGCTAATTGTGATGATATGGCTCATATATGGGTCTTCTGGAGGGATACCCTGGATTTCTCTATTGTCAGTACAAATGAGCAGCAAATCACCCCCATTCAATCTGGTTCTGTCTGGCCAATATTCCACCTATCTTTTGCATATGCTAAATGTTCTGCTTTGGAGAGACAGGCTTTGTGGGCATCTCTATATTTGGTACACTCACAAATATCCGGGCCTTGGTTAGTGGCTGGAGACTTTAATTGTATCCTGAATGTAGATGAAAAACTAGGTGGTAACCCACCAAATTTGGGTGCTATCTCAGATTTCAATGAGTGTGTTTCATATTGTTCTCTAATTGATGCGGGCTACATGGGTTCTAAGTATACATGGCATAACAATCAATCTGGGTGCAATGGTATTTGGGCAAGGCTGGACAGGGTCCTGTTTAATTCAGATTGGTTAAAATTGTTTCCCATTTCAGTTGAGCACTTGTCAAGGGAAGCATCTGACCATGCTCCCCTATTGGTGAAAATGTTACTCAAGGACAGATTCAAGAGTAGATTTTGTTTCCAAAAAATGTGGACTATGCACGATAAATTTCTTATGGATGTTAAAACTTGTTGGAGTACTAGTCCACTAGCCTCCTCCTCTATGACAACTCTGTATTTGAAGCTTAAATATTTGAGGAGCATGTTTCGCATCTGGAACAAGCAGACTTTTGGTCATATCCATTTAAATTTGATGGCAGCAGAAGATGCAGTACTCCAAGCAGAACTATCTTATGATTTACACCCCAATATGGAAAATCACAAAAAGCTAGAGGATGCCAAATCCCTTCAATCTGAAAGACTACTACAGGAGGAATGTTTTTGGAAGCAGAAGTCTGGGATTAGATGGTTAAAGGAGGGGGACAGAAACTGTAAGACCCCGAGTTTCTGTACAAATATTAAATGTTGAATAGTGACTGTGGTAAATAGTAAATAGTAAAATTTTGACTATCATATAAAAAAAAATTCTGAAAAATGGTAATCAATTAGTAAAGACCATGGTAAACACTTTGGTCTTCTATACTTGACCCTAATAAAATCATTTACATGGCTTAATCAGTGATTTAAGACTGACTTAAAAATGCGGAAAACACTATTCATACGAAAATACAACTACCTTAGAAAAATCTGTAAAAATCACATCTGATAGAGGGTATTTTTCTTAGCAACTTTGTCTTCTGAAGTTTCATCGGTAAAAATCAGAAACTCTCTCTATCGACTAAACCGTTGAACATTGGGTTAAATTATTATTTTAATCTTAAGATTGGGAGATTAACAATAAACCTCGTGATAAAATTCCATAAAAATCATATTATGAAAGAGCATGTCTTGATTAGTAATTTTGTCTTTTGGGTCCAATTCATTAAAAATCATTTAGTAACATTAAATTGAGGTCTTAGTTAACCATTCCTTAATCTTTTGGATTAGGCTTAGATTAGGCTAACCTTACCTTGAGAAACACGTGAAACCGTGTTTTGGTTGGCAAAAACACGTTGTCAACAATGCAAAGGATTTTGCGGCTCTGACCAAACCGTGTGTGAAGATTAAACACTCCTCTTCCAAACCTATAAGTAGAGGAAGCCCCCTTAAACATCTCTTAAACACAAAAGGGTTCTTGCTGCTGTGAATAAGCTCTGCAAGTCTACTGTTCATCTTCTTCCCCATTCATCTTTCCTTATTTCATCGGTTAAGGTAGGTAACCATGGCACAAACCTTGAATTTGATAAATGGAATGAAAGGGCATCATGTTAGCTTGTAGAAACCATGCTTTTCCATTTATTTACGTACTCAAATGCATGAATTGAAGCCTTAAACGCCGGATTTATGCTTTTGTTTCGCTGTTCCCGTGTTACAGGGATTAACGGTTCCAACCGGACCGCTTTATCTCTTAGACGGTTCAGAACTGCCCGCCCGACTTATACAAACGGCCCAATTAGAACCGCCCGCCTTGTATAAAACGGCCCAATGATAACCGTTTTACAGCCAGTAGGTTTAACGGCCCACTGTCATCCGTTTAACTTCCAGAAAACTGATTTTTTTTGCTATTTGACCCATTTAACAATGTTAATTAGTAAAAATTGACAATCCACATAAATAACAGATAATGACATGAGTAAATTTCTGTTATTTGCAATATCTATTTTGATAAATTGTTTAAAGTGAAAATCATTGAAATTCACTTGTAACTTTGGATAAATTGAATAAGTATGGTAAATAGCTAAACTTTACCATAGGTAATTTCTGTAAATTACTGTAAACCAGAAAATTACTGGCCGACTTATGGCAAGTCTTTGACCAATTAGTCGGACACTCCATCCGGTAAACTTTACATTTTTACCGTAGAACATTTTTATCGTGGTAAATTACGGTTACATCATGACTATTGTTTTAACTTGATTAATTGACCGATTACCCTTGGTTAATCTTCGGTCATATTTGAGCCCGGAATTGATCAATGGACATTAAACTGAAATTGGTTGGTTTAATTGTTATTGGCAACCCGGTGACTATTTTGCATAAATTATCTTATAATTAGATATTATCGTTATGCTTAATACGGATTCTCTTGAACCGTATTTCTTAAAATACGACCCGAATGGTTCGTATATTCGTTCTTCGGAACTTACTTCTCTCTCTCGAACGGCTTACTGTCAACCGTTCATTCTTGGCCCCGTGACTCGTTACTCGCGTGAGTACGGCCCGGTGTTTTGCCGTACGACTACCCTCAGTTTTGGGTTTCTCGTCGTGTTTATACTCTTGAATCAAAGGAGACAAGTGTCGTCCTTTACATCTTGTACTTGACAGAAATTCTACTTATTATATTGGCCATAAATGACTATGTCTAGACGGGGGATCGTAGATCCAAACGAAATAAATGCCAACGCATCATAAGGGCCCGGTCTGGTCCTGGGGAGAGCGCCCGAAAAGATATTGAGCCCATTGGGATGTTTATGACAGGGTGAGGCATTGCACCCGAATACTTGACTTGACATGTTACGTCTATGACAAACTCTTGTTACTTGACTCGTGCGTATTTACTTGGTTACATGTGTAACATACTTGCTGGCCAAATTATCTACTGTTACTTTACTTGTTCATTACTTGGTAAATTGTTATATTTCTTGACCTTGCAAGATATCTTTTACATTGTTTCTTTTATCGTATCGTCATTCTTTATTTACTGCATTTCATATAAATTAGAAATCAATGGTTAATTACGTAAACCTGTTTGTGGTTATCTACTGAGCGCGTTTAGCTCACTCCTACTTTTCCCCTCTTTCCGGGTGATGAACTTGTCGGGAATGGACTGGAGTGATATCGAGAGATAGTTTTAGTTTATTGAGTCAGTTTGTACCCTTAGTATTAGTGAGAGATTGTTCTAGTATTTTGCTTATTATTTGGATGTAGTTGTTCTACCCAGTGTACTCAACTTTATTATCAATAAAACTCTGATTATTGTCTTTTCCAACCTTTTGTGCAATGGTTTGCAATGGTTCGGAATTATTGCTCGCTTGCCCCTAACCGTACGTCCCGAGATTCCGCATCGGGGCGTGACAGAAACACAAGATTTTTCCATACTTCGACCAAGGCTAAAAGAAATAAGCAGTGTATAACTCAGCTCCGGAATTCAGCTGGTATGCTAACTTCAGATCATGAGGAAATGAAGGGCATTGCAGCTAACCATTTCCATACAGCTTTTTCTTCTCAGCACCATATTATTGAGGAATCTTCCTTGAACTGTATTCCAAATTTAGTTACCCAGCAAGATAATGTTATGCTGTGTGCTATTCCCACTGAAAAGGAAATTCAAGATGCTATCTTTGCTCTCTCTGCTGATAGTGCACCAGGGCCTGATGGATTCACAGGAGCTTTTTATCAAAAGGCTTGGACAATCATAGCTGGTGTGGTTGTTAGTGCTGTACAAGAGGCTTTTACTACTCCACTACCTCTCCCAAGAACTGTTACATCCACTTTAATTGCTCTTATACCTAAAAAGCCTAATGTTGTGGACATCTCGGACTACAGACCTATCAGTTTATGCAATTTTTTTACAAGATTATTTCTTCCATTGTAAATAAATGGCTGGCTTCTATTCTTCCAAGCATAATATCTAAGGAACAGACTACATTTGTCAAGGGGAGGCACATAACAGAAAATATTGCTCTAGCACAGGAACTGACTCAGGAATTGGGTAGAAAAACCAGAGGCAAGAATGTCATTTTTAAATTAGACATGGCCAAGGCTTATGATCTATTAGAGTGTGATTTCTTGTTTGCTGTTCTTCACAGGTTTGGTTTCAGTCTGTCCTTCATTCAACTGATTGGAAAGATGGTCAAGAACTGCTGGTTTTCAGTTTTATTGAATGGAGATGCAGCTGGTTTTTTTAAATCTTCAAGGGGTGTTCGGCAAGGTGACCCAATTGCCCCCTCCTTATTTATCATTGCTGAGGAAAGCTTGACCAGATCCTTAAAGGAAGCCCATTTAAATAGACAGATTCAGTGTTTCCAAGGGCCTCGGAGGTGTCCCCCAATATCCCATCTGTTATTTGCAGATGACACCATGATTTTCAGTAAGGCCAGCCTTGTCTCTATCAGGAACTTATTGAAAATTCTCAACACTTATGAATTGGGGTCAGGCCAGCTCATTAATGTTAGTAAGAGTGGTTTCTTCTTGCATCCAAAGACAAATGACTCCATTACCACTCGGATCTCCACTCTTACAGGTTTCACCAGACATAGCTTTCCTCATAAGTATCTTGGCTTCCCTCTGGTTTTAGGCCGAAGTAAAAAAGTGCATTTTGCTGGTATAATACACACCATTCAAAAGAGAATCTCTGGTTGGAAATCCAAATTACTCTCTCAAGGTGCAAAGTTGATTTTGATAAAGCATGTGCTCACTTCTATTCCAATATATTCCCTTTCCACTTCACCCCTTCACTCAGGAACACATCTTTTGCTTGAGAAATCATTTGCTAATTTCTTTTGGGGTTCTTCCCCGAATGGGAACAAAAGGCACTGGAGATCATGGGATCAGATTTGTAGACCTAATTCTCAGGGCGGCCTTGGCATTATGTCACTTAGGCAAATGGACATAGCCTTAAGAGTTAAGATGTTATGGCAGGCCTTGCATTCTAATTCCTTGTGGGCCACATATTTCAGAGCCAAGTATATTGGTCAGGGACATTTGAGAGATGTGCATTTAAAAAGTATGAGTGGACCTGCCAGAAGAAGCTGGATCAAGGCAAAAACTCTTGTTCTCCAATATAACAAGGTCATCCTCGGAGATGGAAAGCTCACAAATTTCTGGTATAATAACTGGATTGGAAATCAATGCTTGGCTGATTTTGTTCCTGCTAATACCATTCCAAACTCTAACATCACAGTAAATGCTTTCCTACTGCATGCCTCAAGAGAGGAAATGGAATTAATGGACAGTTGCTTGCCAGCACCAATCAAAGCAGCTATCACTAACACTACTCTCACCCAAGATGCTGATTTCCAGGTGTGGAGTTTGTCCTCCTCAGGAAGATGTTCAGTGGCATCTACCTATCAGGTTCTGTCCGAAAGGGCCTCCAATCAGACAACCATACATTGGGATAGGCTTTGGTCACAATGGCTCCCAACGAAAATATCTGTGCACCTGTGGAAAATACTTCAAAACTGCCTCCCTGTTGACTCTAATGTTCAGCGTCTGGGTGTGCAAATGTGCTCTATTTGTTCCTACTGTCAGATCCACCATGGGGAAAACATGACTCATCTGTTCTTACACAGTGAGCTAGCTTCTCACATATGGTCGTATTTAAATCAGTGGGGCTACAATTGGAAGGAAACTCTGTTACATCATTTATTTCGAATGCTGCCAGCCAAATTCAACTGAAATCTGCTCTTGGCCACCTGATTCTAGCAGTCATAGGATATGGTTTCTGGGATATTTGGAGAGCTCGGAATGCTGTGAGATATGAAGGCAGAACCATTTCAAAAAATAGTGTTCTCCACCAAATCATCAATCAAGTGAAACAGGTTTGTGTTAGTGCCAATTTAAAGGAATCAGACATCAACAAACGGAAGATTCTGTAAAAGTTTGGTATTCCTACTCACCTCTCAAATGGTGCTCAGCTGAAAATCATCAAATGGATATGCCCCCCTTGGCCATTTCTTAAATTAAACTCTGATGGTGCTTGCAAACCCAATGGAACATCTGGAGGAGGAGGTGTTATCAGAGATCACAGTGGCAATGTTATTCTTGCCTACTTTCACTATTATGGCCAGACCAACAGTCTTGTAGCAGAAGCAAGGGCCTTAATTGATGGCATCAAATACCTCCATACAATCTCAAACCACCCAGCACATATTCAATGTGACTCACAAGTTCTTGTTCGAGTTATTAAACAGGACTATCAATGCCCTTGGTCTATCCTTTCATATGTCAGAGAGATAAGGAGATCTATTACACAGTATGACAAGATTGATCATATTTACAGAGAAGGCAATAAAGTAGCGGATTCTTTGGCCTCCATAGCTTGCTCATCCAAATGTAATGCTTTTTTCTTTTACAATGAGTTACCCTCAATTATAAAGGGAGAGGCTCGATTGGATAAGCTGGGTTTACCCAGCATCAGATTGATGTAATCTCTATTCTATCTTTTTTAGCAATAAAATTCACCTCCTAGTGGTCTGATGGTGGTTCCTCCCATCTGTCCCTAGGCAGGGCTTTTTGGGGGAAAAAAAAGCTACTATTAGTGAGCTTGATGCTTCTCATCCCGTTTGGTGGAGTCTTTTTGAGGTAAGCCTTGGAATTGCTGTCTTGGTGAGACCTTTGTCCTGTGTCTACTTAAGTGTGGACAGTATCTATTCTAAGCTTGATCTGCTCTTTGTTCTACGGTTGCTTGACTTTGGACACAATTCTGTATTAAGAGACGTTGTGCACCATGTTCGCCGTGCCATGTCTAGCGGTCGATGTGTTGTGAAGGCTCATTTATTGTTTCAAGATGTAATGGTAAGCTGAGATTAGCATTTCTTTGTGCTTTGTGCTGAAGCTGGTACTCTCCTTCGTTTGCACTTAGGCGACTTGTGATCGGTTGTTAGCAGGATCAGTACTCGTGACGTGATATATTGATGTTTCATGAATTACGATGGCGCCGAGGGTGTGCTGAGCTGTGGATACCGATGTATTTCTGACGCCTGTGTGCATTGTATGCGTGCGCAACGGGAGCGTGTGGGCTGATAACCCACAGGTCGAGGATCATTGGTTGTAAGATTCTGGCCAGTCGAGAGAATTATTTTTCTCGATGTGACTTCGTCTTGGCTTCGTGTGCCTTGATGTTATCTGTTGTCGTGCCGTTGTTCTTGAAGGCATTATGGTGTTGGCACTGGCATTTGTGAGTATTGGGAAATCTGTCGGCATTTCTACTAGTTGAGTACCCTCTACTCTACAATTCTTTCTTGGGTGTTGTGCTCTCGGGACGTGATCATGGTCCTTGAGATGCGTTTCCCAAGATTGATGTTCTCATTGTCATTTTGTCGTTGTTCCCCTGTGATTCTATGTTAGCATCGTGTGGACCATGATCTTGTCGGTTAGTTGTGTTGTACTCTTCTTTCCTGGTAGAGTTAGCATGCGACTCGATCAGATGTAATATTTGAGTGAGGACTGACTTGATTGTGTTTGTGGTCCAGTGCTATCGTTGGCGTCCTGTGTGCCAGGCTTTCGTTGTTGCCCTTGGCACTAGAGCCGATGATGTCGAGCTGTCAGCTAAGAGGACTATGCTTCCTTATTTAAGCTGATGCTTGCCGTGTCTGTCGTTTTGTTTTCTCGATAGCTGTTGTCATGGCATGAGTCGTGTCTCCTTTCCTGTGAGATGTAAGCGACGTTGCCTTGCTTCAGAGATGTCAGACTTGTGTTCACTTCTGTGCCATGCTCGTTCTGTGGATCGATTTGCCTTGAGATCCAGAGCGTGTGCTTGTGATGATGGTCTGGCGGTGTCCCTCTGAACTGTGTTTTTTGAAGATTTGTGTTGTTCAGAGTTCAGATGTTTGGGTTTGTTCTTCCCTGCTTCTCCTTGGTAGTTCCTTAAATTTTGAGGATAAAATTTCTTGAAGGAGAGGAGGCTGTAATACCCTGGATTCTTATCGGATCTTTCGGATCCTTATCGGAGTGCTTTCGGATCGCTTTTGTGGGTCCTGAGTTGAGTTTTACAATCCGCATACATTTTTCTCTCGTACAAGTTACGTGTCACGCCCCAAACCGATAGCAACGGAACGTGTCATTTGCTCGGAACGTGGCAGTTAAACAGTCATGTCAATCAGAGCATAGTCATTTCCACAAAACACAATTTGGACAAATAACAATTTATTTCAAATATAAGTTCTTTACATATTCGGGCCCATAATAAATGAAAAGACTCAATAAAGAAAAACTACAATGAGACATAAGACGCAAGATAACCAGACTAGACGGTTCATCTAGATGTCAAAGTTCTCTTCACTCTTGCCCTTGTCCATCCTGTTTGGTCTCGTCGTCACTAAGGTCATTACCTGAAAAACATTGGAAAACGCAGGGTGAGCGAACGCTCAGTAGGACTTAATATCTCATGCTTCCAAGCTAGCTTTAAGTCAATTACAGTTTAACATGCTCATGCAGGTCATGCAAGATATAGAAAGCGAGAACTATAATAACACGAGATAAATTCAAGAACTATAATAAACAAACGAGTAAGCAAGATGCTAGATAAACTCATGAAGAGTAAGGACGATGATAATCAAGAGAGTATAGCAAGATCTAATCAAGTACTTTCTCCAATTAGTCAAGAGCATTCATGAGGAAATATAACATTCATCTCTCTATGACGAACACTATCACGAGAGCTTCAAGGTACCCATTATTGTGAAGGATCTTTGTGACAAGATAACGAGTACTATCAATGGGATAATTCAAGAACATCTATGATGATCGATATAGAAGTAGGACAATTACTTCTACAAGCACCACATAGCATTTGCCAAGACACTAAGGGAATATCACGACGATATGATAACCCCTCCAATAAGGCAAATCAAGATATTTTCATGACGAACAATAAGTTGTAGAAAGGTGTACTATGATGGCAATTACTCCCGATCATCACAATCACGAGAGCGTTTGCACATCTAGCACTATATAAGATTGGCCAATGCACTAAGGGGAAAATCACGACGATATGACCACCCCTCATGGAAATAGCACTAGTTAGTATTTGGTCGCACACTTAGGAGTTCTCACGACTGTATGATTGCCCCTAAATGTCAATAACCGAGTTGGTGAATGCCAGCACCCGATCATCGTATACCGATAACATTTGGACTTTGCCTCTCCCAATGAGGGTCAGATCAGGACCCGTAGTATTTAAAATGTCATTTTAGTGGGACCCATAGCCCCTGACATTTAGTCTAGACTAATTCCATATTAATGGCCAAGAATTTCAAGGATCAAGCATGTAAGAACTTTAAGATAGATTTCATGAAACATAGAGTTCAAGGACAGAACTTGTAGTAAGGATGATATATCAATAAACCATATAAAAACCATGGCATTTCGGAAATCTAGGTGATTAGGTACAACTAGCTCAGTCGGCCTTGAGGAAATCCAAGGCTACGAGGAGACTTACGGAGGTCCCAATGACTAACTTACCAGTCCGAAGGAACGGAATGTCCAACGGAGGGCTCGTATGTCACCGAGAGTTGAGGTGTATAACGTGAACCAATCATGAAACGGGGACTCCATCTACGGATGTGAGATGAGAGTGCTAAAAGATCCGAGGTATAGGTCAAAACCGGAAGAAAACGGTGAGAACATGATTACGTTAATTATAGAATTCATGTCCATCCAATTCTATAATTAACTAAAATTAAATAAACTTATATTACTTGACGCCCGTGGGTGACGTCATTTATTAATTAGCGTCCCCTTGGAGGGACGTTAATTTTATGATTTTTAAATTAATTTATTTAACAAGAATTCACGTCAATATCTATTTAATTGAATAATTTCAAAAATGTACATTCAAAGAGACATTACTTTATATAAAATAATTTAGAAAAATAGAATATATGATAATTAGGAGAAAAATTCAAGGATTCCAAAAATATATTTTTTATAATTTTCTGTTACATATTTTAATAAATATGGATTTTCAAAGATATACATACATGATATATATATATATATATATATATATATATATATATATATTAGTTAATCTGACGCCACTGTACAGTGGCATCCAAATTGAAATTGACGACCCATAGTTGGTCGTTATTTCAAAAAAATTCGATTTTCAACCCTCTCGTTTCTCGACGTAACTATGTTGGAATCGAGCTTATAATATACCGAAATGACGGGCTCGAAAAACTCTACCTAACTAGACGTTCAAAATAATTTTTCGTTGAGAGACGGGGGATCTTGAGATATGGGGCATGAAAAATGGTGCAACCACTTTCACTACCTCGGTCTCCACCCCAATAGTACGCCCATAAATTTTCATGGCCAAAGGAGACTCCGGCATCCCCGAACAAATTGTCAGATTAAAATCCTATAACTATCATGCTACAGTGAATTAGGTGATTCGCCGTGTAACTATAAAAATTCATATATTTAGATAATCTAAATATTAACGGATTAATATTACCTTGTAAAGACATGAAAAATTAAAGAAAAATAAGGAGATTCTAGTCGTATATATATCTTATGATTTTTAGATACCTGATTATATCGATACAATTTTTAAACATGTAGTTATTCATTAACTAAGATAAAATATGCAAGTCACTTGAACAAAATTATGTAAACGTGAACAAGATGAACATCTAATGCATGCTATTAAGAGTTTACGTCTGAGAAAGAAAATCTACATGCACTATCATTCAACATGCTATGTAGTAGTGATTTTGCTCGGGCGATTGCCCACCTTTTGATGTCAACGGATGAAGAAGAAGAATTAAGAAGAACACTAGAAGACACAGCACCTGCCGCAAAGGAAACATAGTGACAGCACTTTAGTCGTTGCCACCCACACTTGAACACAGGGAACAAGATGAAGGAAAGAAGCTTATTAGCTTCTACGTGCAATAGCGACAGCAGTAGGTTTAGATGGCTTCGCCATCGCCCAGGAGTCTTATTTATAGAGTTTTGAAGCCTCTTGAGTCCTAGCATGGCTTGTATCCTATTGGAATTAGGACTTCCCATGATTGAGCGCAACATTTCCCTATATTCAGCCACCTACCCTTTCAAATAAAAAGAAACCTAAAGCTCACGCAAATCCACCATCGAACGTGCATTTTATGTTTAAATATATATTTCTCGAGAACCCCTTTATTATTGCAGTTTCATATATACTCTCTTTAGTGGCCCACTATCTTTAGGTTAATATGTGAAGCCCACGTAAGTTTAAGTTCTAAGTTTTATAATTTGGGTTGGCCCCTTCCCTACTTTATTAAAGGCCCATTTCGAGTTTATCTCTTTTTGGTTGGGCTTTAGTCTTGTATGTTAACATGTGTTAAGCTTTATCCTTTATTAAGGTCCACTCATTATTAAAGTTATAATAAACTTTAACTAAATTATCTAGTAGGACTATATATATATATATATATATATATTATAACTTAAATTATTTGTCTACATCATTGGATTTTACCATTGTCTCGGGTATTAGAGTCGGGGTCGATCCTATAAATATCTTTATGTATATGTGTACTCATCTATTCTTGAATTATATTTTTAATTTTAAACTCAAATAAATAAAGGTTATTCAAATTTTCATTTCTTAATTTATTTACTTATACTTTTATTATTATTTAAGCTCATTAACTATTTAGCTAACTATTGCTTTTCCTTTATCGAAATTTAATTTTTATGATGAATATTTATAGTTATTTTATTTATTTTAAATTTTCATGATGCTACATTACGGAACCCTGTGGTGAGTTTATTTCTCAGTTCATCGACTCGAGGATGCTACAGCTGCGATGTACTCTTTGAGAGGATCGTTTCGGCTATTTTTGCGTATTTTTTTGAATTAGTGGATTTTCAACGTAAAAATCAGAATTTCAGAAATTAGGAAAATTCCTAATTTCTTTTCTATTCAAACCTTTTCACCCTCTCTCCTCCCTCATTTCTCACCCTCACTTTCTCTCTCTCATTCTCTCTCCTCTCTGGTCCTCTCGACGCGGGGCGTGCGACCGTGGCGAGCTGGCTGAGGTGGGAACGCGATGGAGTGAACCTGGAGCGTGATGGAGTGGCGGATTGAGCGTGGCACGGCGCGATCCCTCGGTGGATTCAAAGTCGGAGCGGTTCATTGGTTTGATGGTTTTCGGCGCGGTTTAGTCGCTTCGGCACGCGGAATCGTCGGTGGAGGTAGGGAGATGGAAGCTCTACTTCTCTGCTATGTTCCCTCACAGTTTCACCCCAAACGGTGCGAGAACAAGTGGGTTTCATTCAAGTTTGGGAAAATCATGCCTTTGGAGTGTTCGTCGGGTTCACCATAAAACGGCGACGATTTTCAGATTAGTTGGTGCCATTCGAACCCCTGGAATGTCAGCATTCCATTCCCACTGATTTCGTTGTGATTGGTGGTCATTTGGGACCAGTAGGAGCCCGGGAACCCATGTGATTCCATTTGGGTCAATTCGGTAGAATTGCCCGTTTCTAGCCATTTGTGCATCGATTTGACCCCTTCCGGAGTGTGGAAGGTCGATATCGTCATTGTGGTTGTATCCCCTTCATTTCGGAGCGAACGGGCCATGGAAAGGCCGAGATCCGGCCGATCCCATGGTTTTCCCATCATAACGCCTGAACGACCGTTACAGTGACCGTTTAGGTTACTACGCGGTCCAATGTGTGACTGTTTTATGTATGTCAGTTTGGGTCTTCGCGGTTGCGCGATAGACCATCTTCTGTGTTTCACGGTCCATTATAGGACCGTTTATACCCTTTGCACGGCCCTTGCATGGCCACGTGGTTTCCTTGGTCGCGCGAGTCAGTTGAGCAGTCTTACGATAGACCGTTCGGCTTGCTTAAACGGTCCTTTGCTAGACCGTTCCTTGTCTTTGGCAGTCCCTTGCTAGACCGCTATTGACCGTTTGACCGAGTTACTATTTTAGGTCGGTTTGATCTAGCGGCCTTCTCTTAGACCGTCTAGACCCTTTAGCGGTCCATGTTTAGACTGCGTACGTTTGTGAATGGTCCCTTTGTAGACCGTTTGGGTGGTTTGTCTAGTAGGTCGGTTGTGAGTTGACTGGGCTTAAAGGCCTATCAAATGACCGCTAAAGTCATTTCGCGGCCCTCCTTGTGACTGCCTAGTGTCTGTGTTCCCTAAGGCTGGTAAGCGGCCCTTTACTTGACCGCCTACGTTGTTGAGCGGTCAAGCATTAGATCACGTACCCCCAGAGAGCTATGTTTCTGAAGTTCTAGTTTCCAATCGTCTTGGCTTGACCTTATGGTTTGCCCGTTATCCCGTGGATGCCTTTTGATATCCTATGAGGGCTATGACCACATTATAAGGTAGCCAAGAGTGTCCTTAGCTTGAGTAGCGTTTTGTACTACTTCTGAGTATTCTGAGTCATTATTTAGGTTCTGGGCAACCCGGTGAGACCTAGTGGTTGACAAGTAACCTTGCGTGTGTCTTGACTATTCTGGATAGCTCGAGACAGTGGTTCTGGACGCCTTGAGGTACTATTCTACCTCGGTTTATGTGTCCAGGTGCTTTGAGGGTCTTGATGCTCCCTCAGGTCTCCGTGAGTCATTTTATACGGTTGTGTGGATCTGATGATCCAGTGTCATTTTCCTCGGCTTAAGATTAGGCTGATTGGCGGCTTGTCACCGCCGTTGTGCGACGATCTTGACTCCGAGTCATGAGACTTAAAGATCGTTGCGTAGGTAGGTCTAGTTGCCCTATCCAGAGTCTGTTGGCAGTTGGTGTACTGCCTTTGTGCTTCTTAGTATGGGTGACAGTGCGTGCTTAGCCTGTCTGTACTCCAGCACTCGTGTTTCAGAGTCTTTGTGTCTAGTGAGCCTCCACTAGTCGTAGCCTGACGACCTCGAGTGTCGGCCCACCTGGGAGTGGTGGCGGGGCAGTTCCCGAGATATGGTTTGTAGGCTAGTTTCCGTGGGCTCCCTTGCCTTACAGTAGCGTCCTGCTGGGGGAGAAAACTAGCTAGAGGCCTGGCTCAAGGCATTGAGCTTGTGTGTGCACACGTGGTCAGGGGTGTTTTGGATGAACGCCGACGGGCGTGACCCTGACTAGTCACTCGTTACTATAGTTTCTGGTTCAGTTTAGTGAGTATCTCAGTCTCTGTCGTTCTCGGCGTCCGTAGTGAGATACTTGTGGCACAGTGTAAGACGTCAGTGGACGCATCTGGCTGTTCTTCTAGTGAGGATGTACTTCCGTCACTTGACGCGTGACTCTCGTGTTTCTCGAAGTCTGTGTTCCCCTTCCGAGTTAGTCTGTTCTTGGCTTCGTTTAAGATCAGCTTCCCCTTCTGAGATTGGTATGCTCTTGGCTTCGTCCAAGATCAGTTTCTTGTTGCGTGCAGGATGATCTATTCATGTATGCGTTAGTGTCTGTGTCTATCTAGGTCTTTTCTAGGGTTTTTGCCTAGTTTTGTAGGACCTTCGCTTTGGGCCTTGTGCCTACCGACAGATCGGTAACTCCTAACTTTGTGAGATCAGGGTTCGCCCTTCTATCGTTGTTTGGAGTAGTTATGGAGCCGAGGTTTGTTCGGCAGCCGTGTTTTGCTCGGTGCGGCTTTTCCCTTTTCTTTTAGCTGTTCTACTCCTTCCGTTACGGCTTTCTTTTACAGCTTTCTAGTTGTAGTTTAGCTTTTCATGCTTTACTACTACTGCTGTTTTAGTTGTTGTTCTGTGTTACTGCGTTGTTTTTCAGTGGGGATCCGCGTGACCCCTATTGAGCCAGTGACACGAGGATCACCCTGCTTTTCAAGTGTGGCGCTCTTCTTCCTTCGCGGTTCCTGGTGTGGCGTGTTCGTAGTTGCCAACAATACCTGCGTCGGGCTTCCCCCGACCTCAGTGTACGTCTTCTTTCCTGTTAGACTATACTTGTCTTTCTTTTGGACTGGACTCTGGTATAATTGTTAATTTTAACTGTTAATAAAAAAAGTAATTTTTTTTCTGCTACTTTAGCAAACCGGATTAATGAAATTTAATTGCTTACTGTTATATCTGTGACTTCAATGTACTACACAACAATCCTTTTATCCCTTCGGAGCTTTACAGCTCTTGGGAGGCTTCACGGGTTCTAAGTGGTATCGGGTCTACTCGATAATCCTATCGGGTATATCCGGTATCCGGAGTCTGGGTTGTCACACTGTCGGCGCCCACCCTGCCGCCCGCCTGGGCTGACCACCGACTGTGTTGACCCCTGCGTTCTAGCCGTGACTTGCGCAGGAGGAACGGGAGAGGTTTGAAGATTGAATATATATATATATCTAAGGAGAGTTGTTGGGAGAACTAAATACATATATATATTATATATCAGGGATATATAATATATAATATTATATATATTTATTATTTGGTTGAACTATTGGTTGTGGCATCCGAGTCCACAACGACGGCTCGACCGGCGCCCGAGTCACCCGATCGCCAACACACAGTCCGTAATTTACGGAGTGTGAATGCTCGAGATTCTCCTTGTGCGGAGAAAGTTTTGAATTAATTTGTTCCCCTGCGCGGGAAATTTTAAATTAAGCGGTCTATGTAATAATTACACCCTCCCTGCATGGAGTGAATTTGTTGTATCCGTGAAACTTCGTCGACGCCATGCGGGCACGCACGTCCCCGCTTGCCTTCGTCTCCGATCGGAGCTGGACTTTTCAGTCTATCTAGGTACGTGCTCCAAGCTCTTGCTCATTTAGTATCTTTATCAGCTGCCGCACGATGAAGTGAGAGAGAGCCCTATCTATGCAGCCTGTCTCCTGAGTGCATCGTTGTGGACGGAGAGATAGAGCTTGTATGCACCTATCCTTTTAGCCCTAGAACTGCCGTATTAGAGCACCCTAATTGTCAGGATGTAGTTCCACAGCTACTCCGCCTACGGACGAGCAACTCTCCCTAGACGGTCCCTTCGAATTGACCCTTTGCCTATTAGCCAACAAATTGGGTCTAAGCCTTGATAATCTTCGGTCCCATGATTTTATCATTTAGGTCCAAGCCCGTGCATGTCACGTTGGTCTAGGAATTTATCCGGCCGTCTAGAGCGCCCTTCAACGCTACAATCACCCATGGATCAGAAGAGTGTGAGTGCTATGTTAGCCCAGCACGAGCATAACCTTATGGCCCACTTTGAAGAATCCATAGGCCAATTATGAGCGGAGCTAGATGAGAGGATCCGAGCCATAGAGGATCAAATGAAGAGAGAGAAAGGAATGTTGAAAGGTAGCGGAGATCCTGTAGCTAACCCAAGGGGGGGGAGAGACCAAGCCCACCAGAATTAGGCTCCTCAAGGTAGAGAGCAAGAGGATCGTGTGCCTCGAGGGAGAGACCACGATGATGAGGAGATCATCCTACGGAACGTCAAGATCGATGCTCCCAGCTTTAATGGGTCTCTAAACCCCGCCACATACCTTGATTGGGAGACCGGGATGGATCAATACTTTGACTGACATCACGGCATGACCCCTGCCACAAGGGTGAGGTTTGCTAAAATGAAGCTCCTAGGTCAAGCCAAGACCTACTGGTGCAACATTGAAAATCTCCTAGTAAGGAGACGAGAGGAGCCCATAAACACGTGGGAAGAAATGAATGAGAAACTAAGTGAGAAGTATCTGCCACCCTCTTACCATCAACGTCTTTTAGACCAATGGTAGAAACTCGCCCAAGATGGAAAGTCCATGGACGAGTACATCGCCAAATTTGATGAATTCTTCCTTTGGAGTCGAGTCATGGAGGATGCCTCTGTCACCCTCTCGCGATTTAGGGCTGGCCTACACGAGAGCATACAGCGGGAGCTGTTCCTACGAGAGGTTAACACCCTCGAGCATGCCTATCAGGTTGCTCGAGATGTCAAGCAGTTTCAAAGGGTGGTCCCACCTCGGGTTCCCACCTACCGCCAACCTGAACCACGAAACCCCATGGTACGCTACTCTGAGAGGCCTAGCCCCTCCACTTCTTATGTCCCTACTGCTACCCCACTCCGAGCCGTTGCCCCTACTGTTCCTTTCACAAGGAATCCCTTACCTGCACCCGCTGTTGTGCCTAGGCTAGAGTACACTCCTCCAACTGATAGGAGGGATGACAAGGGAAAGGGAGTGATCTCTAGCACATCCCAACCAGTCCCTGTCTCGGGAATTCGCTGCTTTAGGTGTCATAACCTAGGGCATGTTGTCACCAATTGCCCCACCCGAGCCTTGGTCATCACCGACCCCCAGCCTATGGAGCCTCCACCTCAGGAAGGAGAAGACATTGAGAGATATATGGCAGATCCTGACCTCATCGCCCAATTTGAGGAAATGGATGCAAGATTTGATAGCACGCATGTCGAGTACATGCAAGTGGGAGATATTACCGAGAGTTCCAGGCAGGGGAGATTGGGTGTAGTTCGTTGTATCTTAACACACCCGCAGGAGGACAACTGGCATCAAACCTCCATCTTCCAAACCTACATCATGGTGAAGTCTCAACCCCGCAAGGTGATATTTGACAACGGGAGCTATACCAATGCAGTCTCTTCAGATTTTATCTCTCGTCTAGGTCTACCTATGCACCCTCATCCAAGGCCATACAACGTGGCTTGGGTTGACGACACATCTATCCCAGTCATCACTACATGTGTCATTCCTATTCAGTTCCAGTCCTACCAAGGACAGATCGTAGGTGACGTAGTGCCTATGAAGGTCGGAAGCATCATTCTAGGATGACCATGGATCTATGATGTAGATCTTAAGACATTCGGTCGGTCCAATCAGTGTTCCTTCTCACACAATGGGAAGAAGATACATGTAACGACCCGAGAATCCAATTACCGGGAAGGTCCGATAACCCGAGACTCGAATTGCCGCCCACAAGCTGGGAGGCCTCGAAAGGGCTAAAAGGAGTGTGGAGGCACAAAGAAATAGGAAATAAAGCAGGACAATCCAACAATTAACAGAAATAAATAAACAACTACAGCTACAACAGAGTCCAGTCCAATAGAAAGTACAGTCTAAAGCAGTAAAAACGTACCACATGCCAAGTGAACACTCGGCCCGGTGAGCTGGCAATTGAGAACCTCCGCACCGCGTCCTCGAACCTCGAGGAAGAACCACCACACTTGAAAAGTAGGGAATGAGTCTCCAAAACAGAGACTCAGCAGAGATCCTGCGGAACCCCAATCGGAAACGACGGCGGTAGCGGAAAGGAAAGCTACAAGTACAGCAGGAACAGCAAACCGGTGGCCGGTCAGAACTCAACACTACAGCTACTCCTACTGTACTAGAAACACAACCCGATCTCACAGTCGGGGGCTACCGAACTACACTAGTGCCGCTTATCGAAGTAAAAACCCACGGCAACCACGCCGTAGAGCCCTATCTCCCAGGACACGGCCAACCTGGACACGCTGTCTAAGGTGCAACCCTGACCACCTGGTCACGGGTACCGCACAACAAGACGCAACCTCGGTAAAGCTACTAGCACCAGTCTCGTGGCACGAAACCTGACACACGTGCCACAGCTAGACAACCGAAACTCAACTGCCAACACGACCGAAAATCCGAAGGTCCAAGTCACAGAAATTGACAGTCTATCACTCTCTGTCCAGAACAGGAGTACCTCCCACTAGAAGCAAGGCCGAATGCGTCCACTGACGTCTTAGTCCGCGCCTCAGGTGTCTCCCTACAGCCCAGCGGGAACTGAGACACCGTACAAGTAACCACAAACAAGTGACTACCTAGGGTCACGCCCGTCGACGTGGGTCCAACTGCCCCCAACCACGTGTGCACACACAGACCGTCCGTCCCTGGTCTGGCCCTCTGACCGATTTCCCCCTCAGCCGGACTCTGGATGCTAGACGTAGGGCCCGACGGAAACTGGTCCACAAACCGTCTCTAAGGGTAGCCTCTCCACCACTCCCTGGTGGGACCACACGTGTGTAAACAGGCTACGACTAGTGGAGGGTCACTGAGAGAGTAGACTCTCAAGTCAACGGAAAATAACGTCCGAACCCGACGAAGTACGGGGACCGTCCCACGTACCGGCACCGTCGCACGGTGACCACAGTCGGAGAAGAAACGGGACTCATAGTCCACAAGGAAACGCAGATGTGCAGTTCCCAAGGCAAATCACAGGCCGCCAACCCGAATCCCACTCTCAGGGAACAACAGGAAACCTCTAGCTCTAGGCTGGACAACTGGACTCGCAGTCCAAGGCCACACACATGACCCACACGGAAAGCACAGAAGCATGATTCCCAAGGCAACGCACAAGCTGTCACGCCAATAACTGGACTCGCAGTCCAAGGCCAAACACATGGCCCACTCGGGAACCATCTTCCAGGAAAACTCACGGCATGCGGGGGAGACCCCACCGCACCCCCACCGATACACGGTGACTCTATAGTGCCCCAGAGTTTATATAAATAATTTTCTAGAATTTATAAAGGCCTAAATATATTAATAAATGGATTCTGAGACTAATAAGTCATTATAAGGCCCAATGAGGTTAAATAATTAACCAAGCCTATTTACACATCATCTAAAAGGTTTAAGGCCCAAAACCATTAAGTTTGGCCCATGTTCTAGAAGGTTATTTAGCTTATTTACAGATTTTAAGGATAAAGACTAATTATCTAAAATAATTATATGGATAAATGAATAAAAGAGTTTTATTTATTTGAAACTCTATATACGTTGACTGTAACGGTCTATCGCAAGACCGTCACATTCACCTAACGCGCCTGCGTTCGACCGTTACACTCTGCAGATTCCGTAAGAGGAAGAACTTATAAAAAGATGGAAACTTGATGATCTTATCTACTAGGGATCAACGTGGGAAGAGTTATAACATTACTAAGGACTCTTAGAGATCAGGTTTTAACAAATTAAGGACTCTAGAATCGATCTAATCTTCAAACCCTAGCCAAAAACCCTATGAATAGGACCTAGTTCTGAACTGCGCGACCCTTACTTTTGCTCGCATGGAATAAAAATAAGGAGTCATAATCTCAGGTAAGTTCTTTAGAAGTATTTGTTTATAAAACTTTAGACTAACTCCTCTCCAAATTTCACATCTTTAGGTCAAGAGGTCGTGGAGTTAGAGCCCAAGGAAGTTGCTGAAAAGTCACGGGAAGAAGGGAACTAGGGCTCGGTGTTCAGACCATAATTAGAAGTTTTAAAGCCTAGACAAGAGGTAGGTTATCTCATGAACGGTAAAAACAACATTATAGGACTAAAATCCCTCTGGTTTGATTGAATTTCATGCATGGTAGATCATCAATTTCATGTTTTACTAGTTCCATGCATTTCATACATCTCTTAGCCTTAAATAGAAATAAAAGAAGTTATCTTGTCTATTCACTGGAACCCATGCATATAGATAGCCTATACTTTGTTATCATGCCTAGCATAGACATGGTATTTGATTTATAGACATGATGTGAGTTGATCTCTTAGGTTTCATATCATTGTCTGTCAGTAGATACTGCAACGCACCATAGTAGGACCATCACACTCAAGTAACGGCCATACGATGGACCGTCACAGTCCCTGATTGCCTATTGATTTCTCTGTTGGCTCTGACGCATCTATGCATGTCACGCCCCGAGCGTGGAAGATACTCGGATATGCGCGATGAGTTTATATCAATCATGTCAATCAGAGTAGTAGTGTATTCGACACCAAAACAGAGATGCGCAAAATAGAAAGATAACCCAATCCTTTATTTCATAATGGATAGACTATTACAAATCCAATACTCTATTCAATTAAAAAGGAAAAGTACATAATTGACTCAAGAAAATAGGAAAAAGACTAGATGACACTTGGAAAAGCTCTAGCTCTTTCACTCTTGACCATTCCCATCCGATTGACTTCCCTCGTCGTCGGAATTACCTGAAAAGTAGGGAACACACGGAGTGAGCGAACGCTCAGTAGGAAATTATATCTCAAGCGCTAGCAAGGGGTTTAAATAATTACATCTTTCATGTATGTACTGTAGCTATGCATGCTCGGATAAAATGAAAAGTTAGAGAGAGAATTTATCAATAAGACAGCAAGATGAACTAGTCATGAGCTTTCAAGAAAAGATAACAAGATATTCAAGCAAGTACTCTTTAGCAAGTCATGTCAAGAACTTTGGCTATCATGTATCAAGCAAGCAAGTAATTACCCTTTTTCAGGTCACGCAAGTCATGTCAAGTCAAGTACGAGTCAAGTATAAGATTTGTGTGGAATGTCCAATCAAGCTAGTCATGCACTCGGTATAATGCCAGATACCTTATCATTCAACTCCCATGGGCACAAGTACTTTCGGGTGCTCCTCCCAGGACCAGATCGGGCCCTATATGCGCAGGCATTTATCATGTATATTTGACATCCACTCTTGTATATATATATAGCCAATAGGGAATTTCAACAATTTAAGCTTGTAGACACGTAGGATAACTTTGAGAGAATGGGGTCCAAAAATACGACATTGGACATAGATAGGCGATAACAACGGTACAATCACGATGAACGATGAAACTAGGTGGAATTAGGTTCCCTTAACTCGGGTACCATGACAAACAAGTATGGACATTCTTTATATAGAATTGAGGTCCACATGAACAGTACATCAAAGGTAAGATACCCTCATTCTTATTATAGAATTGAGGTCCACAAGAACATCAACAAATGGCATGATATCATCATCCCATTAAGAATTCTCATGATATACTCTTTGCATATCATAAGGGCCGGTATACCATGTTCCTTTTAGAGTGACATGGCATTCAATAGTGTAATGGGTTTTTAGGGTACAACCAGCTCAGTCGACCTTGAGGGAATCCAAGGCTACGAGGAGTCTTACGGAGGTCTCTATGACTAACTCGCTAGTCCAAAGGAACGGAATGTCCAATGGAGAGCTTGTATGTCAATGAGAGTTGAGAGTGATCGATAAAACATCATGAAAACGTGGGACTATACTCACGGAGTGGAGATATAGTGCCGATATACATATATATAGATATAATGAAAACCTCGGTTAAGAGAAACAGGAAAATAACGACTTAAGCAAAGTCACTGCTCAAGAAATTAACGCCTTGGATAAGGGCGTTTATATATTTTTCCTATTTGCAGGAATTTCAATATTTCATTATTTCATCAAAAACACGCCCTGTATAGGGGCGTTTTCCTTAAATTTGACGCCTACTTTATCAGGCGTCCTTTTTATTTACAATATTTTACAGGATATACAATTTCAGGAGTTTATCAAAAACGCGCCCTGGGAAGGGGCGTTACATTTAAATTCATGCCCTGGAAAGGGGCGTGGGTTCAATAAGAAATGACCTGAGTCAGGTCGTGAGTTCACGGTTTCCAGGAATTTTTATAGATTTCAGGATAATAAAATTTCAGGAGACAAGATATATAATCACGACAAGAAAAATAGCAGGAATTTACAGGTGAGCTCATGCATTACATTAGTTGCAGTATTTGAGCGATATTTAATTTTTAAACATGGGTATTTATTATCTACAGAAAATTGCATGAAATTGACGCCTACTGAGCAGGGCGTCAAATATGTAATTAACGACCTTGGGCAGGTCGTTTCTTTTAAAGTAGCGCCCTTGTCATGGGCGTTTCTTTCAAAATATTATAGAAAACGCTTCAAATCCATAATAAACCATGTATATGCATGCCATGCTAGTATATATCTTGAATTACTTCGTTTGGGCTACAGTGCTTTGAGAAAACCTACCTTATGAGAATTTTCTGATGGAGAAACGTGAAGGACTTGATGAGAATCCCTAGACTCTGAAACTTCTAATAGCAGCAAACAGCAACAGGCAGAGCTTTATGTTAACGCAAGAGGGATTTATTCTGATGAAGAACTTTTGTTCTTCACAACGTGAATCCTCTTAACCTGTAAGTAGAGAAGAAGACGAAGAACCTGTTAATGTTCTTCATACCATCGTAAACAGAAAAGAAGAAGAAATAACCTTGGTTCTTCACCTACCGTAGAATAGTCCAAACGCCAAATAGCGTTCTTGGTTCGAGCAGTAGGTTATTTATAGGATTTCTAGAATCCTAATAGAGTTAGTGTTTGATTGGAAGTAATACTTCCAAGATAGAGTTATTACTACATTCGAACTCTTTCTCATAGTTATCAACTTACCCTGGATAGACTCCCGGGTCGAACGAAACTCAAAGTGAATTAGCGACTTAGGTCAGGGCGTCGAATTTAAATTGACGCCTTGTCAAGCGTCGTTTCTTGTTGAAACACGTCCATGCAAGGGACGTTACACTATCTTGCCCTTTTTATTTATTTTGGTCGTTTGAAATTTGACGCCTTGACGTGTGGGCGTCCTTTCTCAAAACACGCCTTAGGTAAGGGCGTTTTATTTTAAAGTAGCGCCTATATTTGAGGCGTTATTTTCATCAGGGTTTAATTATTTTTATTCCAAGATCTTTTAATCTATTTTGATTTACTTATTCCTTTTTATTTTATCAGGGTTGCTACACCCTCCCCCACTTAAAAAGAATTTGGTCCCCAAATTCCATAGTATATATAGATAAGTGGAGAGCGTAGAGTATATACCTTTTAAAATAACTCTGGAAATTATTTCCTCATAGATTCCTCGGTCTCCCATGTAGCTTCATGTTCTGAATTCTTATGCCATTGTACTTTTAGCATGGGAATAACTTTATTCCTTAGAGCACGTATTTCACGATCTAAGATCTTCATAGGCTTCTGTTCATACGTGAGATCCTTCTGGATTATCAGGTCTCCATGTTCAATAATGTGTGATGGATCGTGCACATACTTCTTCAACATGGATATGTGGAACACATTATGTACCTCGGACAGTTGAGGAGGCAATGCGATGCGATAAGCAACCTCGCCAACTCTTTCTAGAATTTCAAAAGGTCCGATGTATCTTGGTGTAAGCTTGCCCTTAACACCAAATCTTCGTATGCCACGTCCAGGTGATATCTTGAGAAATATATGATCTCTGATTTGGAATTCAAGATCTCTCCTTCTTGTGTCGGCATAAGCCTTTTGCCTTGTCTGAGCTACTTGCAATCTTTCCCTGATTACTCGTATCTTCTCAGTTGTTTCCCTTACCATGTCTGGACCTAACAGTTGTTTCTCTCCAACTTCATTCCAGCACAAGGGTGATCGGCAACTCCTTCCGTATAAAGCTTCGAAAGGTGCCATTTGTATACTAGCTTGGTAGCTATTATTGTATGCAAATTCGACCAGAGGCAAGTGATCATGCCAGTTTCCATCAAAATCAGTAATGCATGCTCTAAGCATATCTTCAACTACTTGATTTGTTCTCTCGGTCTGACCATCCGTTTGAGGATGAAAGGCTGTACTAAAATTAAGTCTCGTCCCCAACAAATGTTGTAGTCCTTTCCAAAAATGAGAAGTAAAACGGGGATCTCTGTCAGACACGATTGAAACAGGAATACCATGTAATCTGACTATTTCCTTGATGTATAGTGCAGCTAAGACATCAACTGACCATCGACTCTTGATTGGCAAGAAATGCGCGGATTTGGTCAATCGGTCAATGATAACCCATATTCCATCATGTCCTCTTTTTGATTTAGATAAACCCATGATGAAATCCATACCAATATCCTCCCACTTCCATTTAGGGATATCTAGAGGATGTAGCTTTCCAGCAAGCTTTTGGTGTTCCGCCTTGACTTGTTGGCATGTGAGACAGTGTGATACATAGTCCGCTATTTCTCTTTTCATGTTGGGCCACCAAAAATTTCTTTTCACATCTTGGTACATCTTGGTAGATCCAGGATGAATCGTATACCTTGATCTGTGAGCTTCATCTAAGATCTTCTTTTTCAATTCTGGGCAGTCTGGTATACCAGTTCTATTCTTGAACATTAATCTTCCATCAGAAGCTAGTTGGAAGTCCGATTGTCCTTTTAATCTGCCCTTGATTTCTACTAATGTAGGATCATCATCCTGAAGTGCTTGTATCTCAGATAATAAATCTGACTGTATGCTTACATGAGATAATGTGACACATCTAGGGTCCGTGTCCATGCTTATATTGAGTTCAGAGAATTGTTCTAGCAATTTCCATTCTTGAATCAGACAATTGGCTAACAGTGCTCTCGGCTTTCGACTAAGGGCATCTGCTACATGATTACCCTTTCCGGGGTGATATTGTATATTGAAGTCGAAGTCCTTGAGATATTTCAGCCATCGTCTTTGCCTCATATTTAGTTCCTTCTGTGAGAAAAGATATTTGAGACTCTTGTGATCGGAGTATACAGTAAACTGTACTCCATAAAGATAATGTCTCCATATTTTTAGTGCAAATACTACCGCGGCCAATTCTAAGTCATGGACGGGGTAGTTCTCTTCATGCTTCTTTAATTGACGAGAAGAGTAAGCTATAACCTTCCCTTGTTGCATTAGAACACACCCGAGGCCAATGCCAGAAGCATCAGTGTATACCTCGAACTTTTCTCCTTCAATTGGCAATGCTAAGATAGGAGCTGTAGTAAGATGATCCTTGAGAGTTTGGAAGTTTCTCTCACATTCCTCATCCCATTCATAACGGATCTCCTTGCGAGTTAACCTTGTAAGTGGCACGGTGATTTTAGAGAAATCCTTGATGAATCGCCTGTAATAGCCGGCAAGACATAAGAAACTTCGGATCTCGCTAGCATTGGTCGGTCTTTCCCAGTTCCTTACAGCTTCAACCTTTGATGGGTCTACAGACAAGCCATCCTTTGATATAACATGTCCGAGAAAAGTCACTTCTTCAAGCCAGAATTCACACTTGCTAAGTTTTGCATATAATTGCTTTGTCCTCAATATTTGTAATGCAATCCTCAAATGTTCCTCATGCTCTTCCTTGGTCTTGGAATAAATCAATATATCATCAATAAAGACCACCACGAATTGATCTAAATAAGGCCTGAATATACTATTCATTAACTGCATAAAGGCAGCAGGGGCATTCGTTAGTCCGAAAGGCATAACAACAAATTCATAATGGCCATACCTGCTTCTGAATGCGGTTTTATGAATATCCTCGTCCTTGATTCTTAGTTGGTGATATCCGGACCTAAGATCAATTTTGGAAAAGTACATGGATCCTGAAATTTGATCAAACAATTCATCGATTCTCGGCAGTGGATACTTGTTCTTGATAGTGAGATGATTCAATTATCGATAGTCGACGCATAACCTCATGGATCCGTCTTTCTTCTTTACAATTAATACAGGCGCTCCCCACGGGGAAGTACTTGGTCTAATGAATCCTTTCTTAATGAATTCCATCAATTGCTCCTTTAATTCCTTGAGTTCAGCAGGTGACATCCTATAGGGTGCCTTTGAAATCGGACCAGCACCAGGGACTAAGTCGATGGTGAAGGCCACTTCTCTTTGCGGGGGTAATCCAGGCAAATCTTCCGGAAATACGTCCGGAAATTCTTGTACTACTGGAATGTCTTCTAGCTTAGCTTCCTTAGCTTCTTTAACTATGACAAAGGCAAGGAAAGATGTACATCCTTTCCTGATGAGCTTGCTAGCTCGGAGAGCTGAAATAAGAGGGGATTTGCTCCGACTCTTGGGGCTAGTAAATATTAGTTCTGGGAATTCCTTGAATGTAACCTTACTATTGCGGCAATCAACCGTTGCCTGATACTTGGATAACCAATCTGCCCCTAGTATAACATCATACTCTTTCAGATCTAAACATATGAGATCAATAGGGAGATTTTGACCATGAATCAATACCTCGCAGTTTTGGTAATGATGTGTAATATCAGTCTCATCATCCAGAGGAGTAGACAAAACTAACTTTATCCATTCCGGTTCTAGGGGTAATGGGTCAGCAAACTTCTTAGAAACAATAGAATGCGATGCACCAGTATCAATTAAGACATATGCATTCCTGGAACAAACTTTCAATGTACCTTCCACTAAGCCGCCTCCTTCTACTTGCTCGGTCTCCTTGATTGCATGAAGACGAGCATTCTTGGTTACTGGGCGCTTTCCGTCAACGGCTTGATTGTTAAGTAATGGGCAATCGGGAATCCGATGCTCACGACTCCCACAACGGAGACATGCTCCTAGTTTCCTCCAGCATTCCTCTGCTCTATGACCCGCTTTATCACAATGTTTGCACACTGTATTTGGAGAGGTAGTGGTGATAGAGAAGGGCTTGGTCTTCTTGAACTTTTGGTCTTGTGAGGATGCTCCTCTATTGCTAGGCCTTTTCTTGAAGTTGGGTTTAAAGGAACCCGAACCTGTAACTTGTTCCTTCTTATCCTTACCACGAATCCTATCAGACAGTTCCGTGGCATCTTCTAATAGTTGAGCTCGGCGTAGTATCTCTGAGTAGACTTGAATGTCCATCGGCGCCAGTTGAGTAATAGCTTGGGGCCTGAGCCCATTAAGAAACCTCCTAGCTTTCATTTTCTCGGTGCTAACTAGATGCTTAGCGTATCGAGACAATCTAGAGAATTGGGCCTCATACTCGGCCACTGACAAAGATCGTTGCTTTAATGCAGCAAATTCTGCAGCCTTCTTTTCCTGAACTCGGTCCGAGAAATATTTCACGTTGAAGTGTTCAACGAATTCTTCCCACGAAACCTGATCTTGATTTATAGTAGCCTCTATTGATTCCCACCAGCATCTAGCATCCCTTTCTAACTGAAAAGTAGCTAATAAAACTTTATCCTGATCCGTGCATTGCATAACACGGAATATACGTTCTATCTCCCTAATCCAATGTTCAGCGTCATCTGGATCAGTAGAACCCGTGAACTTGGGTGGGTTCATCTTCTTGAAAGTCTGGTGGAGACTTCCTGCTCGTTGTCCACCTCCTTGTGCTACTTGTTGCAGCACTTGAGTCATGCCTTGAAGGGTACGCTGCATGTTGTGCCATTGAGCACGTTCGGCAGCCATTATCCTACAATTACAATAACTAGGTTAATATGTGATTGTATTTAAAGACTCATATACTATGTTAACTTTAACCCTTGGTTCTACCCAATCTCACTGGTTAAAGGTTTGAACATATCCTTGGACTTGAGTTTTCCTAGGAATTGAATACCCTAGGCTCTGATACCACAAAAACTGTCACGCCCCGAGCGCGGAAGATACTCGGATATGCGCGACGAGTTTATATCAATCATGTCAATCAGAGTAGTAGTGTATTCGACACCAAAACAGAGATGCGCAAAATAGAAAGATAACCCAATCCTTTATTTCATAATGGATAGACTATTACAAATCCAATACTCTATTCAATTAAAAAGGAAAAGTACATAATTGACTCAAGAAAATAGGAAAAAGACTAGATGACACTTGGAAAAGCTCTAGCTCTTTCACTCTTGACCATTCCCATCCGATTGACTTCCCTCGTCGTCGGAATTACCTGAAAAGTAGGGAACACACGGAGTGAGCGAACGCTCAGTAGGAAATTATATCTCAAGCGCTAGCAAGGGGTTTAAATAATTACATCTTTCATGTATGTACTGTAGCTATGCATGCTCGGATAAAATGAAAAGTTAGAGAGAGAATTTATCAATAAGACAGCAAGATGAACTAGTCATGAGCTTTCAAGAAAAGATAACAAGATATTCAAGCAAGTACTCTTTAGCAAGTCATGTCAAGAACTTTGGCTATCATGTATCAAGCAAGCAAGTAATTACCCTTTTTCGGGTCACGCAAGTCATGTCAAGTCAAGTACGAGTCAAGTACAAGATTTGTGTGGAATGTCCAATCAAGCTAGTCATGCACTCGGTATAATGCCAGATACCTTATCATTCAACTCCCATGGGCACAAGTACTTTCGGGTGCTCCTCCCAGGACCAGATCGGGCCCTATATGCGCAGGCATTTATCATGTATATTTGACATCCACTCTTGTATATATATATAGCCAATAGGGAATTTCAATAATTTAAGCTTGTAGACACGTAGGATAACTTTGAGAGAATGGGGTCCAAAAATACGACATTGGACATAGATAGGCGATAACAACGGTACAATCACGATGAACGATGAAACTAGGTGGAATTAGGTTCCCTTAACTCGGGTACCATGACAAACAAGTATGGACATTCTTTATATAGAATTGAGGTCCACATGAACAGTACATCAAAGGCAAGATACCCTCATTCTTATTATAGAATTGAGGTCCACAAGAACATCAACAAATGGCATGATATCATCATCCCATTAAGAATTCTCATGATATACTCTTTGCATATCATAAGGGCCGGTATACCATGTTCCTTTTAGAGTGACATGGCATTCAATAGTGTAATGGATTTTTAGGGTACAACCAGCTCAGTCGACCTTGAGGGAATCCAAGGCTACGAGGAGTCTTACGGAGGTCTCTATGACTAACTCGCTAGTCCAAAGGAACGGAATGTCCAATGGAGAGCTTGTATGTCAATGAGAGTTGAGGGTGATCGATAAAACATCATGAAAACGTGGGACTATACTCACGGAGTGGAGATATAGTGCCGATATACATATATATAGATATAATGAAAACCTCGGTTAAGAGAAACAGGAAAATAACGACTTAAGCAAAGTCACTGCTCAAGAAATTAACGCCTTGGATAAGGGCGTTTATATATTTTTCCTATTTGCAGGAATTTCAATATTTCATTATTTCATCAAAAACACGCCCTGTATAGGGGCGTTTTCCTTAAATTTGACGCCTACTTTATCAGGCGTCCTTTTTATTTACAATATTTTACAGGATATACAATTTCAGGAGTTTATCAAAAACGCGCCCTGGGAAGGGGCGTTACATTTAAATTCACGCCCTGGAAAGGGGCGTGGGTTCAATAAGAAATGACCTGAGTCAGGTCGTGAGTTCACGGTTTCCAGGAATTTTTATAGATTTCAGGATAATAAAATTTCAGGAGACAAGATATATAATCACGACAAGAAAAATAGCAGGAATTTACAGGTGAGCTCATGCATTACATTAGTTGCAGTATTTGAGCGATATTTAATTTTTAAACATGGGTATTTATTATCTACAGAAAATTGCATGAAATTGACGCCTACTGAGCAGGGCGTCAAATATGTAATTAACGACCTTGGGTAGGTCGTTTCTTTTAAAGTAGCGCCCTTGTCATGGGCGTTTCTTTCAAAATATTATAGAAAACGCTTCAAATCCATAATAAACCATGTATATGCATGCCATGCTAGTATATATCTTGAATTACTTCGTTTGGGCTACAGTGGTTTGAGAAAACCTACCTTATGAGAATTTTCTGATGGAGAAACGTGAAGGACTTGATGAGAATCCCTAGACTCTGAAACTTCTAATAGCAGCAAACAGCAACAGGCAGAGCTTTATGTTAACGGAAGAGGGATTTATTCTGATGAAGAACTTTTGTTCTTCACAACGTGAATCCTCTTAACCTGTAAGTAGAGAAGAAGATGAAGAACCTGTTAATGTTCTTCATACCATCGTAAACAGAAAAGAAGAAGAAATAACCTTGGTTCTTCACCTACCGTAGAATAGTCCGAACGCCAAATAGCGTTCTTGGTTCGAGCAGTAGGTTATTTATAGGATTTCTAGAATCCTAATAGAGTTAGTGTTTGATTGGAAGTAATACTTCCAAGATAGAGTTATTACTACATTCGAACTCTTTCTCATAGTTATCAACTTACCCTGGATAGACTCCCGGGTCGAACGAAACTCAAAGTGAATTAGCGACTTAGGTCAGGGCGTCGAATTTAAATTGACGCCTTGTCAAGCGTCGTTTCTTGTTGAAACGCGTCCATGCAAGGGACGTTACGTTATCTTGCCCTTTTTATTTATTTTGGTCGTTTGAAATTTGACGCCTTGACGTGTGGGCGTCCTTTCTCAAAACACGCCTTAGGTAAGGGTGTTTTATTTTAAAGTAGCGCCTATATTTGAGGCATTATTTTCATCAGGGTTTAATTATTTTTATTCCAAGATCTTTTAATCCATTTTGATTTACTTATTCCTTTTTATTTTATCAGGGTTGCTACAATGCAGGAGCGTTACATTCTGTAACGGCTGTTCGATAGACCGTCACACTCTCTGTGACGCGCCTTGGCTAGACCGTCAGGTTCCTGTGTACTGTCAACTCAAGACAGAATAAGACTTATCAATGTTACTTACTATTAAGCTTAGTTAATTAAGTTTTTACCTTATTATTGTAGACACGGCATTTTAGCACTATGCTGAGCAGATCCCGTATTACACTAAGACGCCCAAAGTGGCTCGCACGGTTAAGTTAGTCGAGTGACCTCCAATTTTTATTTGATAAACCTCAATTGTCGTTTCTTAATGAGACTCCTGCTAATGGGCTTGTGGCTATCTCTTTCCTACACAAAATAAAAAAAATGTTAATGGACTTGCCCCATCTCTTAAACTCTAAAACAAATGGGGGAACAAATAAGGATTCTAATGGGCTTGGCCCGTTCTTGTTCAAATAAACTAAATCAATTTTTATGGGCTTGGCCCATTCTCCCCTATATATATAAATAACAAGAGAAAATACTAAAAAATATATGTTAAATAGGTGTGGCCCATCATTTATTCCTTACAAATAAATATATATATATATATATTGATAAAAATAATAAATGTTAATAGTTTGGGCCCAACATTTAATAAAAGAAAGAATAGAATAAAAAATTTATAAAAAAAACTCCCCTATTAGCTACCCCCCTTTCTTTGGATCTTGTCCCCTCATTTCATTTAGCACCTCTCCCCACTTACGTAACTCACACCCCCCCTTTTTTTTTCATTAACACACTCATCATCACCCTCTTCCCACCACAACAACCCCATTCACGTAAACACTTCTCACCCCATCGCATGCATGCCCTCACTCCTCTGCAACCCACCTCCACCTCCCTCCTCCCTTTTTCTTTCTCCCACGAGAGCCACCTTCAGGGGAGACGTGTGAACTCCTCTCTCTTTCTCTCCTCTGCAGCCACCTCCACTTCCCACGACAGCCACACCATCCTCCACCCTCACTCCCTTTTTTCCCCATTCTCTGCTAACCCACAGCCACCTCCATCGTCTCCCTCCTCCCCTTTCCATTCCCTGCTAAGCTCCACCCCCCTCCACATCCTCTTCTTCTCTCCCTCACCCGCTCTCCCCACCTACAGCCACCTCCACCGTCTCCCCTCCCTCTCTCCCTCTCTCCCTCTGCAGCCACCACCCAACCACCCACAGCCATCTCTCCCTCTTCCTCTCTCATCCTCCCTCTCTCTTCCCTCTATCTCTGCCTCTCGCCGCCCTCTCTCTTCACTTTTTTTTCTTTCTTTTTATTCCTCCCTCACACCCTCCCTCTAACTCTCTCTCTCTCACCCTCTTTCCCCCGTGTTCTCTCTCCCTCTCTCCCCCTGCGTCTCTCTCTCTCTCCCATTTCTCTTCTCTCTCTCTCTCTTTCTTCCCCCCTCCGTCTCACCCGTTCCCTCTCTCTCTCTCTCTCAGTTCTTCTCTCTCTCTTCACCTCTCTCTTTCTCTTCTCTCTCCCTCACTCTCTCTCTTTTTCTTCCCTCTGTTATCCCCCTCCCTCAACCTCTCTCTCTCTCTTTGCATTTTTTTTCTTTAAAAAAAAGGGCTTTTTTTGAGTTCGCGGGGGGGGGCCTCGTCGCCCGTGCCCCCCCATTTGAACGAAGAGGCCGTTGCGGCCCCTTCTTCTTCACCGACCCGCTGCGCCGCCTTGCTCCGTCGCACCCGCCTCCGGTCCCGCCTGCGATGCAGCCCTGCTCCGTCGCACCCGCCTCCGGTCCCGCCTCCGGTCCCGCCTGCGCCGCTGCCCTGCTCCGCCGCACCCGCCTCCGCCTCGCCTCCGGTCCCGCCTCCGGCCCCCTCCGGTCCCGCCTCCGCCCGCGGCTACCTCTGGCCCCGCCTCCGGTCCCGCCTGCGCCGTCGCCCCGGGCCACCTCCGCGCCGTCCTCCACCGCCGCAGCTCGCCACCGCCTCCACCGCCACCATCGTCCTCTCTCTCCCGCCTCCTCTCTCTCCCTCTCTCCCCTTCTCTTCATCTCTCTCTCTCTCTCCCCCTCTCTCCGGCATCTCTCTCTTTCTCCCCCCCTCTCTCTGGTGTCTCTCTCTCCCTCTCTTCCTCTCTCTCTCTCTCTTCCCCTCTCTCACTCTCTCCCTCTCTCCACCTCCCTGTCTCTCTCTCTCTCCCTTTCTCTCCTCTCTCTCTCTCTCTCTCCGGTGTCTCTCTCTCTCTCTTTTTCCCTCTCCCTATTTCCCTCACCCTCTCACCTCTCTGCTTCTCTCTCCCTCTCGATCTCACTTATCTTTTTTTTATTTTGTTTTTCTTCTCCTTTTTTTATCCTCTCTCCTTCTGTCTTCTACCCATCTCTCACCCTCTCTCCTCACCGTATTCCTTTTCCCCTCTCCCTGCTTCTCACTCTTCCAACCCCCTCTCACATATTCTCTTTCCCTCTTCTTTACTCCCTCTCTCCCTCACCTCTCGATCTCCCTATCTCAAATTTTTTTTATTTTCTTTTATCTCTGTCTCTTATTCTCTCCTACACATACCTCCTCTCTTACCCTCACTCTCTCTCTATTTATTCATTACTCTTATATATATATATAATATACTATACACATATTTCTTATATAGTTCGTGTATATATATCCTATACATAAAAAAATCTAAAAAAAAGAAGGAAGAGTCTTCTTCTCCTTCTTCCTCTCTGCTCTACGCATATGTCCACATACATATATATATATATATTCATATGAGGATTTATATATATATATATATATACCTATATTTATATAAATATATACACATATTTGTGTAAGTGTCTTTGCAGGTGCGTGTGTGTGAGTGCTCGTATATGTCTATGCGGAATGAAAGAGAAGTTCTGGCTCGATATTTGTTGAAGTCGTGAAATAAAGAAGGGCAAGTTTGCAAGCGTCCCGGTGCGGGAGCACGCCTCACTGTGCCGCGTGTTCACACCGCCCTCGTCTGAGAGAAGCTTCCTCGAGCCCGTCATCGGCCGCCCAATAAGGTTAACCAGTCCAGGAGCCCGCTTCTTCAGTCGGCCGAAAGGGGACGAGGAGGAACTCACACGATCCCCAGTTCGGGGATAAAACGCGAACATCCCTCCTACTTTTGAGGTATCCGACCATCACCTTCACCATTCTATTCTAGTTCTCTATCTTGTTGTTGTTATTTGTTGTTAAATCTCCATCTCCATCCTCCTTTACTTTTTGTTTAAAAATAAATCTATCTTCTCTCTCTTGTTATTATCATATATTGTTAAATCTCCATCCCCGTTCTTTTCCGTTTTGTCTAAAATACGTCTCTCACTCTACCTATATTTTTCTTGGTGGTTTTTCCTTATATCATATTATCTTATTCTATCATCTATCTCTCGGTTTCTTTCTTCATTTTCTCACATCTCTTTAAAAATACATAAAAGCATAAAAAATAATAAAAGTAACAAAACCCAAAAAAAATATAATAACAAAAGATAAAACAAAACAAAAAGAATAATAAAATCAGGATAACCAAATAAGGCCCTCTTCGTCGGCCGGCCGACGGAAGAGGAAGAGAGGACCCGCACTGCTTCCGCTTCGGCGGTGAACGCGATCAGACATTTCCTGTGGGGTTCTCAGCCCCTGGCGATCACACTTCCCCTCCCCTCCTTTTGTTATTAATTTTTTGTCCAAGCCCCGTCGACGGAACCAGTTTCTCGCGGTGGTCTCATCTAACTGGTGCGGTGGGCTATCTCCCACGACCGCTTTATTTCAGTAATTTAATTTCCGCATTCTAACACCCTAACCGCTAATTGCTTAACTCTAACCCTCCCCTATCATCGCTTCAAAACCCCGTGGAGAGTGACATCTCGCGGTGGTTTATTTAATCCCCTTTTCATTTATTCTAACCCCGATCAAGGAATTCGTTCCTCGCAGTGGTTTAATTTTCTGCACTTTCATTCCAACCCCGTTCAAGGAACTCGTTCCTCGCGGTGGTTTAAATTTCTGTATTCTTTTGTTCCGACCCCGATCAAGGAACCCGTTCCTCGCGGTGGTCTTATCTAACTGGTGCGGTGGGTCATCTCCCGCGACCATTTTCATTCCAGTAATTTAATTTCTGCACGCTAACCTCCTAACCCCTAACCATTTAATTTTAGCATCCCCCCATCATCGCTTTAAAACCCCGCGGAGAGTAACATCTCGCGGCGGTTTATTTGATCCCTTTTTCTTTTCTCGTTATATACATATAGTTATTATAATAAAAACCCCGCGGAGGGTAATACCTCGCGGTGGTCCTTTGTATATGGTTATACTTATTACTTATATCGCTGCAAAAGCCCCGCAAAGGCCAATGTCTTGCGGTGGTATGTATATATAATATTTATTGTTTATATTGCAGTAAAAATCCCGTAAGGCCAATGTCTTGTGGTGGTTTCTATATGTACATATATATTCATTACTACTGATACTACTATATTGCTGTTAGAACCCCACAAAGACCAATGTCCTGTGGTGATACGTCTTTGTTCGTATTGTCCTTATAATTGTTCGGAGAACGATATACCGTTACAATTTCTAAGTCTACGTGTCTCTCCATTTCTGTTACATCGATTCTCAGACTTCCCGGTATCTGAAAAACTGCTCGTGGAACGGTAGGCCACGCTTACCTGGAAACGGTCAGTTTGCGCGAGAGGGCCTTCGGACCCCTATCTCCGCCACGTACCAGAATTTGATCCGCATCCCTCTCTTCCCTTTCTCTCTCCTTCATTCGGTCTCGTTATCCCCATCTTCTAGGACAGACGAAGGTGGACGACCCCCGCCGTCTACACCTATCTGTCGATCACCCTTTTACCATTACTTTGCATCATTATTTTTCCCCCGAGGGTGACGACGACTCCTGCCGTTTACACTTTTCTGGTGATCTCGTTATCCCCTTTCCGTCTACACTTTTCTGCCATCTACACTTTTCTGCCGATCACGGTGGGACCTCTTTTGTTTTCTCTGGTTACCCAAATATTTTCGGCACCCACGTGTGCCCCTCTATTCGGCACCCCCGTGTGCCCCTCCTGACTGCGCCCGCATGCGCTACATTCGTGCTCCCAGTAGCACTCTTGCCATCGGCACCCACGTGTGCCCCTCCACTTGGCACCCACGTGTGCCCCCTCCTAATTGCGCCCGCGTGCGCTACATTCATGCTCCCAGTAGCACTCTTGCCATCGGCACCCACGTGTGCCCCTCCACTCGGCACCCACGTGTGCCCCTCCTGATTGTGCCCGCGTGCGCTACATTCGTGCTCCCAGTAGCACTCTTGCCATCGGCACCCACGTGTGCCCCTCCACTCGGCACCCACGTGTGCCCCTCCTGATTGCGCCCGCGTGCGCTATATTCATGTTCCCGCTATCACTCTTGGCATTCCAATTTCATCCCTCGTGCACTACCTGCATTACTCCAGAATCCCCTTGAAGTCTGAAGAGATTTGTATCATTGCAGAAAAGGAGTGTTGTGATGTTTGTTTAATTTCTTTTATTGCATATATTTATTGTCTGTTTATATATCTCCTGTTAAATTCAGCACTGCATTGCATATCATCTCCCTTTTATTTTTATTTCTTTTGTTCTATTTTTTTTAGGATCACATTTTCCTGGTGAAGGAAGGACTCTCCGTCGGGAATTCCTCTTGACGGACTAGGATCTTCTCCATCGGGACCTCCGTAAGTCCCCGACATCGAAGGATTCCCTCTTCGTTCACTGGGCTGGTTGTACCACTGAAGTTCCCTGGAGATAGTCAACCCATTCGTGGTGAGTCGAGTGTCCTTAGATCACACGGCAGAAATTAATATTGCAACTAAGGTCCCTCCTGTGGTGTGAACATTAGATTAGAAAAAAGAAAAAAAAGGGGAAAACCAAAAGAAAACAAAAAAAAGGGGCGTTAAACATCAACTTGTTTGCTAATCTTTGCTAATGGTTTGAGTGTGTATGTTATTACATTCTGATTAGAAAGAAAAAGAAAAAAGAGAGAAAGTAAAGAAAACAAAAAAAGGGGCGTTACACATCAACTTGTTTGTTAATCTTTGCTATTGGTTTGAGTGTGTATGTTATTGCGTTCCGGCAAAATCTTGTGTTCCGGAAAAGATCAAGAAATGTCCGGAGACGGTCAGAATCCGACCCCGGGTCACCAGGGGACACATGTCCCTGCTGAGGACGCAGGTTCCTCCCGTGAGCCCTCATATGAGGTGCGAGCCGCCGTCGGGGAAGCACCCCCGCCACAAGATATTTTCTCCTTGCTAGGTGTTCTCGCGAACAAACAGCTCAATTCCGATCAGATCCGAGCCTTTCAGGCCATCTTAAAAGGGAAATCTGTTGATTCTACTCCTCAAAATCCAACACCAGTTGCTCTCTCTACTCAAGAGCCCGCACAGGCAATCCCTTCCTCATTCCCTCTTGTGCAGACAACTCTGCAACCTCCCTCTTTCCAATTACCTCCCCAGTCTCAAGTTCCACCAATTCCTCATACAACATTTCAGTCAGTTCCGTTTACTGACATGCCACAACGTCCCACTCATCTGGAATTCCCTTCTCAGGCTTCCGCAAGGCCTCAATGGCCACCACAACCTGCTCCTTACAATGAGGTCACCCAATCTCTCCTTCATAGGATGAACAAGATGGACGAACAATTCCGAGATTTCAAAAAGATTGTGGATGTCAAATCCGCGCCAGAGGTCTCTTTACCAATCCTTCCAGTATTCCATCTCCCTCCTTCTGAAATGCCAACGTATCGACGGTACACCGGCACAGGCAACCCCCTCATTCATCTGAAGGACTTTATGTATGAGTCATCGTTTTGGCAGAACGATCAAAGATCATTGGCATACCTCTTCAGGAGATCATTGGATGGTCCCGCCTTAGAATGGTTCTACTCCCTAGAGCCGAGTGAGGCTGAGAACTTCGACGTAGTGCAACGGAAATTCCTACAGAAATATCGGGATAGGGTCGGTCCCTCCTTCTCTATTACCGACCTAGTGGCTGAAAAAATGAAGCCGGACGAAGATTTCATCCAATTTGCCGATCGATGGAGATCTTTGGCAGAGAAAGTGAGAGACTCCATTTCAGAATCGGAACAAGTAAAGATGGTCGTGTCTAATGCCACTCCATAATTTAGACACGTCCTGGCAATGAACAAGCTCACCACTATGGAGGAACTGTATGAGAGGGCTCGATATATCCAAACACAGCTGAAAGATTCTCCCCTCATGCATATGTTCGAGCCACCAAAGCCAAAGGTGTTTAGGAAGCTGAGCACGGGTGCCCAAGGTGGGGTAACAGAAGAGGTTGTAACAAATGAACAAGTGGGCGCGGTTGGCTATCCCAACCAGCAAGCTAATCCTAGGCCCCCACAAGCTCCACAATTCCCCTTTCATCAGGACCAACAAGGTCAGCAACCCTATCGTCCTCCCCCACAAAACAATCTCTTCCAGAACAATATGCCTCAACCCCTCCATCTTCAACAACAACAACAACGACCTCCTCAATATAATCAGGTTCCGCCACCAGGGGATTATGGCCACCAACAACAGAGAAGGCCGATCGGCCCTAGGAGAGCTCATTACCCACCTTTGCCGGAGTCGTTGCCGGACATCTTTAATGCTCTCATGGCTGCTAATTTCCTCACCTTGCCTAAGGAAAAAGCCATATGGCCCCCGAACGTCGACACTTCCAGATATTGTGTCTTCCATAGACAGCCGGGTCATACAGTGGAAAACTGTTTTCATTTCAGAGATTATATCTATGATATGAACGATGAACATCAAATAGATTGGGATGAAATGAGGCGATGCGTCACCATGATGAAGGCCAGGAGACCTCCTCTTAGACAACAACAATAGCAACAACAACAACAGCCTCAGCAGGCACCACAGTAACAACTAAACATGGGCATCCTCCAAAATCCGTTACCGGCGCACCAACAACCTAACCACCAAGTCAACCCCATTTCTTCCTTCCTAGAGGTTGGAAGAGGGCAAAATTGGCATACGGAAAGCGGCTCTGTCCTTGTCACCAATCACGTTCCTATCCAATCTCCACGCCTTATCCGTCACACACCTGTCTATCCTCCACCCGTAGCACAACCCGCAGTGATACCTCACTCATTTCCACTGCTATCACGTCCTCTCATCCGCGTCTCTACTGATGACCTCCCTTCGAGTCCCCAGCAAACACCCTCCACTTCCACCATAACTCCGTTACCCTCAAAGCCTCTCATCATTTCTCACGTCTCCACTTCATCATCCACCTTCATTCCGCTTCCACTAAACAAACCCTTCATTGTCCAATACCCTTCCGAGGTGCCCTCCACCTCCACCATAACACCGTTACCCCCAAAACCTCTCATTGTTTCTCACGCTTCCACTTCATCATCCACCTTTGTTCCGCCTCCACTAAATAAACCATTTATTATCCAACACCCTTCCGAGGCACCGTCTACCTCCACCACAACCCCTTTACCCTCGAAACCCCTCATTATTCATCACCCATTCGGGGCCCCATCAACCTCTACTATGCCTCCACCTTTTAAACCCCTTATCATTCACCGTCCATCTGAGGCTTCATCCACTCCCACCATGCCTCCACCTAACAAACCACTCATCAGAGCCCCTACACCTATTATTGCCCCTGCTTCATCAATTGTTCCTCCACCACTACCCCTCGAACCCCTGCTAAACCCCATATCTAACTCTATAAAGGTGCTGCCAAAACCACAAGCCATGGTGCTCCGTAGTGGAAGGATGTTCCATCGGATTTTTCCCCAAAACAGCCAGGTCCCCGAGCAATCTCAACCAGAGAAAGACACCGAAGAACAGCCAGAGGAGTCTATCCCTGGGACACAATATGACCTGTTGAAACACCTGGATAAAACACCAGCTCGGATCTCCATTCTCGAGCTAATCAAGAGGTCGAAAACCCATCAGGACGCCTTGATGGAGTATCTTCAGAGGGTTATGGTAAATGAGGATCTTCCAGTGGAGAAGATCTCGTCAGTATTGACGCCAACTGATACACAACCGGCTATTATATTTCACCACCATGAGCTTACCCCCAAGGAAGCTCGAAAATATGCTTTGTGTATTACAGTCAAGATCAACGGGGTGTCTGTAGACCCGTGTTTGGTGGACACTGGTGCGTCTATAAATGTGATCTCTATGATCACCCTCCAATCATGTGGGGTTGACACGGAACAGATAAGGCCTTCGTCAATCACACTTACGGCCTATGATAATAGCAAAAAGCCGCCAATGGGGATGGTCATCTTGAATGTAGAATTGGGCCCTGCATCAGTCTTTGTGGAATTCCATATCCTTGATATGGATCCCACATTCAAGGCCATACTGGGCCGCCCTTACATTGAGGTTATGAATGCAGTGCCTTCCACCAATCATCAGTGCTTGAAGTTTTCGTATAAGGCTTGGATTATCAAGGTAAATAGTATGCCCATCTTTTCTACAGTGGATGCTATTAATACCTCTTTGCCTTCTGTTTGGCCGACTCACCGGCCAATTCTTTCACTGCTAGATGTGTGTGACCCTCTTTGCGCCCCTTTAACACAAAAGCCATTTCAGGCATCAAAGTCATGTCACCCTTCCCATTCTAAGGGATAAGAGATCATGAGCAACATTGGCTACCAACATGGCAAAGGTTTGGGAGTGCAGTTACAAGGGAGACTGAGACTGCCAAAGAAGACAAAGTTAACCCTTAAAGCTGGCCTAGGCTTTGAAGGACCACTTGAAGCATATGAAGAACCTCTTACATGGACCTTGTACTCTCATTTCATAAAAGGGCCGGTTATACAGTTGGGGGATCAGCCGCAAGAATCACATGGGAAAGTTCAGATTGCCTACTTAGCCGAAAGTTGCTCGAGGGCTACAAAGAAGGGGAAGCACGATGACCCGGACTGCGAGTGGAACAAGTGGTTCGATATACATGATATTTCCATTGTGTTACAGTAGATGTTCTCACCTCCGGACTTGGAGGGGCAATTTTTGATCTCCAAGGTGCCAAAAGGTGTCGTTGACATTGCCGAAATTCCAAGTTTTCCTCGCCAAGAGGACGTTGCCATTGACGGATCGCTTTCCGTCATTCTATCTAATCATTCTCCTCAGCCGTTGCTGCTGACTCTTTCTTGGGCTAGACGTTTGTCTGATGATATTCCTAGGCCCCCTTCTCTACTCACATTCTTGCGCAAGTTTTTTAGCCCGTGCCAAATTTTCAACCATGATCTGCTCAATGAGCCATGCAACCCCCTAGCTATAGTTCCCTCCTCCCATTCTATAATTTCTTTCAATTGTTTTGTAATTGAAAATGAAAATGAAAAAAAAACGTCGATTTTCAAACTCCTCAACAGTGCATCTCTTTTGAGGAGACCTCCTACATCTCTCACGAGTGTGCCCCGACTTACGGGCCACTCATTCAAGGTCCCTTGAGCGACCTTCTTTACCCCTCTATCGAGGGGTCTCTTCCTGTACATTCTTCAACTTCTTCTTCGTCTGTAGAATAAGTCAGTCAGGTTAGGAATAGCGAGTCAAGGGTAGTACCTAGAAGAAAATCCAAGGGCAGGGAAATTCCTCGTCGATTCCTTCTAGATCTAGCCAATAGGTGTCAAGCCTTTCTAGCCATTCCTCAATTGCTAGAAAATCCCATCCAACTATCAGAGTTAGAATGCAAGGAGGATTGCACAATTGATAAGGGGTATGGAGTCTATGAGCTCACAGATGAAGAGTACCATATTGGAGAAGGGGACGAAGAATATGAGGACTTGGTTGATTCTTATGCCAGCGGAATGAGGAGGTTTGACGAACCATCAGCCGCTATAGAAGAACCCACCAAAGAAATCAACCTGGGGACCGAGGAAGACCCTAGGATCGTCCTCATAAGTAATAATTTGCCGCCATCTGAAGAAGAGGAATTGATCAAGGTTCTAAAGAAGTACAGGGACACGTTCGCATGGAGCTACGAGGATATGCCGGGATTGGATTCCACCCTGGTCGAATATCGCCTAACGTTAAAACCAGGGTCCGTCTCGGTAAAGCAAAGGTTAAGACGTTTCCACCCCCAGATGGCTTTGAAGATGAAGGAGGAAGTCGATAAGCTCCACAAAGCCATGTTTATTAGAGTCGTCCTATATCCTCAATGGGTGGCAAACATTGTCCCGGTCATGAAAAAGGATGGAAAGGTGAGAATCTGTATCAATTTTCGGGACCTTAACCGCGCGTGTCCAAAAGATGATTTCCCCTTGCCTCACATTGACGTGTTGGTTGATAATACAGCAGGCTATGAAACTCTCTCATTTATGGATGGATTTTCGGGGTATAATCAGATCCGTTTGGTGGAAGAGGATCAGGAGAAAACATCATTCACCACACCTTGGGGAACTTACTGCTATTTGGTCATGCCATTTGGTTTGAAGAATGCTGGAGCTACTTATCAAAGGGCTATGATGGCAATATTCCATGACATGATGCATGTATATTTAGAGGTGTATGTGGATGATTTACTGGTGAAATCCAGGACTAGGGCAGAACACCCAAGAGTTCTGGCTAAGGTGCTGCAAAGATCAAGGGAGTTCAATTTGAAAATGAATCCAAAAAAGTGCGTATTTGGCGTCTCATCGGGTAAATTACTTGGTTTCATTGTGAGTAAGAGGAGTATTGAAATAGATCCCAATAAAGCTAAAGCAATCAGGGATATGCCACCTCCAAGAAATCTGAGAGAAGTTCGAGGGTTAATTGGAAGGCTACAATTCATTCGTCGATTTGTGTCCCAGCACTCGCAAAGGTGCAAACCTTTCTACGAGTTAACTAAGTCAGGAGTAGAATTCCTTTGGAATTCTAAGTGCCAAAAAGCTTTTGAAGGATTAAAAGAATATCTGGCCAATCCACCTATTCTAATTCCACCTACACCAGGTAAACCTTTAATCCTTTACATCTCAGTCCTGGACGACTCCGTGGGAGCTGTCCTGGCACAAGCTGATGAAGCGGGCAAGGAAAGGGCGACCTATTACTTGTCCAAACTCCTCAACCCTTGTGAGCAGAAGTATACGGCTATGGAGAAAACTTGTGCCGCCCTCGTCTGGGTAGTACAGAAGTTAAAACACTACTTTCTAGCTCATGAAGTTCATCTGATTGCTCGAATGAACCCTATCAAGTTCCTTCTAGAAAAATCTATCCTTACAGATAGATTAGCACGCTGGCAAAGCTTTCTTTCTCAGTTTGACATCGTCTACATTCAGCAAAAGGCGATTAAAGGGTATGCTATAGCTGAGCATCTCGCTCACCATCCTCTTCTGAAATTCGACCCTGTCCAATCAGAGTTCCCAGATGAGGAACTAATGTCCATCAACCAATCAGATGATTGCATGTGGACGTTACATTTTGATGGCGCTCTGAATTCCCAAGGGAAAGGAATCGGCATTGCCCTCCTGTCGCCTGAAGGCCTTACATTCCCACTGGCATATCAGCTCAAATTCCCCGTTACCAATAATATAGCTGAATATGAAGCTCTTCTAGCTGGCCTAGAACTCGCTCATTCCTTTCGTATCACCGAATTACGAGTCGTAGGTGATAGTCAACTCATTCTTCGCCAGGTGCTCACTAAATATCGCACTCGCGATCCCAAGCTCAAGCCATACCAAGAACTCACTGCTGCCTTTGCCAAACTGTTCACCAAATTGATCTTTGTCCATGTCCCTCGTCATCAGAACATTCTGGCCAATGCCCTCGCCTCGTTGGCATCATCTTTAAGGTTCCCTCTAGGAAGATGGTTTGAGTCCATTCACATCTACAAGCGTCATGCCCCTGCAATCGATGATGCTTCCTACATAAATATCAAGGACAGGATAGCAAGGAAGGCCCTACAGGAAGAAATCCTTGAGAAGAGGGAAATTATGTTGATAGAGTTAGAAGAAGAATTGGCTGATGAGGAGAAGCCATGGTTTTACGAAATTACCAAGTATTGCAAAGATCAGTCCTACCCTGAAGAAGCCACATCGGAAGATAGAAAAGCCATAAGGAGAGTGGCACAGAGGTACATGATGGTCGGAGGAGTGCTATACAAGAGGAGTCTTACTGGTGTTCTTTTAAGATGTCTCCACGAAGAGGAGGTCTGGTCGAGGAAGCACACTCTGGTGTGTGCGGTGGCCATGTGAATAGCCAAATGCTTGCCAAGAAAATCCTTCGGCAAGGCTTTTATTGGCCCACCATGGAAGAGGATTGTGCCATCTATGTCCGCAGGTATGTCAAGTGTCAACTTCACGCCGATAAAATTCATTCCCCATCTTCTTCACTTCATCCAGTATCCTCCCCATGGCCTTTCTCCATGTGGGCTTTCGATGTCATCGGTCCTCTTGGTAGCCCTAACTCCCTCACTAAGCAAAAATCATTCATCCTTACTGCAACGGAGTACTTCACCAAATGGGCCGAAGCCGAAGCTTACGTGGAGGTTAAAGTGTCAACAGTATGCAAATTCATCATGAAGAACATCATCGCCAGGTTCGGTATTCCAAGCACAATTATCACCGACAATGGGCCGCAATTCATATCTCAGGACCTTCAGGACCTCTGCAAAAGGTATAAAATTGCATTACATCATTCATCACCTTATTACCCACAAGGTAATGGCCAAGCAGAGGCCACTAATAAAACATTGATTAAAATCATAAAAAAGACCTGTGAGTCAAACAAGTTCTCGGATTGGTCAGAAAAGCTGATTGAAGCTCTATGGGCCTATCGCACTTCAATCCGTACTCCCACTGGGCAAACCCCGTTCACCCTCACTTATGGGATGGAGGCGGTTGTTTCGTATGAAATCTTGGTTCCTTCTCTCAGGGTACAGTTGGACAAGGAACTTCCCCTCGACGAATGTCGTGATTCACTCCTTGCCCAATTGGAACTCTTATATGAGAAACGGCTGGCCGCTGCCGAGCATGCACGTGTATATCAGAACAGACTCACACGTTTTTATCAAAAGAAGGTCATTGAAAGGAAATTTCAAGTCGGTGAAATGGTAGTGAAAAGAATGTTTGTAAAACCTGGTGGGCCGCGTTCTAAACTCCAACCCAATTGGGAAGGACCGTACGTGATTCAGGCTGTGCATCCTTGCAACGCCTATAGGCTAGTCAATGCTGAGGGGATCGAGTTATTCCACCCTTGGAAGGGGGTTTATCTTAAGAAATACTACCCTTAGATAGGTGTACATAGTGTCAAAAAATGATGAAATGTAAAATAACAAAAAAAATAGAAAACAATGAAAACAACAAAAATATGTATATATACAACAACAAAAGCAAAAAAAAATAGGAAAAAATGAAAAGAAGAAAAAAAAATAGAAAATTCAAAATGCTAATGCCCGGAGATCACCATGTAGTTAAGTCATTGCATTCAACCTCCGTGTTGGGATAGGGCCTATTAAGACTTGGTAGGTTCCGGGTCTTGATTTGCCAGAGCCGTGGAGATCCATGTCTGGCTAGTTTGGCTTATGCCCCCCTCAAAAGGAGACAGCATGCATGTACACATGTGTTCTATAAAAGATCGGTAGCATCGCTCATGGTGAGGCCTCACCTAAAAGGTCTCCAGAACGCTTAAATCTTCGTTCTCTCTCTCTCTCTTCGACCGAATGAGACAGCCGGCGCCCTTCAAACGCTGAGCATGGGAAACACGAACACCACTCCTAGGGTGAGAGTAGGGTCTAATTCCTCGAGCATGGGTCAGAGTACGAGAAGAGGGCAGTGTCCCCGCAGGCATCCAAGAGGGATTCCATAATGTCAAGATACTATGTCCCTCGCAAAAATCTGTCAAGAAAAATCAGAAAAGAAGAACAAAATCAAAGTCAAGTGAAAAGCCTGGTCGTAACCGTGCCTGATCCCACAAATAAAACCCCTTTGACTGAAAGTCAAATTCTATACAAAAGGGGTCATGAGATGTAAATGCTCGAGACTTGGTCTGAAGTTGTCCGAAAGGGGAAGTTAAGTGCGCCCCTACTGGCTCGCCGGGTTAACAGTTTTGCCGGTCCTCTCAAGAGGTTTGCCCCCTATACTCTTCCTTCTTCCTCTGAAGATGAAGGCTCAATGGAGTTCCTGAAGGGTGAAACTCACCAAAAGTCTGCAACCACCTTTCGACACAAATGTATGGTTGTCCATCTTGGAAAGCAGAAGTCATTGTCGTGAAAGAGTCTCCGTGTTTCTGGCCGGTCAAGACCCTTATCTACCATCTTAATTTCTTCTAGTCTAACCTCGGGCTTAGACCAATGCAAGCGCGTCACATGTAGGTGCGACGGCGTCTGATTCCGGGTCAGCGTCGCGCGGTTGGTCATTTGGGTTCCAAGGTGTTCCATTACATATCATCTAGAGTTGTGAGGAAATAGACCCGGGTCGGGCAAATCATTTACCTCGAACACCTTTTGGGTGAATCCCTGTGGTCGGAAACAACTGGGGGCCTAAGCATGGCATGACGGCATTGTCATCAGGATAAGTCTTAGCCGGCGGGATTATCATTCGAGGGGTCTAGAGGCCCAAATCAACTTAGATGTGCACTTAGGATACCTGGGGGGTTAGCAAGAAACCCTTGTTCTCGTGCAGGTTAGATGTTATATGAGTTGGTCATCATGCATTCGCAAAAACAAAAAATAATAATAATAAACCAAAAATAAACAAAAAATAATAAACCCAAAAATCTGAAAAAAAAGGCACAAAAATGTATAGGCACAAAAAAATGGAAATGTAAAAGACAAAAAAATAAACAAACAGTAAAACAAAAAAAAATGAACAAAAACACAAAAACAAAAAAAATCACATTTCGCATGATTGCATTTGTATGTAACATCTCATTTTAAATTTCCGTTTGCATCTGTGTGCTTGTATGCCGCATTCATCATTATCCTTTATTATTACCTTTGTTAATAAAGGGTTGCCCCTTGACTCCTTATTAAGAACAGCTCAAATCACATTTGTTTATTGAGCAAGGGGCAAGTCAGAGCAATAACGCTAACTTGTTTGCTTAGATGTATACAGGGATTCGGGAGACAAGAAAGAAGTAGCGAACCAAGCATAAACTATTTTATTCCACTCCCAACCAAAAATAAACAACAAAAAGTCTACATCATGTTTCACCTTCTCTCTCCACATTACTTGTCCCGCCACTCTCCGGGCAAGACGTTCTTGGGGGTGCTACCCAACCAAGGAAAGCGGTACTTCTACCGCTTTGTTGTCCTCTTGCTATCTCCACTCCCCGACGTCGATCTGCGGGGGCATCAAAGAAGCTACTAACACGAAAGCCACGCTCTCGTGCCCTTCGGTAGTGTTCCTCGCCATCCTTCAGCCACTGCTCGGCGAGACCGAGATTGGTCCTCAATTCAAATAGTTGGGCCTCCAGGGCCCTCCTCTCCTCTTTCTCGGCTGATCTTTTGGCCTTCTCTCTTTCCCTGTCCTTTTCCCTCTCAGCACGTTCTCTCTCTCTGTCATCCCTTTCCAACTGAAGGGTGATCCTCAGCTCCATGGCGTCCCGCGAAAAATTGTCATCTGAGCGACGCTGCAATTCCTCCTCCAGCTCCGCTATCCTGGCCTTCCCTTGTGATGCATGAGTAAACATCTCTTGCATCTCTTCGGCCTGCCATATCCGTCATTTCAGGGGTATGATGAGACGTAAGCAGAGAAGCTTGGATAAGAGGAACCTTCACCTGCGCGGAAAGCATTCCCTCTGCCTCCACGGCGCGTTGTGTTACACGGGCAAGCTGCTCGTGGAGCGAATCTAATTCCGACGAAGGAATCCATAGACTACAAGAGGCACCCTCTGCCCCTACTGCTGGTAGGGTTGCGTCGAGCCAAGCGCGCTATGATAGCAAGAAGTGGCAATGAGTGGCTAAACACCAGAAACCTAGGGGTGTAATTAGGAATATGCATTTGCATACATACTCACCGAGACATGTAAAGCCTCACGGGTGTCACCCAACTCTTCCTCCGTGTCCGCCAAGCGAGCCCGCAAGTTCGCTATCATGGTATCACGGGCATCCTAAACCCATGTCATAGGAGTCAGCATTACATTTAAAAAAAATGATAAAAATAATATATATCAAAAAAGTGAGAAAGGAGATACACCTCCACAAGTCCCTCAGGATGAAGTCGCTCTGCATACATCGCCCTATAGAGACGTAGATAATCTTCACTATCCCGGGCGTGCGACTCCACGAGCGTGCCACCCCGCTGCCAATCTTCATATTGATCGGGGAAGCGCACCTGCCAGTCGACACAGGTTACCGGCCCACGTGTCTTCCTCCCGACGCGGGGTGGTGCGGTCATATCTACCCATTCCTGAGCAAGCCCTAGAGTCCTCATGACCAATCATAGCCGGATTGGCTCGATTTCATTCAGGCAGTGGACCCAAAGGTCCCGACCAAATTGAGGGCGACCTGTGATGACCCACGGTTGGTCGACATCGACCAAGCCCGAGTAAGGCCTCCAGATCACCTGCGTTGGCATGCGTATGTCTCCTTAATCACTCAAAAGGACCAAAAAAAAAGAGAGGCAAAAGAAAAGACAAAAAAAAATGGAGTCCTACCATCTCTGCTGGGAACTCTTGCAGCTCACGCCTTAATACCATCAGCTGGTAAGATAGAGAGGCTGTGCTCATAATGGGTTGCCATCGCCGAGCTAGTGGTGCCACAGCCACACGCCACTATCGAGCTCGCCCCATTGGGATGTAGTAATAACTCCATACCTGTGTCGTCACATGTCATCAGCATTTCATGAAATAGACTAGTTACATTAACAAATAAATAAATAATTACCTGGAAAAATGGTATGAAGCCACTCACAGTCACCTCGCGATCTGTCCCTTGGGACAGACTTGCGAACAGATGCGCCAGCACGGCGGCTCCCCAGGCATATTGCCCTACCCTCTCTAGGTCCACCAAAAATTCTAAGAAACGACAATGGATGTCGTCTCCTTTGGAACCCAGCAGTAATTTTCCCAGCAGGAAAAGGAGGAATATCCTCAAGTCCATGTTTGATCTCTCCCAGCTACTAGCATCCACGTAGTACACAGCGCGGGACCCTCTTTCCGCTCTCTCCATGAACTCCTCCAAGGACTCGTTATCACGGTGACGAGTGTCAGTGAGCCCCAGTGCCTCCATGATAGATGCATTGGCTATTGACCTGTTCTTTTGGTCCTTTAATTCCAGACCAAGAAGCTTCTGAGCCACTTCGCGATAATCGGGGTAGGCGACCCCGGTCACCGCCTCACCATCCACTCTAAGGCTGGTGATTCGGGCCACATCTTCGAGACTGGGCACCATGTGCCCCCAGGGCATCAAGAAGGCACGACTCTCTGGGTCCCATCTCTCGCGCAATGCTTGGATGAGGGCGAGGTCGAGCTTAATGGGTTCGATCCGGAGGAATGCACCAAACCCCATCGCATCTAGTCGGGCTTTCTGGAAGTCAGGCAAGCCTCGATAGGCGGCCACCACTAATTCCCATGAGATGTGTGACCTCGTCATACTCTGTGGATTACACAGGAAGTGAAAAGCGGATGCATCATTGAAATAAAAAAGAAACAGAATGAGAAAGGAAGAAAGGGATCATGAAGAATGAGAGGGAAGATGGCTCGATTACAAGCTCCGATTGGGTCCTCTCACTGAGTGGCCTTTCAACATCGGAGAGTCTCCTGGAACTACCACTGGATCTGCTCCTCTTCGAGGAGCGGGAAGACTCGCCCTCCACCCTGAAACTGGACTCTCCCGCCATCTCAGAGAATGAGAAACTCTTACTCCCTCCTATCGACTTTTCGCTCTTCTAACCAGTCTCCACAACTCCGTGCTTTCAAGTGAAGCAGGCGGGGGGAGTATTTATAGGATTGAAGGGATATGATCCAGATCTCTCCCACTTTCTCTTGCAATGGGCCTTGTAACAAAGCACACATCTTTCACTCGAAGTAAACGAGGTCGGGAGCGTAGCGGGTTCATTCACACCCTACACATCTAGGTTCCCTATGTTCATCATGATTCAAATAAATCTGAGATGAGGTCATCTACATGGAGAAAGGACAAAGCAGGTCGACCTCTTCGAATTTGGGAGTGGACTCATCCACAGGAGAAAGGACAATGGAAGTCGATATCTTTGAATCCGGGAATGGACTCGTCTACATGGAAAGAGGACAGGAGGGCGGTTGGCATCTTTGAATTCGGTGGTACATCATTAAAATTTGTGATGGATTCTCCCGAAAGAAATTCCCAATGAGTCTGAGACACGATCCGTTATCTCAGGGGAGTTCTGTTAAACACGTCACATGAGGACGGCATGAAAAGAAGAGGCGTAGAAGAGAAGGAACGCATGGAGGGCAAACCCGTCACAAGAGAGCATGTCGCTCCATTCATACGTCTATATAAACTATCGTGTTCACCGTGAGAAGAGAGCGGGTGTATGAGCAACTTGCTAAATCTCGCACTACCTCCTTGGTCGTCTCTCTCCTCTCCTAAGAGGGAGGTCCCTGGGAGGTCATCTAGAGCTCTGCGACGTTACAATTGTCTCATCGTATCGCGCATTCTCACCCTCTCTGGTAGCGCTCCTCGCCCTCCTCTGGCCTCTCTCGCGACCCCGACGGCCGCGAAGCTCTTGAACCCGAGGCTGTTGGCTGAGCTGCCCCCTGCTCTGCAATGGAGACTACACCAACCCCCGGAGCTCCTCCACCGTGAGCTCCAACTCCCCTCCAATCGGTAGTGACTCTGAAGGAGTGACGTGTCCGAGCGCTGTGTCTTCCGGAGCTTCATCACTTGGGCCTCATGTGCCCTCCTCTTCTCTCGATCCCGATGTAGCTTTATCCATGCCTCTCTTTCCATTCTCTCCCAGTTTACTTCTCTCCTCGCCACCTGAAGAGAAATCCTCAGCTCCATGACATCTCAGGGCATCTCCGCATACTGTAGTTGCTTCAGTCCCCCAGATCCTATCCGGTAACGGCCGACCATCACCCGACGTCCGCCATTCCAAGTACAAAGAAAAGGGGAGGAGAGACTGAAGGAGCGTGCAATGGCATTAAGGCTTTGCATTTATTTCAAAACAAGATACATCAGGGTTTGGGCACCTCAGGCCTCAGTTTCTCGAGCTCCATTACATAAGCCTTCCATAGCTCTCGATCCTCACTCACAGACACAATCGCCTTTCGTGGAACGCTTGCCTTCCACGCTGCTTTGATCGCTTTCACGTATGTCGCATCACCCTCTGTGCCCAGCTCTCTCTCCTTAATCATAGGAAGGTTTGATAGCATAGGAAGAGAGTGCCGAGGAAGGCCAATTAGCAGGCAGCACCGGTGCGAGCTGTAAAGAACAAATTTGGTTGCACCGATAAGCTGGAGTTCAGCATCGGGAGAAGATCTTGTGAGGAGACCACGTGAAAGTAAACATGCTGGCGCACAAGTGAACATATCCCGCGCCAAGGAGTTGAAGTGAGTACGCCAGTCGCCGCGTGTCTTCAGACAGGGCATGCGATTGGCCACCTTTCCACCGAAGCCCAACACATCAGCCATATAACGGAGGGGGCTTTGTTCGAAAATCCTGGAGGCGGTCTGTACCCCTTCGTGGTGATGAAATTTGAAGTGAAGATCAATCCAGCAGTTGAGGAGAAGCATGCACCCGTGAGGAGGCCTACCCATGCTGGAAGCCGTGAGACCACTGTAAAGATGCGCGAGGACAGCGGGCCCCACTCTCTTTCCCTCCCAAAGTCCACAGATAGCTCCTAATTGGTCTTCCTCTACGATGTTGTCAGTACAAGAAAAGAGGAGAGCTCTGGCCAAACAAATTGTGAACCCTTTCATAAGCCCTTCTAAATGTTCATCATCTATCAACCCTTCTAAGGCAGTCACGGTCCAGTCTGCGAGCTTTTGCAAATTGACTCTCTTCTGAGTCTGAACGCTCTTTATGGTTCCAGATGGCATAAAGCTTCCAAGAACATCCTCGGTAGATACCCTCTTCCGCATCCACGAAACCTTTATCCTGTCATCCTTCATCGACCGTCTTAAGCCTAGCAGAAGTTCTGCCTCCTCGAGGAGGACCGTTGCCTCAAAAGTAGGGAAGATAAAAGTGTGGATTTTCGGATGCCAAACCTCCGCCAATGCACCCAGGGCCGCCCAATCCATGTAAATCTTGTCATAATGCTTGGCATGGACCACCAACCCCTGGAGGTGCCATTTTGAAATAACGGCCCTCATACCGATAGTGATGTTGGACGTAAGCTTCGATAGCCAGGGCAGCTTTGAGAATTTTCTCGGGCCCGGAAAAAGAGGATACGGCTGAAAGGAAGGAAAAGAAAAGAATGAAAAAGCGAGGGAGAACTTACGAAGGAAACTAGGAGAAAGAACCAACTTACCGCCCGTGAGAGAATCCTCTCGCTCAGATGGCCTTCAATGTCGGTCAACCTTCTGAATTCGCGGCCGAACCTGCTCCTCTTGGCAGGGCGGGAAGGCCCACCTTCCATCTCAAAAGGGCAGGATTTCTCTCCCATCTCAAAAAAGAGCTTGACTCCCCGAACCACCAATGGATGATCTTTTGCTAAGGATCAAAGGGGTACTTATAGTGAAAAGGGGGAGTAAAAAGGTAAATGTAAAGCATTTATGACAAGTTACCGTGGTGAATTTTAATCGAATAAATCTTGTCTGATTTGCATCGTGTTTTCCCCTGCTCCTGTATTGATGTGCGGACGTCCTGTACAGTTGAATGTAATTTTACTTCTTATCAAATAAATCCTTCTTCACTGCTTGCTGTTCGGTGCAGGTTCCAAGAATAAAATGAAAATAAGAGAGCAAGAGGGCGTCATTGCCCTACCATGTCCCACCATCAGTCACCCCGGTGACTGACCCCACTGTGTCATGCATCCTACTATATGATATCTACGCTATTAGAGCACGTCAAGGACCTTATGCCTTGGATGAATCTGGAGTTTGAGTTCCCCTCTAACAAAAACAGTGATAACTCCAGAGGAGTTCAGGACATAAGGATAGGACGTTAGGTTGTGATGGCTCGGGGACGATGGTTCCATTCGGTGAAGTCGGTGCGTGGATAAACGGGCTCCGGCTCAGTATCGGCTCATCGAATCGGTATCCTGACCCGTCCTTAGCAGCTTAACAATATTATCCTTGGCTATCTTCTATTTTTAGTTTGTTTTAATTTTTCCTTTAAACCCAGCATGCATTCATGTAGGACTTTGATATCACTGTGGAAGATCATTCATTTAACTCGATTGTGAGGGCCGCTGTGCTTAAATTCTTGACTAATACGGGATATTCCATTCTGAATGGAGTACTGAGTTTCTGTGAAACCATCCTGGGCTGGTGTGGACGCGTAATTTTTATTTTTATTTATTTTTGTTTATTATTTATTAGTTTATTTATTTATTTATTGATTTATTGGCGTGCCAGTCACATGTGTGACGATTTCATTGTGCGCTCGATCTGACTTGGTCAGTCGATTGTGAGTGATCGTGTCTGGACCAGAAGTCCGTCATACCATAAAGGCTATGACGTTAATTACGTCCTTCCAAGGAAGGACAACCCTTGATTAAACGCCAAAATAGGAGGCCTCGAGAGGCAAACATGTATTCATGTGCGCAAAATGGAACTTCATACCAGAGCCAGGAAGGCGGGCAAGATAACAACATCAGCTGTAGAAACAGACGGTATCGTCAAGCCAGCGGCTCAGAGACGATATCATTAAGTCAGCGGTTCAAAGACTGAGCCGTGGCCATGATGGAGGTTTAAAGCATTGATCAGTATTTCGACAGCATTTCCCCTTAATCTGGATTATGCCCAGGGGGAAATAGGCTATCACCCACGGAGTGCCAGGATGAAAGCCAAGAGAGAGAGAAGTGTTGAACTTCCAGAACCGCATATCTGCCATGGGGCAATGTTTGATATTCCCTGTAGAAGCCGGCGGAACTCATGCAATGGCAGAGCCCTCCCGAGCTAAAGGGGTTATTCGTGAACCCGCTGCGGGACGACGGGATGTAAGTGAACGCTCAATGTTGCGCCCTCGCACGCGGATCGACCTACGCGGTCAGGTCGCGGGGATCGACCTGCCCGGTCAGGTCGCGGGGGTCAAGGGGGCAGCGCCCCTTGCGGGGGTTTTCGGCGCGATGAAGAGTAGCCAGGGGGGTTCCCGGCGCGCAGGACTTCCGCGTCGGGAAGCTGGCACTAGGGAGGTTCTCGGCGCGCAGGGGAGAAGACCAAGACAGTTCTCGGCGCCTGAAGGATGGCGCCGAGAGCTGTTCATCCAGTTTACTGTATGCGGGGCCGAGAGATGTGAGGGCGCCGGGATACGAACAGAGGTTTACGGTACTCTATTTTGAGTTTTTCTTGGATTTTCAGTCAGATTGGAGGGATCTGGGAGATTGTGGGCTTACTGACTGCTGGGGTTTGATTAGGCAAGGGTTCAATCTCATCAAGGAGGGGTTGAATGGAAGAGGATCGGAGAATCCAGTAGCCAGATGGGCTTTGAGTCGTCACATACCATCAACCGCCGAGGACCATTTAATATTGTCTTTGATCGCCCTGAGAGCCAAGAGATGGCTGTCTCTGGCCTCAGGGACAACCTGGACGAAGCTATTCATGGCGGGATCACGTCATAAACCTTTAACATGATTTCATCGATGCGGTTTAAGCATTTCCACGGGAAGAGGAATTCATATAGGCTGTCGAAGCCACTGCACATATTGATAGCAGACCACCTCAGGGGCCAAGAGATGGTCTGTCTCTGGCCCTGAGCAAGTCCAGAAAATCCCATGCGAATGACAACGAATGGCGCACGACATCGATATATCTAGAGCTACATTTATTCTACTAAAGATAATTGAACCCGAAGACCCATCAGAGAATTAGGTGCGCTTCAGTTGAGCTAAAGATGAAAACATATGGAGGAAAAGCATAGCAGCAGACGGAGAGATAGCCGGCAGATACTTCAATCACCCAGCGCCCAAACGGGCCACTAGAGCATGTCATTTCATTGGATCACCCCAGAACTCACACCAATCACACGGAGGGAATGAGGGAGAGGGAAATGAATATACATCGGGATATCCCGGTTACATCCAAAAGAAAATCAAGATAAACTCGGCAAGATTACATGAAGAAGAAAACAAAACCATGGGGGAGGGCGGAGCATTGACTCCTCTCCCTCCCCGGCTGCCCACCTGGACTTCCTCTCCTTCTTTCTCTTCTTCTTTCTTTTCTCAGCGGAGGAGGAGGCTCTCTCTCTCTATGTTGGTCTCTTCCCCTTTCTCTTTTTTTTTTTGGCCGCCGATCCCCCCTTTTCCTTGTTCGAAGGGAGGGGTTTTTATAAGCGTTCCCCCCCTCCTCGGCAGGCTTCATCAAGCCTTTTCCTTCTCGGCAGACACCATCTCGGCGCTCCTCAAACGGGCTTCCCGGCGCGCCTGCCTTCAACTTCTCGGCGTCACCTTTTGGGCTTCAGCAAGTGGCTCTCGGCGTCACCTTTTGGGCTTCAGCAAGTGGCTCTCGGCGCATCACCTCTCGGCATGGTTGTTGGCCTCTCGGCTGGGCCCATTTAGGTCTTTTAGTATTTCATTCTTCCTATCTTAATAGCTGTTAAAGCCCATTACTTGGTGAGCTAACATGGTTTCATCAGAGTATTTCTGGAGGTTTTCATCGGTCAGTGGACCGCAGTTCTTCATCAGTAATGCCGTCTGAGCGACGACAATACCGGACATCAGCTTGGCCGGGGAGGGCTTCAGCCGGGTGACAGCTTCAGAAATGGACTTTCTGTAATCCTGGCTTTGCAGGAGTTCCTTGGATCTTCATCTGCCGGTACCGGCTTCATTTTTATCTCATATCACATCTGTCAACAAGCCGACATCTGACTTGTCCTGACATGTCATTTGTGGACTCCCGGATGAGGCAGTAGTACAGCTCTCATTGAAATGAGCTGGAAGGTCTCATCAGTCGAGTGACTGCTGCTTTATCAGTGCTGCTGTCTGAGTGACATCGGCACCGGTCATTAGCTTGGCCGACAAAGGCTTTAGCCGGGTAAACAGTTGATGAGCTTCATCATTGGCCCTTCACTGCGGGTATGATACACCCTTGTTCATTTTTAAGGTGTCAACAAATGCCCCCCACCTGCAGATGGCGTAAGCGCAGGAGGTGTGGCACGGTGTCTGCAGGTGCATCTTTAGGTCAATGCTATCGACTCATTCTTTCAGTTATAGCTTGGCAGTATCCCCATATTGGGATTTCATCCTGGCATGGTCTTCTTGGCTTGAGCCTCGATCAGTTGAACATCTATTGGCTTGGACCGTGATCAACTGGCACATCTGACATCCGTCGGTTTTAGGCCCCGATCAACAGCACTTTTGACTTCTATCGGCTTTAAACCCTGATTGGCTGACCATCTGGCATCTGTCGGTTTTGAGCCCCGATCGGCTGTACATCTTGCATCTATCGGTTTTGAGCCCCGATCAACATCACTTTTGACTTCTATCGGCTTTAAACCCTGATTGGCTGACCATCTGGCATCTGTCGGTTTTGAGCCCCGATCGGCTGTACATCTTGCATCTATCGGTTTTGAGCCCCGATCGGCTGTATATCTTGCATCTGTCAGTTTTAAACCCTGATTGGCTGAACATCTGGCATCTATCGGTTTTGAGCCCCGATCGGCTGTACATCTTGCATCTGTCAGTTTTAAGCCCTGATTGGCTGTACATCTTGCATCTATCGGTCTTGAGCCACGATTGGCTGTACATTTGACATCTGTCAGTTTTAAGCCCTGATTGGCTGAACATCTGGCATCTGTCGATTTTGAGCCCCGATCGGCTGTACAACTTCTTCATGTGTTGTTATTTCCTTCGTATGGAAGGGTAGTGGTCTCAGCAGCCTTTATGCGGATGACCCGTGTTTAGCAGGAGAGTGTAGATGAGAGGTCTATCCTAGTAGGGTTTCATCATTGATCGGGCGAGGTGCCGGTCGATCAACAATTGGTTTCATCATCGATGTTGGGTTTATATCGATGCAAAAAGAGTTTCATGAGTTTCATCAGAATAGACGAAAGGTCTAAACTGGCAGGGTTTCATCATTGATCGGGCGAGGTGCCGGTCGATCAACAGCTGGTTTCATCATCGATATTGGGTTTATATCGACGCAAGGAGGAGTTTAAGTTTCATCAGAATAGACGAAAGGTCTAAACTGGGTAGAGGTTATAGCAGGTGGGACATTAAAGGGTGCGTAGTTTTCATCAAGACAGACGGAAGGTCTATCCCGGTAGGGTTTCATCGTTGATCGGGCGAGGTGCCAATCGATCAATAGTTGGTTTCATCATCGATATTGGGTTTATATCGATGCAAAGAAAGTGTTATAAATTTCATCAGAATAGACGAAAGGTCTACACTGGCAGGGTTTCATCATTGATCGGGCGAGGTGCCAATCGATCAATGGTTGGTTTCATCATCGATATTGGGTTTATATCGACGCAAGGAGAGTTTCATAAGTTTCATCAGAATAGACGAAAGGTCTAAACTGGCAGGGTTTCATCATTGATCGGGCGAGGTGCCGGTCGATCAACAGTTGGTTTCATCATCGATATTGGGTTTATATCGACGCAAGAAGAGTTTCATAAGTTTCATCGGGGTAGACGTAAGGTCTAAACCGGACAGAGGATTTCATCATTGATCGGGCGAGGTGCTGGTCGATCAACAGTTGAACATATGTAAAGGTGTAGGTCTCGTCAGGACAGACGTAAGGTCTATTCCAGCAGGTTTTATGACGGGTGGGACTTTGCCAAGAAATGTGTAGGTTTCATCAAGACAGACGTGAGGTCTGAGCTGGGCAGGCTTTAGCAGAATGGTGATGTGTTTCATTGTCGGTGGGACGTTTGAAAGAGGGTATGTAGGTTTCATCAGGGTAGACGTAAGGTCCACCCCGGGAAGGCTTTATCATCGGTGGGGCATAGAGCCAGATGACCGACGAAAGGCTTCATCAGTGAAGCGGAGGTAAAGGCAGCGTGCCGGTTGGCATGGAACTTTGAATTACCACATTACTGACCCAAGCGCCCTTTCGGGTTTTCACCGGAGCCAGCCCCCTCTTGCTTTTGCCCACGCGCCCTTTCGGGTTTTCACGTGGCGGGGTACCCGATTTTGCCTGCAGTGCCCTTTCGGGTTTTAACCGCAGTTGGGTTTTGGCCATTTTTGCCCTTGTTCAGAGTATCTGAACAAGACTGGCGGGGTATCTCTATTTTTAACCCCATTTTGTCTCTTCTTTTCTTTTTTTATTGGGACTTTAGTTTCGTAAATTGTTAAGCCATGTGCTCAACTTGTGTATGTATCATCATTGATGTGGGTGCTGACACCAATGCAAGGGACATAAGGTTTTCATCGTCTGCCTAGGCGGAAGGCCTGGGTCGACTTGAGTGTGTTTTGTGGCTTAGGCGTGAAGCCGTTCGCCGGGAGCATGGCTATATCGTTGATGTGGGGATTGCCATCAACGCAAGGGAATGAGATTTCATTATCCATCCAGACAGAAGGTCCGGATCGGTTCAAGGATGTGTGTAGCAGCTTAAGCACGAAACCATTCGCTGGAGACGTAGGTTTCATCGTTAATGTGGGGTTTAACATTAACGCAAGGGGATGAGGTTTTATCATCTATCCGGACGGAAGGTCCGGGTTGATTTGAGAATGGGTGTAGCATTTTCATCAGAGCAGACGGAGATCTGCCCCGGACGGGCTTCGGCATTGCTCAGGCGGCGGGCCACCCCATTAGTAGCTACTTTTATCATTGGTATTGGGTCTATACCAACGCAAGGATTTTATAGGTTTCATCAGGATAGACATAAGGTCTAAACTGGATAGGTTTCATCGCTGATCGGGCAGTATGCCAATCGATCAACAGCAAGTTTCATCATCGGTATTGGGTTTATACCAATGCAAGGATTTCATGGGTTTCATCAGGATAGACGTAGGGTCTAAACTGGATAGGTTTCATCGCTGATCGAGCAGTGTGCCAATCAATCAACAGCAAGTTTCATCATCGGTATTAGGTTTATACCAATGCAAAGATTTCATAGGTTTCATCGGGATAGACGTAAGGTCTAAGCCGGACAGGTTTTATCATTGACCGGACAGTGCGCCAATCGATCAAAGCAGGTTTCATCATCGGTATTGGGTTTATACCAACGCAAAGATTTCATAGGTTTCATCGGGATAGACGTAAGGTCTAAGCCGGATAGGTTTTATCATTGACCGGGCAGTGCGCCAATCGATCAAAGCAGGTTTCATCATCGGTATTGGATTTATACCAATGCAAAGATTTCATAGGTTTCATCGGGATAGACGTAAGGTCTAAGCCGGATAGGTTTTATCATTGACCGGGCCGTGCGCCAATCGATCAAAGCAGGTTTCATCATCGGTATTGGATTTATACCAATGCAAAGATTTCATAGGTTTCATCGGGATAGACGTAAGGTCTAAGCCGGATAGGTTTTATCATTGACCGGGCAGTGCGCCAATCGATCAAAGCAGGTTTCATCATCGGTATTGGATTTATACCAATGCAAAGATTTCATAGGTTTCATCGGGATAGACGTAAGGTCTAAGCCGGATAGGTTTTATCATTGACCGGGCCGTGCGCCAATCGATCAAAGCAGGTTTCATCATCGGTATTGGATTTATACCAATGCAAAGATTTCATAGGTTTCATCGGGATAGACGTAAGGTCTAAGCCGGATAGGTTTCATCATTGACCGGGCAGTGCGCCAATCGATCAAAGCAGGTTTCATCATCGGTATTGGATTTATACCAATGCAAAGATTTCATAGGTTTCATCGGGATAGACGTAAGGTCTAAGCCGGATAGGTTTCATCATTGATCGGGCAGGGTGCCAATCGATCAATAGTTGGTTTCATCATCGGTATTGGGTTTATACCGATGCAAGGATTTCGTGAATCTCATCAGAATAGACGTAAGGTCTACACTGGGCTGGTTTTATCATTGATCGGGCAGTGTGCCAATCGATCAACAGCAGGTTTCATCATCGGTATTGGGTTTATACCAATGCAAATATTTCATAGGTTTCATCGGGATAGACGTAAGGTCTAAGCCGGATAGGTTTCATCATTGACCGGGCCGTGCGCCAATCGATCAAAGCAGGTTTCATCATCGGTATTGGATTTATACCAATGCAAAGATTCCATAGGTTTCATCGGGATAGACGTAAGGTCTAAGCCGGATAGGTTTCATCATTGATCGGGCAAGGTGCCGATCGACCAATGGTAGGTTTCATCACGGTGGGACAGGAAGAGATGCACGGCTCTAGTCGGCATAGACGTAAGGTCTAGACCGGACAGGTTCCTTTGCCGGTCGAACAGGGTGCCCCGTTGACCAAAGGTGGGTTTCATCATCGGTGTTGGGTTTGTACCAATGCAAGGATTTCATGAATTTCATCAGAATAGACGTAAGGTCTAAACTAGATAGGTTTCATCATTGATCGGGCAAGGCGCCAATCGATCAACAGTGAACTTCGCCATGGCGGGACTTTGGACAAGGTATGAGGGCTTTTATCAGGATAGACGTAGGGCCTATACTGAGTGGGTCTAATCGTCGATTGGGCAGGGCGCCGGTCGATTGACGAGGAGTTTTATGGCGGGAGGTGAGGCATTCTTTGGGATTACCACATTACTGACCCAAGTGCCCTTTCGGGTTTTCACCGGAGCCAGCCCCCTCTTGCTTTTGCCCACGCGCCCTTTCGGGTTTTCACGTGGCGGGGTACCCGATTTTGCCTGCAGTGCCCTTTCGGGTTTTCACCACAGCTGGGTTTTGGCCATTTTTGCCCTTGTTCAGAATGTCTGAACAAGACTGTCGGGGTATCACTATTTTTAACCCCATTTTTCTTTTCTTTTCTTTTCTTCTTTTCTTTTATTTGATATGCGAGCTGAGAGAGAGAGCAGCTTGGGCAGGGCGAGATGCCACTGGACCAAGGAGAGGGTAGCTCGATCAGGGCGGAGTGCCATTGACCAAGATGAAGTGGCCTGATTAGGGCGGAGTGCCGCTAACCGAGGAATGGGTAGCTCGGCTAGGGCGGAGTGCCGCTAAACCAAGAAATGGGGTAGCTCGGCTAGGGCGGAGTGCCGCTAAACCAGGCAATAGGACAGCTTGGCTAGGGCGGAGTGCCGCTAGACCAAGAGGAGGGGTAGCTCGGTTAGGGCGGAGTGCCGCTAGACCAAGAGATGGGGTAGCTCGGTTAGGGCGGAGTGCCGCTAGACCAAGAAATAGGGTAGCTCGGTTAGGGCGGAGTGCCGCTAAACCAAGAAATAGGTAGCTCGGCAAGGGCGGAGTGCCGCCAGACCAAGAAATAGGGTAGCTCGGTTAGGGCGGAGTGCCGCTAAACCAAGAAATAGGGTAGCTCGGTTAGGGCGGAGTGCCGCTAAACCAAGAAATAGGTAGCTCGGCTAGGGCGGAGTGCCGCTAAGCCAAGGAAGATGGTAGCTCGGCTAGGGCGGAGTGCCGCTAGACCAAGAAATAGGGTAGCTCGGTTAGGGCGGAGTGCCCCTAAACCAAGAGATAGGGTAGCTCGGTTAGGGCGGAGTGCCGCTAGACCAAGGGATGGGGTAGCTCGGTTAGGGCGGAGTGCCGCTAGACCAAGAGATGGGGTAGCTCAGTTAGGGCGGAGTGCCGCTAGACCAAGAAATAGGGTAGCTCGGTTAGGGCGGAGTGCCGCTAAACCAAGAAATAGGTAGCTCGGCAAGGGCGGAGTGCCGCCAGACCAAGAAATAGGGTAGCTCGGTTAGGGCGGAGTGCCGCCAGACCAAGAAATAGGGTAGCTCGGTTAGGGCGGAGTGCCGCTAAACCAAGAGATAGGGTAGCTCGGTTAGGGCGGAGTGCCGCTAAACCAAGAAATAGGTAGCTCGGCTAGGGCGGAGTGCCGCTAGACCAAGAGATGGGGTAGCTCGGTTAGGGCGGAGTGCCGCTAAACCAAGAGATAGGGTAGCTCGGTTAGGGCGGAGTGCCGCTAAACCAAGAGATAGGGTAGCTCGGTTAGGGCGGGGTGCCGCTAAACCAAGAAATAGGTAGCTCGGCAAGGGCGGAGTGCCGCCAGACCAAGAAATAGGGTAGCTCGGTTAGGGCGGAGTGCCGCTAAACCAAGAGATAGGGTAGCTCGGTTAGGGCGGAGTGCCGCTAGACCAAGAAATAGGGTAGCTCGGTTAGGGCGGAGTGCTGCTAAACCAAGAGATAGGGTAGCTTGGTTAGGGCGGAGTGCCGCTAAACCAAGAAATAGGTAGCTCGGCTAGGGCGGAGTGCCGCTAGACCAAGAGATGGGGTAGCTCGGTTAGGGCGGAGTGCCGCTAAACCAAGAGATAGGGTAGCTCGGTTAGGGCGGAGTGCCGCTAAACCAAGAGATAGGGTAGCTCGGTTAGGGCGGGGTGCCGCTAAACCAAGAAATAGGTAGCTCGGCAAGGGCGGAGTGCCGCCAGACCAAGAAATAGGGTAGCTCGGTTAGGGCGGAGTGCCGCTAAACCAAGAGATAGGGTAGCTCGGTTAGGGCGGAGTGCCGCTAGACCAAGAAATAGGGTAGCTCGGTTAGGGCGGAGTGCCGCTAAACCAAGAGATAGGGTAGCTTGGTTAGGGCGGAGTGCCGCTAAACCAAGAAATAGGTAGCTCGGCAAGGGCGGAGTGCAACCAGACCAAGAAATAGGGTAGCTCGGTTAGGGCGGAGTGCCGCTAAACCAAGAGATAGGGTAGCTCGGTTAGGGCGGAGTGCCGCTAAACCAAGAAATAGGTAGCTCGGCTAGGGCGGAGTGCCGCTAAGCCAAGGAAGAGGGTAGCTCGGCTAGGGCGGAGTGTCGCTAGACCAAGAAATAGGGTAGCTCGGTTAGGGCGGAGTGCCGCTAAACCAAGAGATAGGGTAGCTCGGTTAGGGTGGAGTGCCACTAGACAAAGGAAGAGGTAGCTTGGTTAGGGCGGTGTGCCGCTAGACCAAGAAAGGGTTGTTTGCTGGGAATGTATGCTTCATCGTCCATGTTGGGGTTTGGCATAAACGCAAAGGAATAGGATTTGATGATCTATCCAGACGAAAGGTCTGAATTGATTTATGAATGGCAGCTCGGGCCCAAAGCCGTTTGCTGGAAATGTGAGTTTCATCGTTAATGTGGGGTTTAACATTAACGTAAAGGAATAGGGTTTCATAATCTATCCAGACGAAAGGTCTGAATTGATTTATGGATAGCAGCTCAGGCCTGAAGCCGTTTGCTGGGAATGTGAGTCTCATCGTTTAATGTGGCTCTGATCAGCTGGACATCTACATCTTTGCATATCACTGATTCTGTTGACTTTTCTTTGGCAATCTTTGCACATTGGTCGACTTGAGTGCCGATGGTAGAATATCTATTTGCCTGAGCGCAGATAGCTAGAATTTTGATTTCTCTTAGCTGGCCATACTGGCAAATTTATGAGCATCTGTCATATCGAATGCTGATGGCTAGACATCTCTGGCACTCCAGAGGATCATCGAGCATCTATCGGCCAGGGTGCCGATGGTTGAAAGCTTGACATATGTCGGCTGAGATGCCGATGGTGGGATATCTACCCCCTTTGAATACTTGTTGAATCATTTGTCAGCACGAACATCGTCGCCTGAGTATTTAACATCTGTTGGCCTGAGCCTTGGTTAGCAGAACATCTGTCGGCTTGGGCTCCGATCAGCTGAACATATGACGCATGTCTTCTTGGGTGCTGACAGCTAGAGTTTTGACTTCTTTTGGTTGGCATGCTGGCGACTGATGCTTGGGGACATCTATCATGTCGAATGCCGAAGGCTAGACATCTCTGGCACTCCAGAGGCTCATCGGGCATCTATCGGCCTGAACGCCGGTGGTTAGGCGAACTTCCATCATTCTTCATTGATCCATCCTTTATTGTTCATTGTTATCTGGGGTTTCATCATTTGGATAGTCCCTGACATCAGCAGCAGACGTGCAGTGTAAGAGTCTGCGAGAGGATGGCCCTTGAAAGGTCAATGCTCCAATTTTATTCATCATTCCCATAAGTGATCATTGCCCTCTTAAAGGGGTGAACATATCCAGCAACGGCCATGCATGCCGTCATTGAGATTTCATATATTTACCCCTAGAGTGGGGAACCATGTGCATCTTCCATCATTCTTTTGGCATACATCTGCCCCCGGGATGGGGTACCATCAATATTTCTCATTGTTTGGCATACATTTGCCCCCGGGACGGGGTACTATTTGGAACTTCCATCATCTCATAATCATCATTTTTCTTCCTATATTATTATTATTATTATTTTTTGATATGCATCCCCCTCCTCGGAATGGGGTATCATCTGTATCTTGCATCATTTCATCATCTTTTTTTTTTTTGTGTTAATACATCTGCCCCCAGAACGAGGCACCATCTGCATCCCTCATTATTCATTTTTTTTTAATCTTTTATGTGTACATCTGCCCCTAGGAAGGGGTATCATTGGCATCCTTCACCATCATCATTCCCCCCCCCCTTTTTTTTGGTATACATCTGCCCCAGAGTGGGGTGTCATCTTTTCTTGTAGCATCACCAGGCTTCTTTGGGGCCAGGAATGTATCCTTGTTGTAGTGGGTAACCCACTCGAACAGGACCCGAGTCTTTTCCTCAAGAAAGGAGTAGGGTTTAGTCATTTTGCTTCTTAGGGAATGGCCTAGCTCGCCAATCTTTGCCGACGAAGAGATAGCTGCCTTCTTTGTTTTCTTCCTTCGTTTCTCGAAAGCTTTGAAAATTGGCAATGTGAGTATATTTATGCATCAGTTGTTCACTGGCAGGCTTGTTCTTTTGACTTAGGGAGGTAGCGGCCGGGCAGTATTTCGCCAAAAAGGCCTTAATATCAGCCATAATCTCATTCAGGAGATCGAAGGACTTGACTTCGATGCCAATCAACCTTGTTAAGATTTCTATCTTCAGGTTGCACTTGCATATCTGGACAGCCCCCTCTTGGTTTGGCGGGTGTCGACATCTAGCAGAAAGGTCCTTTCATCTGCGGATATAATCCAGAGTAGGTTCATCAACCCCTTGTTTAGTCTCATACAGTTCTGCCTTAGTAATTTCTTCCTCGGCAGGTTTCATTTCCCTCATCTGTTCTATTTTGGGACCACCCGTCACCGCCAGAATTGGTGGGTTTGAGTGCAGACCGGGTATATGAAAACCCATTTCATTCAGCTCGCTCTGCAGCAATTCAACTTCTTGCAATTTTTCATATAATTCTGTCATCATGGCAAGGCCAATAATGTTGCCCCCTATCCTGACCTCAGGAGGGACTGGCAGTGTTCTATTAAAGACGCTAGATGCGCCTTGGTTTTCAGAGCTTGACATCTTTGCCCTTATGCCTCCATATGGAGGAGGAGTGGGGTAGCATGCTTCTTCTTTTGGTGGTGGGAGGCGCCCATACTTCTCCCTGGTTTTATCATCATGACGGGAGACCAAAACTTTGGCTTGCTCTGACCTTACTGGTATGAAGCATATCTCTTCATCATCTTCTTGAGAGTCCGGCCATTGCATTTTCAAATTTCGGCGGCTTGCTGACGCCTGGTTGTAGTTTCTTAGCAGCATAGGGCGCAGGATATAGTACCTTATAAACATCATAGGTACTGGAATCCCTGGTCCTTTCGGATAGCTTCATTTCAATAATTTTTTTATCATCAGCTTGCCAGCCACATCCGGATGTATAGGCTACAGGAAGAAGTGTGCCCGCTGTCGGCTGAAGGGGGTTATCATATTTGTTGCATGCAGAGCAGGCATGGCAGGCTGCATTTGAGACGCAGAGGGCTGAGCTGCCATTTGTTGTAGAGAAGCTTGATTTGGTGCCTTGCCTTTGTCAGTTTGAGTAGGATGGACCGGAGAGGCCACCCCTATCGAGCTGGAAGTCTGTCCAGCTAGCTCAGCATACTTGGAGACTGTCATTTGCTTATTTCTTTCATTCAGCTATTTTCTGAGGGAGTCAATCTCCTGCTGATATCTTTTGAATGTCATCGGGATCATGGGATCCAGGGTTGTCGGGATCTGTATCTCTCCCGACATTCCTTCAGTGGAAACACCCAGAGGGTTGTCTTCTTTTTCTTCAGTCACTACATTGACTGTCATTATCGTGACTCTTCGGGCTTCATCGGCAGCCATTATCTTTTCTTTTGCTGCTCGGCTTCTTCTTGTGACAGCACCCAACCGGTGTGCCAATTCAATCAGCTCTTCAGGCTGGTCTGGCAATGTGTTATATTTCTTGGCGACACTGGCCATATTGTAGGTAAAAACCTGTATCTTTCCTTTCTGGCTGTGGACTTTCCTCCTGACCTGACTCGGATTATGAGAGGCGGTCGAAGACTGAAATCCTTTCTTCTGCTTCTTCCCTCTTGGGTCTGTTTCTCTTGTATATGGCCTTGTGACCTTTCTTCATAATCATCGGAGCCAGAAGAGGAGACCCCGAACATTGCTTCTTGCAAAGCTTCTTCTTCTTTTTCATGTAGGGTGCCCAAGGCACGAGACAATCTTTGCTGCCCTAGGGAGGAATCCCCTAGACAGTGGAAGTAGTCTTGAACCACCTGGTTCATTTCTTCTTGGCTATCCCTTTGTAGATTTGATCGGGGCAGCAGCCTCTCTTTGATCTTTGGCTGATAAGCCAGCCTTGAAATTTTGGGCAGCCAAATGCTCCGACTTGGAATATTTGAAGATATCGGCCTATCTAACGCAGGCCTTTGGTCTCTTTGAAATAGCAGCATAGGCTGGATCTTCTATTCTTCTTTGTTTTTTTTCTCTTTGGCAGTATATATTGTCCCCCCCCTTCGTGGCGAGTGGCGATGGCATCTTTTCTCTTTCTGCCCCCAGCCCTGGGGTGAATGACAGTAGCATTTTCTTCTTTCTTCTGCCCCCAGCCCTGGGGTGAATGACAATAGCATTTTCTTCTTTCTTCTGACATCTTCTGGCCCCAGTTCCAGAGTGAAAGACAGCAACATCTTCTTCCGCTCTGCCCCCAGTTCCGGGGTGGATGACAGCAACATCTTCTTTTCTTTCTTCCATCTCCTACTCCCAATCCTGGAGCGGATAATAGCGGCATATTCTTCTTTCTTCTGGCATCTCCTGGCCCCAGCTTTGGGGCGGATGGCAGTGGTGTTTTCTTCTTTTCTTTCTCATCTTCTGCCCCCTGCTCTGGGGGGAATGGAAATAGTTTCTCTTTTTTTTTTATCTCTCCTGACTCTGGCTTCAGGGTGGATAGCAGCGGCACCTTGCTCTTGAACCGGAATCCAGCTCTGTATCTTCTTCGACCTCCATATCTGTTTATATCTTGCTGGCTTGGGAGCCAGCGGCTTCCTCTCATCAATTTCTCAGTTGGCCGTCTTAGTGGCCAGAATTTGGAACTTATTGTTGGTCTGGATGGTTAGGACAACCCTGTCCGACCGGACGTCTTTGGGGCGACCCTTGAGGTTCACCCTAACATCTCCGATCGTCATCGTCTTTCCAGAATTCGAAAGACGACGGCTTGTAGCAGCACACCGGCTCCTCCGGTTAGTTCTTCTTCCCTTGTGGGCAGCAGCAGGGACCGTGTCCCTCCTTTGGATATGGTGGGCAAGGCAGGCGACGACTATCGATGCCGTCTTTTCTGGTGAGCCTCCCTTCTCATCAGCAGTCTTCATCGGGGCACCTGTAGCAGTGCCTTGTTCCTTGTCAGCAACCTCCAGTAGGTCGGTGAAGACGAGGCCCAAGCAGTTGGGCAATCCGTCAGCAGGGGGCATAGACCCGAACACCGTGGGTACCGCGAAGTAGCCTTCGCGAACATTGTTGACACCCGTTTTATACCCAATAAGTCGGGTCATCTCCTTATTTATTCAATATGATGCTCCGAGTTGTTCACTCTTCATTGAATTTCTTTTAATCAGTTGAAGCCTGTTTTCTGGGTCTCAATTCCTGGATTAGACCTGGTTCCTGGTGGCACTTCGTTCAAAAGCTTGGCAATCCCTCCATTCTATTTTCTTGAAAATCAATGATAATAACGGTCTGGACTAGGCGCGTCATTTCATAATAACGCATGAGGACTGGGCCGTTACTCTTTGAAGAGTCCTAAGACTTAGGGCCTCGTTGTCCTTTGATAATAACGGTCTACTCTCTGGCCGTTGTTTACTTATGACGCCCTATGCCCTGGCCGTTACTTATTTGCAGAGTCCTATTGTTTAGATCTTCTTCCCGTCGATCTTATCCTTTGGATAGGGTTGAAAATGACGGTCATGCCTTGGAGCGTTATTTCCAAGTGGCGGTCTATCGTAAGACCGTTACTTCCTTCAGAGAGTCCTGACAGTTCAGGCCTTTTCTCTGCTACTCCGTGGACGAGATAGGGTTTTGGATTGGCATTATCTCCTTCAATTCTAATCCTCAGGACTTCTCGTTTGTTTCTTTGGACTCTTGTTGATTTTATCCTCAAGGATTTGCTAAGGATTATCCTCCTTTCTTGGCTGATTTATCTTCAACTCGACCTGAGAGTTTGAGGGAGTCTATAAATAGAACCCTTGATTTCATGACCCAAGAGAGGAAGGTTTGATTCACGACGAAGTGCTGCCGAATTCAGGAGTCTTCTACATCCAGGAGGAGCTGCTTCCCACGTCCATCTTCCAAGTCAAGGGAGTAATTTTGGGTTTTAGTTTGTCAAGATCATCATCTTTGCATGCTCAAGTTTCCCTTGGTTTTATCAATCAAAAGCATTGTCCCTCCTCTTCCTCCACGTTTTTTTATTGTTGCTAAGCATACACATATCCTCCTAAACTTAAAAACGCCCAGAGGGGTTAAAAAATCAACAACTCCCCGGTAATCCCCTCTCCTTTTGATGTTCTTAAGCTTTTTAAGGATTGATGCTATACTTATGTTGAGGGCTAATTGAGGTTGTGTTGTTTTGCTTTCTACATCCTTGGCAGGTTTTACAGGATCACTAGCACGAGGCCCAAGCCTTCTAGCCGGCTGGAAGGGTTGGAGTTCAAAGAGTTCACATCTTTTCACTGCAGGTTATCTGACGGTCAGGTGCAGGAGCGTTATTTATTTCTGGCGGTCTATCGCACGACCGTTACTTCCAAGCGACGCACAGGGTTTGGACCGTTATTTACAAGTTGATCTGCAGGCTTTCCTTGGTTTTCTCTCCCGTGGGCGGGTGTTTCATCCACCTATTTCCAAGGTATATTCGAGTCTTTGACTTGTGTTTACTTTGGTGGCGATCACGACTTTCCTTAGTGTTGGGCACTAGCTGTCTTTTTCATCAAATCTCTTTATTCTCCTTGATTGTTCCACCCCTAGCGGTGTGTTTTTATTTATCTTTGCTCCACGCCCCGGCGTGTGTTTTTTTGTTTTTCCCTTAGCGTAATTTGATTGAGATAGCGTGCCCATGCTAGAGTTAGATTTGATTGCCTAGGTTCATGTTCACATGTGCATAGGTTGAGCTGATCTTTGGTAGTTTATTTATCATCTTGCCATATCATTTTTCAAAACCCTCACAATCAACAAAAAAAGAAAGAAGATAAGAAGAGATAGGTAAACAAACAATCAACAGATAATTTTTTGGCGATCACGGTGGGACGACTAGTGCCAATCGTGCTTCTGATTCCTGTTTAAACTTGCCATCATCTGTTTGTTCAGTTGTCTTTTGATCCCTTTGTTTTCACCCCTCTTTCTGGTTTTCTGAATCATATGACGGCCCTGTCTCAGCGCGTTACAGTGTTCTGACGCGGGGACATCAGGCCGTCGCTTGTCTCTGTGGTGTGAGCTTTCACGGGTTTTCCTGTTACTTTAGTTTGTTTTGGTTCCCTGGCTCATACGACGGTCTGGAACCCCTGCGTTACATTATTTATGGCGGTCTGGTCTATGACCGTTATTTGTCTCTGACGCTGGGGCCTTCGTCCGTCACTCTCCTGGAAGGTACGCATCCGAGGTGCAGTTATTTCCGCAGTTTTTGGCTGTGATTTATTGCTTGGGTGCTGCTTGATTTCTGCCATAATTCCATTCATATCTTCATATCATTATGTGCGCTGTTGTTTGCTAGATTCTAGGCTAGACTTTGCATGCACTCCGGTGCACATAGGGTCATCCATCTTTTCATATATTAGACTGCATTTTCCTACCTTGTTGTGAGGACCTCTCGTCTCCATATTCCTTGGGGCCGACTAGGAAATCACAGCAGGGACCTCCATAAGTCCCCGCGAGCCGTGGATTCCCACACGGACACCGGGCCGGTTGTACCTTTCCCCCCCTTGTGTCTAGGGTTGCATAAGTGAAGGAGTGGTCACACTTAAAGTCAAGCCAAGTCCATATCCACCTCCTATTAGGAACCCATTTGGAGAAAGCACATATCAATCAATTCACTAAAGTTCCAAAGGAGAAACCATAAAGAAACTTTGTTTGCATCATCTTAAGCAACTTGGTTGGCTTTTGAGTGTCTTCATTCCCTATCACTTATATCTTGTTTGAATCACCTAGGTGCGGTTGCTCATTGTGTGTTTGTTGTGTTTGTTGTTTTGCATTTATCAAGGTTGTCCGTTGCATGTGGAGTTGTTTTCATTCGTCCGAATCATCTCCTCGAGTCGCTTCCTCCTTCACATTCTATTCCAATCCCCTCTTCGAATCTACCATGGCATCCTGCAATCCTCCTCCCAAGAGGATTCCCTTCCTCAAGGGCTCCTTGAGCACCCCCCGAGGGTTATTTCTTTCTCCGCTGGAGAGGGGACCGCCCCTCTCTCATCCTCCACTCCTATAGAAGGTGGTCAAGTCATCCCTTCTTTATCCACTCCTTCCGCGGGCTCTGTCCTCCATATGATGGCCCAGTTGGATCCGACCCAACTCCAGGTCCTCTATCAGGCCATGCAAGGGTCCAATCCTCCTCCCTCCGCTACCGTCCAAGGGCACTCTAATTCTTCCATTATTGGGCCGTCTGTTCAGCCCACCCCGATTGAGCTCACCCCGGTCCAGCCCCGGACCATCACCTTTGCTGGCATGGAGATGGGTCAATCCTCCAATCCGACCCATCAATCTTTTGATAAGGGGAAATCGCCTATCCCCTCTCTTCCGATGGATTATCACCCCTCTGCTCTGGCGGCTCCACAGGTCCTCGTGGGCCCATCCGATTTTTTGCCCCAACAGCACGGGGTGGCCCAATTTCACTCCAATCCGGGTCTACCTCAGGCCCAGTATCCTTCTTATGGCCCCCCTAATTCCACTAGTTATCCTTCTGCTCCTTCCTATGGGCTCCCGCCCTCGGCAACCTCCATTCCTCCTGCTCACCAAATACAATCAACTCCCTTCACTGCCCCTGCTCCCTCTCGAGAGCAGGATTTGCTTAATAAGTGGGCCACCATGCAGCAACAACTTGATTTTCTTCAGAAGAAGGTGGGCCCACAATCCTTGGCTGATATTCCCGTCCCAAGCTTCCAGAACATCCGTTTCCCTCCGCAGTTTGAGCTCCCCAACTACCGTAAGTATGATGGGAACAGCAATCCCTTCATCCATGTGAGGGATTTTCTGTATGAATCGGCGCAGTTCCAATATGATGATCGCCTTATGGCGTACCTATTCCGCCGATCATTGGATGGCGTTGCTCTGGAATTGTTTTATTCTCTGCCCCTAGAAGAGGCCGAGAGCTTCAAAGTGGTCAAGGACAAGTTTATTCAACGGTTTCAAGACCGGGTCGGCCCGGAATATTCATTCACAGATCTGGTGGCCGAGAAAATGAAGTCGGATGAGGAATTCGCAACTTATGCAGATAGATGGAGGCAAATGGCCGCCAGGGTGCCCGGCCATATTCCAGAGGAAGAAAAAGTTAAACTGCTAATTTCAAATGCTACGCCCACCTTCAAGAACATCCTGGCAATGAACGATATAGCCAATATGCATCAACTGTATAGCCGGGCGCGATTTATACAAACTCAGTTTAAGGACTCCCCTATCCATTCTCTTTTTGAAAACCAAAAGCCCAAGTACCATAAGAAACCACAGGGGCCGGTTACCGAAGGAGTCCAGACAAATGAGCAAGTACAAGCTGTTGCTTTTCCCTACCAAGCCGCACCATTCCGCTACAACCAAAGCCCCCGCAATCCGCAAAACTCCGCTCCGCAACACTTTCAAAACACTCCACAAAACCCTCCGCCTACCTTCACCATCCCGCAAAACACCTTCACTGCACCACAACAACCACCACCATCACCGCAATACCATAACGTCCCTCCACCCGGCGGCTACAACAATAATAATCCCAACAGCAAGCGCCCGGCTCCCAGAAGAGCCCAGTATCCTCCATTGCCAGAGACACTTACAGACATATTCTCAGCGCTCATGGCAGTAAATGCAATTCAACTTCCCCCAGAAAGGACTGTTTGGAACCCAGCTGTTGATCAAACTAAGTATTGCATGTTCCACCGGCAGCGGGGTCACACTATAGAAGGATGCTTTCACTTCCGAGATCTCGTGTACGACCTACACGAAGGACAGAGAATAGACTGGGCCGAGATGCATAGGGCCATTATGAGATCAAAGAGAAGAGAAGGCAGCCGCAGGGGCAGCAAGTGCAGCAGCATCCAGCACCGCAGCCGCAGCAGCCGCCACAACAGTAGCCACCGCAGCAAGCACAAGATCTGGGCATCCATCAGAATCCGATGCCAAACCATCAACCCGCTCCTCCGCAGCAGCCGCCAGCACCGGCACAAGTTAATGTAGTCCAACCACCGGCCTCCAACGCCGGGTGGTCATTCGATGATGATGGCGCCGCACCACAGGTCATGGCCTTCCACCACAAACCTTCCTTCATCCTCCCTACACAACCAACACCCTCTCCGCTCATCCCACCATTCACACCCGCTCCACCAAAACCGCTCACCATCCCGCCGTATCCTTCGCCAACCCCCATCACCGTCATCACACCACCATCCAATCCCGCACCTATCCTTACCCATCCATTCACCCTGCCTTCACCAGCATCCTCGTCCATCACCACCCTACCACCCACCAATCCTTCGCCTATCATCCGCGCATCCCCCATTAACTTCACCAACCCTCCGCTTTACCAAACTGTCTCCCCCACGCCACCTATTCCACTCATTCGCCCCGCAGGGCCCATCATACTATCCCCCGATGCCACGGCAAATTGTGCTCTAAGGAGCTGGAAGATGTTCCATCGGAACTACGCCACTACTAGCGATCCCCGATCTTCCCAACCGGTGGCCGAACAAGAGGAAGCTGAACCGTTACCGGGGACTCAATATGATTTACTGCATCATCTAGATCGGGTACCCGCCAAGATATCTGTGCTGGAGTTAATCAAGAGGTCCACTCTCCATCAAGATGCACTGAGGGATTTTTTGCAGAAGGTCATGGTTAGTGAAGACATGGCAGTCGACAGTCTACCAACGGCACTAGCCACTATCTCTAAAGGGCCGGCAATCACATTCTCTGAGACCGAGCTTGCACCTCCGGGGGCTCGGCAAATGCCGCTCTGCATAACAATTACTTTGAACAAAGTCGACGTTGAAGCAGCACTGGTCGACACTGGGGCCTCAATTAATGTCTGCCCCCTCAGCACTCTCCGAGCCTGCAATATATCTGAGGAGTTACTACGGTCTACCCCCACCACTATAGCAGCATACGACAACTCAAGGCGGGCATGTCACGGGGTAGTCACTATTCAGGCTGAGCTCGGGCCTCTTTCCATGGCTGTAGAATTCTATGTACTTGATATCGACCCTATGTTCAAGGCTATCTTGGGTCGTCCCTGGATCAACACACTTGGCGCCGTGCCCTCTACCGCACACCAATGCATTAAATTCCCTTTTCAAGGGAGGGTCGTCAAAGTTAAAAGTTTATCCACGGTACAGTCAGTGAAGGCCATCTCTGAACAAATTCTTCCCACTCTCTAGCCAAGCAGCCGGCCCGTGCTATCAGTGCTAGACCTAAACTTTCCTTGGGCATACACTACTCCTAAGCCCGTCACTACCCCGGTCAATATCAAGGCAAAGCCGCAGATTCGAGATTCAAAGGGGTGGAACATTATACTGAGACTGGGCTATCAACCAGGGAGAGGCCTCGGTGCACAGCTGCAAGGGATGACCAAGCCCATACCAAAAGGAAGAAAAATGGGCAGACGAGGTCTCGGTTACAAGGAGACAGCATTATCAATGATGGGTGACTCTGGGCCGCTTACCTGGGATTACCGTCAGCATTTTGTCAGAGGGCCCCCACAGCCGGGCACGTTAGCTGCGAAGCCAGTCCAGTCAGAAATCGACACGGTTTGTCCAGTCGCCAGTCCACCCCCGTTGCCAAGGGGGCTAAATGACGATGTGATCGACTACAGCTGGGCCCTCCAGGGGCTGTTTTGTGAAAGAGGCGGCCAGAAGCCACAGAAGGATCAGCTTATGCAGTGGAGGCCGAAGAAGCGGCCTGGTGATGATTCAAAGAAAGAAGGGAGCTCGCTGATTTCTCTATCTCCCTCTCATTTTCAGCGCATGATCCAGCTGGAGGGGTTTGTACCCCGTCCTCCTCCGATTATGATCAATCCATCCTTCAGTGGTCCATTCCAGATTCCAATCAATCCTCCTGCTTATGGGCCTCGCTGCCCCATTAATCTGCCTGCTTTCCCCATCCCTCTGTTTTTTAACTCTCAAATCCACGAGATGTGGGGTTCCTCCTCTTGTGATCTTTTCTTCGATTGCATCTTTCCTGAGCTGTTCCCTATGCAGCTCCCGCCTCCTCCGTCGTGCTGCGTGGTCTCCACTGATCTCCAAAAAAAACGTCAAATTTGAAACAGAGATTTCAGTGGAAGATTATGCTATCCTGTCTCCATCCTCCTCGTCCCAGGGGCACGAGTCCCCTGCTCCTTCCCTTCCATTAAGCTTCCTCTCTCCTAGGTCAGAGTTAGGGTCTAGCGAGTCTAAAGAAGTAGAGTCAATTAGGTCTAAGGAAGTAGGGTCTTGTTCTAGGTCGTTCAACCCTTCCCCTCCTGAGCCACGCTCGCTTGCGCATCCTTCCCGATCTATTCCTGATAGGTTCTTGCAAGATCTAGCTCAGCGGTGTCATGCTCTTTTGAAGTGCCCAGAATTCGTCGCCACGGCGATTGCGATTGAAGATGAAGAAGAAATAGAAGGGGTGTGGAGCGATGACGGATTAGGCGTCTATGAAGTGCTGGATGAGAAAGACCCAATTGATGAAGACAGCGATGTAGAGGACACTGCCGACTTATATGCAAAGGGACTGAAGAGATTCGACCAGCCGTCGACGGCAGTGGATGAACCTACAAAGGAAATCAACTTGGGAACAGAAGAAGATCCAAGGCCCATCAATATTTCAGCTAATCTCCCTCCACAGGTAGAAGAGGATCTAATTAAGGTACTGAGGGAGTATAGCGATTCTTTCGCCTGGTCTTATGAGGACATGCCAGGTCTTGACCCCTCCTTAGTGGAACACCGACTCGTGCTTAAACCAGGGGCAACACCTGTTAAACAAAGGTCGAGAAGATTTCACCCCCACATGGCCTTGCGGATTAAGGAAGAGGTCGACAAACTTTACAAGGCCAAGTTCGTCAGAGTAGTTTTATATCCTCAGTGGGTGGCAAACATAGTCCCTGTTCTCAAGAAGGATGGAAAAGTGCGCATATGCATTGATTTCAGGGACCTTAACAAAGCGTGTCCTAAAGATGATTTCCCGCTGCCTCATATAGACGTCCTTGTTGATAACACTGCCGGGTACGAAGCTCTATCAATCATGGATGGGTACTCGGGCTATAATCAGATCCGTCTCGCTCCTGAAGATCAAGAGAAAACTTCCTTCACCACGCCCTGGGGCACATACTGCTATGTAGTTATGCCTTTTGGATTAAAGAACGCAGGCGCCACCTATCAAAGGGCGATGATGGCTATCTTCCACGACATGATGCACGTCTATATGGAAGCTTATGTGGATGACATTTTGGTGAAGTCAAGATCAAAAGAAGAACACCCCTCTATTTTGGCTAAAGTGCTGCAGAGAGCCAGGGAGTACAAGCTAAAGATGAATCCGAAGAAGTGCGTATTCGGAGTCTCCTCGGGGAAGCTGCTAGGTTTCATAGTGAGCAAACGGGGGATCCAGATTGATCCTAACAAAGCACAGGCCGTCATGGATATGCCTCCGCCGAAGAACATTACGGAACTTCGAGGACTGATTGGTAGATTGCAATTCATTAGAAGATTCATATCCCAGCATTCTCAAAGATGCCGTCCGTTTTATGAATTGCTCAAGGCGGGGGTCAAGTTCGAATGGAATCAAGATTGTCAAAAGGCCTATGAGGACCTCAAGGAATATCTATCCAATCCCCCGGTTTTGCAACCTCCTGTCCCTGGGAAACCCCTGATCCTATACATCTCGGTCATTGAGGACTCCCTAGGGGCGGTTTTAGCACAAGTGGATGATGAAGGAAAAGAGCGGGCTGCGTACTATCTTTCTCGGTTGTTTAATCCAACTGAATCCAGGTACACCGCTATGGAGAAGACTTGTGCCGCCTTAGTGTGGGTAGTTCAGAAGCTTAAACATTACTTTCTCGCCCACCCAGTTAGGCTGATCTCTAGAATGGACCCGATCCGTTATCTCTTAGAAAAGCCCGTTCTTTCTAGTAGGTTAGCTCGCTGGCAGAGCTTCCTCTCTCAATTCGATATCACCTTTGTCGTTCAGAAGGCAGTCAAAGGATATGCCATCGCTGAGCATCTTGCACATCTCCCTATTCCTCACACCGACTCTATTCAGGACGATTTCCCTGATGAGCATCTCTCTGTCCTTTCTCAGCATCCCTTCTGGTCTCTGCATTTTGATGGTGCGCTTAACTCACAGGGCCAAGGGATCGGTGCTGTCCTGCTTACTCCTGAGGGAGTAACCATCCCCTTCGCTTATCAACTTCGATTTCCTGCTACCAACAACATCGCTGAGTATGAGGCTCTCCTAGCCGGCTTGAAGCACGCCTACCTCTTAGGCGCGCGTTATTTAAACATCATAGGAGACTCTCAGCTCGTCTTACGGCAAGTTCTGTCCACTTACCGTACCCGTGACCCCAAGCTCAAACCCTATCAAGATTTGGTCACGCTCATCGCTAAGCGATTCCGCAAGCTAATCTATATCCATACTCCCCGTTCTCTGAACATTCTGGCAGATGCATTGGCATCTCTGGCCTCCTCCTTATCCTTCCCTCTCAGTCGTAGTACTGAGACCGTCGTCGTCCAGAGGATGGACGCACCCTCTCTCCAGGATCCTTGGTTCACCAACCTTAGGAAGTCTGCAGAAGTGAGAGCTGAAAAGGAAGATCTCGAGGAGGTATCATTGGCAGAACTAGAGGAGATGTTGGATGAAGAAGAATTGCCTTGGTACCATGAAATCGAGTTATTTTGCAAAGAAGGGGCATTCCCAGAAGGGGCAAGAGCTGAGCAGCGCAAAGCAATAAGAAGAGCCGTCGCAAGGTACACTATCATTGCAGGAGAACTGTACAGGCGCGCTACTAATGGAATGCTCATGAGATGCCTAGATGATGTGGAAGCTTGGAAAGTAGCAGAAGCAGCACATTCTAGCGAGTGTGGAGGTCATGTCAATGGCCAGGCTCTAGCAAAGAAGATCCTTAGGCAGGGCTACTATTGGCCCACTCTAGAGGAAGATTGCTCCCTCTATGTCCGGAGGTGTCTTAAATGCCAACTCCATGCTGATAAAATTCACTCTCCAGCTTCATCCCTCCATCCTATGACTGCTCCTTGGCCATTCTCTATGTGGGCTTTCGACGTCGTCGGCCCACTCGGTGATCCTAATTCTCAGATCAAGCAGAAATCCTTCATTCTCACAGCAACTGAGTACTTCACCAAATGGGCCGAAGCCGAGGCGTACACAGAGATCAAAGCTACAACGGTGTGCCGCTTTATCATGAAGAATATCATCTCGCGATTCGGAGTGCCAAGCAGCATCATCACCGACAACGGACCCCAGTTCGTTTCCCAGGAGCTTAAAGACCTCTGTAAGAAGTTCAAAATTACATTGCATCATTCATCACCATATTACCCTCAAGGCAACGGTCAAGCCGAAGCCACTAATAAAACTCTTCTTAAAATCATTAAGAAAACATGCGAAGCACATAAATTTTCTGATTGGCCTGAAAGATTGGTGGAAGCTCTGTGGGCTTACCGCGCCTCCGTCCGTACTCCTACGGGACAAACTCCCTATTCTCTAACCTACGGGATGGAGGCGGTGCTCCCATATGAGATCTTAATCCCTTCGCTCAGAGTACAGCTCGATAAGGAACTTAATCTCGATGAACGTCGAGAGGCGTTGCTGGTCCAACTGGAACTCCTAGATGAGAAGAGGATGAATGCGGCCGATCACGTATCTGTTTATCAAAAGAGAGTTTCACGTTATTTTCAAAAGAATGTAATTGAACGAAAATTTTGCAAGGGTGAAATGGTTTTGAAACGCAAATTCATTCGGTCTGCAGGTCCTAGGCCTAAATTGCAACCTAACTGGGAAGGGCCGTTCGTAATAAAAGAAGCTTATTCAGGGAATGCTTATCGTCTAATCAACGCGGAAGGTGAGGAGCTCTCTCACCCGTGGAATGGGTTGTATCTTAAGCGTTTCTTTCCTTAAAAATCTAAACCATGTACTTTTCCGGCAATAAGAAATGCCTCCCTATCTTCAAAAGAGAGTCTTGAGTAAGGCAAACACACACTACACGACGCCCCTGGTCGGGTTCCTTGCTTAAAAAGACACCGTTTTTCCTCGGCCATGCTTTGGGGGAAAGTCAAAGTCCCTGTACGTTTCATTCTTCGGCTGCATCCAGGGGCAAGGAGTAAATAAGAATGAGACAACCGATCCAAACTCCCTAATGAGAAAAGGTCTCAAATAGGGGCAAGTCCGTTATGACCTGACTCCACAAGAAAGAAAAGAAAAGAAAAACAAAGGAGTGCTCTTTACCATGAAATCAAAAGCATCATCTCAAGGTCTGTGAGTGAATTCTCAAAAGCTCCAAAGGAAAAGAAATTAGGCATGACAAGAGTGGCAGTACAGTTCCCCGCGGGACGTTATGAGCCCGGTCGCATGCATACCTAAGTGGATAAAGGTTCGATGACGGACATAAAAAAGCCCCGGCACAACAGACCAAATCTCTAATAAGGTTGTACGGTGAGGGAATCAAGTTCTAAAAACTTCCATATCTGGCCTAAGCTTACCCCCATATTCCTTTTTCTTTTAGGACTGAGACGAGTACCCTGGGTATGGCTTTGGTAAAAACACCGTCGCAATGACCAGGTCTTGGCCAAGGGATGTCACATTATTTGCACGCCGATCTCGGAACTCAAGCTAAAAACAAGGGAGGTCTCGTGTTGCTAGAGAGGCACTGGTGTTTCAAAGTCCAAAAACAATCAAATATTTCAAAACCCAAAAACAATCAAATATGTTTCAAAGTCCAAAAACAATCAAATATTTCAAAACCCAAAAACAATCAAATATGTTTCAAAATTCAAAAATAATTAAATATTTTCAAAATCCAAAAACATCAAATATTTCAAAAAAATCCAAACAAATCAAATCTTTTCAAAAAAAAAAGCATTCAATACTTCCATCATCTGCATAACATGCATCGCATTTTCATTATGTTTTTTTCCCCTATTTAATAAGGCTCCACCCCTTGACCAAATATCAAGAAACGGTCATTATCTAACTTGCTTCGAGGCAAGGGGTTGAGTCTAAGAACAGATATAACTTATTTTCATGTCTAAGTGTGTGCAGAATACAGGAACAAGCCCAAAAGCAGAAGCTCACAGCTATGCAGGTTCACAGCGTGTAACGCGCCAGGATCGGACCGTTACAGTCATGTAACGGGCCCATCTCGGACCGTCACTTCCTTCAGGCGTGGGCCTTCTTCCTTTCAATTAAACCATCATCATGACGGTCTGGGAACATACCGCTACTTTGAATAACGGCCCAAGAGCCATCCGTCACCTCCTTCAGAGATTGAGTTCTTGTTACTTCCATTATGACGGCCTACTTCAGACCGTCGTTTCCAAATAACGCCCCAGAGTACACCCGTTACTCCCCCCAGAAACTCTGATTATTCACATCAATCTAATCTTCCAAGGCACACAACTCAAGTTCTTTCAATTGAGGTAATCTCATCTCATTCAAGCAAGCTTAATAAAATATAATTCATGATAAACCAAGTTCTGAGTGGCAATCTCATAACATCTTTCATAAACAAAGGAAAATCAAGGTACATTCAACTTCTTATCCGCAAGAGGGCGGATTCTTCTCAACTCTTTCAAGTAATCTCGGCGTGTTTCGTCATTCTCTTCAACTTCTGCTTGCCACGGACGCACCTTGTTGATCTCCCGCATGGTCAGCGCGTTCCGGATCGCTCTTTCATCTTCCTCGGTCCCCATCTTCCTAGGTAGAAGGGGAGGGTAGTGTGATAGTGCAGAAACACTAATTCGAGGTAATCCGATCTGAAGATGCCATCGGTGCGGGTTGTAGATCGCCATGGTAGTGTTCCCTACTAGCTGGAGGTCGAGGCCTTGACGCCGCGGTAGTTTAAGAAGAATGCTTCGAAGAACGCTTGGTCGCATAATGAACTTTTCGAGAGGCAAAGCATTGAAGAAGAGGCGCCATTCATCTCGCGTTTTCTTATCCGCCGTCCTGCATTCAACATGAGAAGAATATCCAAAAGCCCCTCCAATGAAGAAAAGGGGGTGGCCCCCGAAGATCCGGCTCGCCGAAGTTATATCTTCCTTGGGAAGGAATTTGATTCTCACTCCTATCCAACACTCAAGGAGTATCATGGAACCGAACAAAGGCCCTCCAAGGCAAGCCAAGCTTATTCCTTCATAGAGGTATGAGAGGACCGCTTGAGAAATAGACATACCCCGCCACAGTCCACTAATAATGCTAAGATTTTGGATATCTAAGAGGTGGTCGGTTGTGGAGAAAAGGAAGACCCCGCACAAGCAAACCGCCGCCGCCTTGGCTATTGCTTTGTGTCTCTCCCACTTGTTTTTACAGTGAGACACTATCCATTGTGCCATAGGGATCAAGTGAATGTGGCGCGGGCTGATCATGGTCCGCACATCCTTTGGGTTATGAATGAAGTCGCTTAAGATCAAGGACGGATCAATAGGTTCTATTGTATAGCAAACCCGATCCTCATCCCCCACCTTAGTCTTAAGAAGGGCTAGGTAGGTCTCTACCTCCTCCAATAGGACGGTTGCTTCA